>JBCNJP010000012.1:17983711-18095377 GCA_039602395.1 Deinandra increscens subsp. villosa | reverse complement strand
AGGTAATTTGGCAGAAAGCTTGAGTCAAGTATATAGTTCAGAGTTCAAAGGGTCAAAAGATAATTTCTGGATTGTAATTTTACTATTCTTTTGGATTTTATGTGTCTTTGGTGAAAAAGTTTGGATCTTTGAAAGCCAATCTAGTGTTCATGGTATAAAGGGTTACAAAGCTTGAGTGAAGTATATAGTTCATAGTTCATAGTTCAAAGGGTAAAAAGGTAATTTCTGGATTGTAACTTCACTATTCTTCTGGATTTGTGTGTCTTTGTGGAAAAAGTTTGGATTTTTGAAAGCCATGTAATATTTGTTAGTGACACTTTACACTCTGCATGAACAGCTTGAACTCAACTTGAACAGCAAAATCAAGTTGAGTTTCTAACAACAAATTTATCCCAACAAAATGAGTATTTCAAACTCTATAATGTCAGTCATGTCAAAATGATTTTGGATGGCTTTAAAGAACTGATTTCCATTTATTTTGATGGACCACCAAGATCAGTGGATGTAAACCAAAAGTACAATGAAAAGACGATGGGGTTTATAAAGAGCAATGTTTTAAAAACCGGTTTTTCAGTTGAACCGGAAAACCTTTCGGGACCGGTTAGGGGATTTATATATATATTTTTTATAAAAAATGTTAATAAACTTGTACACCCAAACAAAAATGGTTAAAATACAAATATAATCCACTCAAAAATAATACTAAATAAGTATTTCCCAAGAAAATATATGTTTTAAACTTTAAAAAATAATAAAAAGTAACAATAAAATTCAAAAAAAAAATAGTCAGAAAACCGGTTGAACCGGAAAAAACCGGAAAACCGCCCGGTTCAAAACGGTTCGGTTATGTCGAAAAAACCGGGGATTAAAAAACCGGTATGAGGAACGGTTGGCGGTTAAACCGGTTTTTAAAACATTGATAAAGAGAGAGGAATCAGGTGGGTGGATTATTCAATAGCAAAATTTAGAACCCTATAATAGAAACCACAAAATGTCATTTCTCATTTCCTAAAAGCCTCAAGAAGAACAAACCAGAATTCGATGTGTGAACTTGAATCATAGGAGATGGTAATGGCGAGACTAGAGATGAGGAAGAGAATAACAGACGGTTATTGATAAAAAAAGAAACGGTTTTGAAAAAAGAAAAAAGAAAAAACTGTTTGTGGGAACACTATAACCCAAACCGATAAAACCGATTTGCTTAAAAACCAAACTGGTTAACAGGGAAAAAAATTGATCTAGTAACCGGTATTTTTAAGGAATTATTTATATAGAACCGGTTTTCCATTTTGAAACCTAAATAACAGTACATAACCTACGGTTTGTACCGTATTGGTCAATATTTGGTTATCGGGTCACGTAATCGATTTTTTGTGAGAGAGGGAGAGAAAGAACCACAGTTGAAACTCGTAAGTGTACTTTGATCATTTTATAAAAACTTAACTGAAACAAATATGAAACCAATTAACCGAAAAATGTCAAATTTAAACAAATAGGCTAAAAAAGTTGTTATCGAAACTAAAACCATATTTAACACAAGATTAAACAAAGATAAGGAAAGATAAAGATTTGTGTGAATATTAAACAAAAAAGACAAACGGGTCAAAAGATTAAGACACAGTGTGAGGAAAGGATATCACAATGTGGGTCAAGACTCAAGAGTGTGATTAGATCTTCATACATTAGTCTTAACAATGCATTTTCAACACTTATTGAAACTGCATGCCTGTGCGTGTTTAGACTTTGACTTTAACCTTCAATTCAAGCTGCTGATGATACGTTCACATGACCATTAGTTTTAAAGAATGCAACTTGAACCGTCACCTTCATTATAATTTTCAAACTTCTATTTTGTCAAATATTACGCTTTACGCTTATAATACAATCTGAACATTACAAATACGAAGTCAGTCAAAGTTGAGAACACGTTATGAGGAGAGGTGGAACTATTTATTTAATTAGTAGCGTAAAGCACAACTTTTTTTTAAGGGCAGCACATCTAGTTAAAAATATAATTTTTTTGAAAAATTTCTACTACGCGTACGAATTTAAGAGGTAGCACGGACTATCCCTAGACTAATGCCAGTTTCGCCCCCACTTGACTAGTTATGAAAGCCTTACTCTAAACTCTAAGAACATTCACAGCAGGTTCTCCATCCTTATCCTTATAATTTATACTTTAATTATTATTTTTTCTCTCTTTCACTCACAATCTAATTAAATAATATTTTTTATTTCACTCACAATCTAATTAAATAATATTTTTTATACCTTTATCATTACATTTTCTCTCTCTTCCAATCCTTAAATCTTAGCAAATCACCGATTTATTTGTCAAATATACAGATTTGCTAATCTTTTTCTCTCCTCCACTCACAACCATTCACAATCAAACCTCAAATTTTACAAATTACACTCACATATTTTTTAGGAAACCTACCGTGAATGCTCTAAAGTCTAAGTATGCAAACATATTGTTGAGGTTTTTATATTAGTTTTAAAACTTTGACATTTTAAAGAGTAATGATGCATTTGCATGTATTAAAAGAAATAAGTAGAACAAATAAATGGACTGTTTTTTTTAATGGCAAGTTCTAGAAAAACCACTACCTCAAGCCCGGAGAGTAATTTTGCGCTCACCCGGTTTTAAACTTAAAACCTTAGAGTCTCAAATACCATTAAGTTATGAATTCGTTGCTATAAAGTAGAAGATATAAATGGGCTACTTACCCGAAAATGAGTTGTTTAAGTGGATGAAGAAAATCAACCAAGCTCGAACTTTAAAGACTTAAAATTCAACTCGAGTTTTATTAGAATCAAAGCAATAGAATCATTTGATTCTTTCCGTTGATGATTCTAAGCAGGCTGCTATATACAAAAAGAATATTACATGATTGACTTAGGCTGCAATGATCAAGAAGACAATGACCTATTTTAGAACTAGAACAATAAAAGACATCAAGTTTTGAATGACGACAAACATATCTAATCAAGGTTATACAAAAATAATTACTAAAAGTCAAACGTACGTAATAGAACATAAATAAGGCTAAAGAATAACTGTTAAGTTTATTAATAAATAACCATTGAACTGTAATCCTATAAAATAATTAAACGATGTTTATTGAATTATTATTAAAATAAACCTTTTAAGATTGAAATAGACACAACTTTATTCAACAACTGTAAGGCATGGAATAATGAAAAGTCAACTAAAAGTAGTCAAACTTCAAATTTGCTTCATCTAGCTTCCTACCATGTGGCTGACTAATTTACAACTAAACCAAAATCACCTGCGGAACTCGTAATTTAATAGTAAAAACCTATTTAACTTAATATTAAAATTGGAAAGAACTGTCAAGTGTATATATATAGTTACTATATAAAGTGTTTTTAACGTGATAAGAATAGGAAGTCATCACGATGTGACACATGTTTTAAGATTTTTAATGTGATGAGTATAGAAATAAAGTGTTTTTAACGTGATAAGAATAAGAAGTCATCACGATGTGACACGTGTTTTAAGATTTTTAATGCGATGAGTATAGAAAGCCATCACGATACGACAATGTTTAAGCCGAGTACATTAATACTACTTTTATTAAATATTATGTATTTATAGTATATTACGTATAAAAATACAAGCACAATGTTATGCTACGTTTATATACTACGCTAAATGTTACGAAGTGTGTCAAGTATTACAATAATTACGGTGATTTTTTAATCTTCTCTATAAAAATTATAAAACAATTAGTGGTGTTATACCGCGAATTGTGACGAGAATCATCTCGTGTGTTCATGTTAAGATTTGTGTGTGTTGAGGCAGTGGAATCACAGATACACAAAAATCTAATGAAATCTGACACGACCACGTCTTAAACTACTTTGTATCGTAGTAAACATGCACTTTTTTAACTTTAAAAAAAATGTATGAATTCTCACAGAAAAGACAAAGTTATGTGTTCAAAATGAGAAAACCTAAAAATATACTATTATAGCTTGATATGGATCTTTATATAAGAAAACAAGTATTCGTGACAGAACATAAATAATCTAAAACTGTACTAGAATAAAATGACATAACACTTTTATAATCGAAATAAGAAAAACAATTATACTAGTTTACCTTTATTCTTGAATTTTTGGTATAGTTTAAAAATATATATATAAATATATTAATAAATATTTGAGGGTTTTTTAAAAACGAAATAAATGCACTTATATAATTTTGCCCGGTCATTTTCATTCATCTGTGCATAGTGACACACCTTGACATCTTAACGACTTAACAACTGATTATATTAACTAATAACCCATATTACGTTTTACTGTTTAAAGGAACAGATAACTAAATTAACAACAACAAAAAAAGTGTGTTTTCTCATTTTACACGGTCATGTAACTTTATACACTTCCTAATATAAATCTTTATATTATATATATTTATATTTATTTATGTTGGCTTATAGTCATGAAAAAAATAATAAAAATATTAAAGATATTAAAAGAAAGAACGAACCTGCTAGCTTCTTCCTGCGTGTAAACAAGCCCTTGAAAAGCTCAATTCTTCAAAACAAAAAAATGCTTTCTCACTCTTTTTGCAACTTGCATAGCATTCAATTCTGACACACAAAATTCTTAAATTTGGCAAATCCAACTATACATATTTATAGTCCTTATCTGCCTGCCAATCTCTTTAGACTTCAATCATCACCTTCTTCACCACCTCTGAAATTTGATTATAAACTTTACATTTTGAGCATGAAAAGAGCTTAAAGAACATCCATGGCAGCATTTAAAACCATCTTGAATCTTCTCTTTCATTTGGCATTTCTTTCTTTACTGCCATTAAAGACCACATCTACATCAAGAACACAAGCAGAAGCACTGATTAGATGGAGGAATACCTTATCATCATCACCATCTTCAATGAATTCTTGGTCTTCAAGAAATATTCAAAATCTTTGCAACTGGACTGGTATTGTGTGCAATGAAGGTGGTACAGTATCCAAGATCAGCCTCACAAATTTATCAATCTCGGGAACTTTAACAAATTTTCAGTTTTTTTCATTCCCAAATCTTACCCATTTCGATTTAAACCACAATGAAGTTGGCGGTTTGATTCCATCTGCAATTGGCAACCTGTCAAGCATCGTGTTCCTGGATTTGAGCTCAAATGTGTTTGAAGATGGAATCCCAGCGGAGATTGGAAGGTTAGCACAGTTAAGATATCTGAATCTTAATGATAATAATCTCAATGGTCCTATCCCATTTCAAATTAGCAATCTTCAAAAGGTATGGTACTTGAATCTTGGAGGGAATTACTTGACTGATCCAAACTGGTCTGACTTTTCATTCATGCCAGCGTTGACTTTTCTTAATCTTTACCTCAATGAACTTGAAAATGGATTCCCAGATTTCATTCTCCAGAGCAAGAAGTTGACTTTTCTTGATTTGTCAATTAACAGTTTGAATGGCTCTATACCTGAATCTTTATTCACCAATTTGCTCAATCTTGAATACCTTAATCTCACAGCCAATTTGTTTCAAGGTGAACTGTCAGCTGGTTTTTACAAGCTTACAAAACTAAAAGAGCTTAAACTAGGAACCAACCAATTTTCAGGCCCAATTTTGCAGGATTTAGGTTTGATGCCCAATCTTGAAGCTATTGAATTGTTTGAAAATTCATTTGAGGGAGCAATCCCTTCATCTATAGGTCAACTTCATAATCTTCGTTACCTAGATCTCCACTCGAATCAACTCAATTCTTCAATTCCTTACGAGCTTGGATTCTGTTCTAATCTCAGATTCTTGGCTCTAGCTGGAAACTCGCTTTCCGGCGAGTTGCCATTGTCTTTATCCAATCTGACCCAGATTTCTAATCTTGGGATCTCTGAAAATAACTTTTCAGGTGAGATATTTTCAGATTTCATCACCAACTGGACCCAGTTGGTCTCCTTTCAGGTTCAAAATAATCTCTTCACCGGAGAAATCCCAACGGAGATTGGTTTATTGTCAGGTCTACAGATTCTTTTTCTGTACAACAACAGTTTCACAGGCTCCATTCCTTTGGAGATTGGAAATTTGGAAAATTTAATAAGTTTGGATCTTTCTGGCAACCAGATTTCAGGTTCAATACCATCTACAATCGGAAAATTGGATCAGCTTCAATCTATGCAGCTTTTTTCCAATAATCTCAGTGGAATAGTTCCACTTGAGATTGGAAATTTGACTTCATTAACTAAACTTGACATTAACACCAACCGGTTGAGTGGAGAATTGCCTCATACTCTCTCTAATCTTTCTGAACTCCAGGTTCTTTCGGTGTTTAGCAATGATTTCACGGGCAGTGTTCCTGCAGAATTAGGCAAGAACAATCTTTTGTTAACAAATGTTAGCTTTTCAAACAACAGTTTCTCTGGAGAACTACCTTCAGGATTGTGCAGTGGTTTTCAGTTTGATCAGTTCACAGTGAATGGCAATAAGTTCACAGGGTTATTACCAGATTGTATAAGAAACTGCACGAATCTAGGTCGGATTAGGCTGGATGGCAACCAGTTCAATGGGGACATTTCACAAGCATTTGGTGTGCATCCTAATCTCACATACATCAACCTCAGTGACAATCAATTTACTGGTGAAATCAATCCTGAGTTTGGAAAATTGCAAAATCTAACCAATCTGCAAATGGAAAGGAACAGAATCTCGGGGGAACTTCCTCCCGAGCTTGGAGATTTGAAGCGGTTAGGCGTTCTACGACTAGAATGGAACCAACTTTCTGGCGAAATCCCAACTGAACTCGGGAAATTAAACAATTTGTTCAATCTCAATCTCAGCAACAATCAGTTAAGTGGACAAATCCCTCAAAGTTTAGGAAACTTAACTAATCTCCAAGCTCTTGATTTATCAGCAAACAATCTAAATGGAAGCATACCATCAACAATTGGAAATTTTGCTAGGTTAACAAGCTTAAACTTGAGCAACAATGATTTGTCAGGAGAAGTACCATACCAGATAGGCAACTTGTTCCAATTGCAGTATCTTCTAGATCTTAGCAGCAATTCATTCTCCGGAAGAATACCTCCAGATCTCTCAAAGCTCAACACACTCCAGAATCTCAATCTCTCTCACAACAATTTCTCAGGCCTAATTCCCCAATCGATAGCAACTTCCATGATAAGCTTACAATCAATCGATCTCTCGTACAACAATCTGTCAGGTCCGATCCCGGACGACGGCGTATTCAAACAATCGCCGGCAGCATCCTTCACCGGAAATCCAGATCTGTGCGGATCCGAAAAAGGATTATCTCCTTGTAGCATCAATACGAAACCGAAGAAATCCAGAAGCAAAAAACTGATCATAGCGATTCTCGTACCTGTGCTCACTTTCGTTTTGGTAGCAACAGCGATTGCTATCTTCTGCATAATTACTCGACGAAAATCAAGCCCTATCGACGAAGAGACCACCACAACGACCACAATCAGAAGCTCCGATCTGGTTGTATGGGATCGAGACGGCAAAATGACGTTCTCCGATATCGTGAAAGCCACCGGAAACTTCGACGAGAAGTACTGTATCGGAAAAGGAAATTTCGGAAGTGTGTACAAAGCGAAGTTACCTAGCGGACAGATCGTGGCGGTGAAACGGATGAAATCGAACAATTCCGACGAACTTCCGGCGAAAAACAAGCAGAGCTTCGAGAACGAGATACGTGCCCTAACGGAAGTCCGTCACCGGAATATCATCAGACTCTACGGCTACTGCCGCAAAGAAGGCGGGATGCATTTGGTGTATGAATATTTGGAGAAGGGTAGTTTGGGAAATGTACTTTACGGGGAAGGGGCGATATCGGAATTAACTTGGATTACGAGGGTTAAAATCGTCCAAGGGCTTGCACACGCGTTAGCTTACTTGCATCATGACTGCAACCCTCCGGTTGTCCATCGGGACGTCTCCATAAATAATATCTTACTCGAGTCCGATATGGTCCCACGTTTGTCGGATTTTGGGACCGCTAAGTTGTTAGACCCGGACTCGAGTAACTGGACTGGAATCGCCGGATCGTATGGTTACATGGCACCAGGTACGTATTACGTAGCCACTATTGTATTTACAGTATTTCTAGTTTAAATGTTTAATTAACATCTAGCTTATGGTTGTGTTTTATGTTTCAGAATTCGCGCAAACAATGAAGGTTACAGATAAATGTGACGTATATAGCTTTGGAGTTATAACTTTTGAGGTTATGATGGGTAAACATCCTGGGGAGCTTTTAACGTCTCTACAGTCATCAACATCCTCAAACGATCTAGTTCTGTTACTGAAAGATATCCTAGACCAAAGACTTTTGCCTCCTACGGAAAAAGAGATCGAGCAAGTGATGCTTGCACTTAACGTGGCTCTAGCTTGTACTCGTGCATCACCTGAGACAAGACCATCAATGCGTACTGTCGTTCGGGAACTGTCAACTAGTGCTCAAACCTAACTATGAGCCAACCAATCATTTGAAGAAGATTAGACTAGACAAGTCGTCAAGTTTTCAAGAATCGAGTGATATTTGTAAATTGTTGTACAAACGTGTAGTTAAAATATAACTTTATTGTTCTTTTGACAAATTTACAGAGTTTTATAAAATTTGATATGTTATGATTTCTGATTTCATTTGCTCTCAATAGCATATTGAGTATGGTTATCACTTTCAGATTTGAGTATGGTTATCTCTTTCGAGTTAGGTTGTTTTGCCAGAATGCGAAATCAATAATCGGGTAATACAAAAAGTTTCTTTTGGGTGTGTATTTCTGTGAATATCTTGTATCTTAAAACATACCAGACAATTCTTATAACCGCTGACAGTTACATTAGTGGATAACTCATCCGCGGTATCATTTCTCATCGGTAGTAAGTAGTAACATTAAGTTGTCATTACTCCATATGTGGTACCAAAGTCCAAAGTTACTGTTTAGTACCAAAGTCAACTTTTGCCTAACCTTTTATTAACCAAAGATCTGTTTGTATTAACTAACTTCTGTTTAGTTGGTTAATTCTTATAAATCTACACTCAAAATTCTGTTTATTACAATTGAGTCTCTACGTATCGACACCTTTAATTTGGATAACATTTAAAAAAAAAGCACTTGATAAACCAATTGTCATGATCATCAGGCTTATGTGCTTTTGTTAATGCACAAAGTACAAATCGAAGTAGTTCTTGTTTGTTCATGACATGTACAGTACAACCAATCAATGCACTCTGACTCTAGACCAAGGGTAAGACTCTAGGTGCAGCTTTGGCTAATAACATAGAATGCCCTGATCTGTTATAGAGAATGAAACCTTGATAAATACTCTTATAAAAACCATGTTTCTAGGGCAGTTTCGCGATTTTAGACCGGTATCATTCAGAGTTCTTATTAAACAAAATGCATATAGAAAGACACTTTGATCTCTTGGCATCATAAAACTTAAAACCTAGGTTTTTACGCGTTCACTTTTGCACGCTTCGCGGGTTGAGAGGCACCGGATGCGGACATGCTGGAACCTTCTTTGGATGGTCCAGTCACCGGATCGGGTCCGGGTTCATTCGGGTTAGCCTGCAAAGATGGTAGCTCGGCAGATGATGGAGCCGTGAACTTGTCGGTTCCTGACTTGCATTGCTTTTCAAACATCATCTGTAGATATCTGCCTTGTTCTTCTATTCTCAGCTGTAGGTTCCTTTGGATCTGCACATAAATTGTGTAAATAACAGGGATAATTTCATATATCCATCCCCTCAATACTTTAAAAATATCATATTTATCCACAAAGAATCATAATAAACATGATATATAACATACCAATTTTATGTTTATGATATTTATACCCTTCTCATACATTATGATTAGGTTACTAGAGTTTGAAGTGTTTGAAGAAGGAGAAGGGTGTAATGGTCATGTTAGAAATTGTACTAAATGAAATGGGTAAATATGATATATGAAAGTTTTTATATGATATATGAAAGTTTTTAGGAGCATATATGAAATTGCCCCTTATTAATAATGGTTAAAATAAGGGAAGGATAACACGTCTAATATATAGGTCATGCTCAGGTTAACTTGTTTGATCCTTTATTTAAACGAGTAGACTCGTTTAATTAAACATGACAACCCGATTAACGCATTTACAACTTAATTTCACCCAAATTATTAAAATCAGGTTACACGATTCTAAATGTGCACTGGTTGATGTCTTTGACACGAATAAATATATGGGTCGTGTGCAAGCCCAACCCGACACGATTGACACCCTTAATTAGTGAGCTCAAAAGTCAAAAGAAAACAGGTCAGATGTGTCAAACATTCAAAGGTCACTCAAGGTGTACTTTTAAGTGGTTATAACCTCCAAAATTGTTCTATTAAAAATTTCCGCTCGTTGTTTAATAAGAGTTGTTGTGGACATATGTAAGATAGTAATTGTTAATGAAATTTAATTAAAAAAAATAGACAGTAAATTGTCTTAGACTTTATAAAATAAGCAGGTACCATAAGAGTATAACATACCTCAAGTTGTTCATGTAACCTCTTCTGAACTTCCATTTGCAGTCGTAATGCTTCAGTTATCTCCAAACCCCTATTAAATGCAATAATAATAATCAAGGACTGAATATAATCATAATACAACCAGGACACAAGAAATGAAGATAAAATGCTTAAGGGGATGTTTGAACATGTGTCTTAAAGTGATTTTCTGAACTTTAATGAAATGAACAGAAAAAAAAACAGCTGCAACAAAATGCTTTGCAGACGATAGTGTTTGGAAAATGTTTGATTATTTGAGGATTTAATAAAATGAGGAAGAAAGGCATTTTAGTCGATAGGAAATACTATAAAATGAAATTCGAGGTCTCAAATTAGGTTTAGGGGTGAAAACGAGCCGAGCCCAAGCTCATCTAGCCTCGAGCTCGGTTAGTTTCAAGCTTTGTTTCTAAAGCTCGAGCTTGGCTTGTGAGTAATTTTTCAAGCTCGGGTTGGCTCCGGCTCTACTGGTCTAATATTATTACTTGTTTAATTATTATATTTATATATATGTAAATTATTTTTTTGTACATGCTTATAATTATAATTTTTTATACAACATAATATATATTATTTAGTTATTTTTATCATAATTTTACATATAATGGTTACTATTATGTAAGTATAGATTCAACATGTTAAAGAAAAAGTGGGTGTGTGTGTATAACAGACTCGTTTAGGCTAGCAAGCCTAGACGAACTCGATATTTGAAGCCCACGCTCAAGCTCGTTTTGTTGAATGATCTCAATCTAGGTTCGAGCTCGGGCTTGGGCTCGTTTAAGCTTGGCTCAACTTGAACTTTTGACATGCCGGAAAAAATGGTAAATAGTTAATATCATTTTACATTTTTACCTAAAAAAAATGTTTTATTGCAACCAGTATGAAACTGATTAACAAAAACTGAAACAATGAGAGAATCAAAAGCAGAATCTATTCATCAAAATATTTTCAACGGCTTATAGCGACTTCATATCGTAATAGTCAGATAATCAGTTCTAAAACACACATCCAAACACTTGTTATTTCAGTTAATAAAACGAAATCTGGGCAATGAAAATCTCTTGGATGCAGCAGTGCTTATTGAATGAAATATATTATGCTAACTTTTTAATTGATATAACTTACGTTTTCAACTCCAAAGATGAGAGATCTTCAACAGAAGTAGTTTTTGTCTCTAAGGGTCCTGCAATAAGGGAACGACCTATTAATTGGAAACATCTTTACATAATTGTATCAGGCACAAATCACAACAATGCAGTTATCAGGGGTATGCTCTACCACTTAGCTAATAGCCTAACATATAGCCAAGATGGGTGCAATATTATGCAAAAATATTTCCACAGGTCAAAGAAAATAAAAGCGGCAAGATTTTGTTTACCTTCTGATGAAGGCTCAGGTCTATATCTAGCCGTCCGATATTTCTGCAGATAAATAAAATAAATTTTGCACTAAGTGACAAAAAATGCTTAGCATTTATAACTAGCATCATAGAGAAGTACCATAATGTATCATTGTACCTGTAGGTGACTCTTTACATGATAGATGGTTAAGCCTTCAACTTTCATTTGCTTCAATACACCCTTGGGTGTAGCTTCTGTAAACAGAGATAAATAATGCACAAATAAGATTAATGCAATTATTAGATGTGGCAATTTGACTAGGTCGATTGAGGTTGTGATTTATCTCTAACAGGTAGCAAATATAAAACATGGATAAAGAAGAATGAGTAATACGGGTCAAAAGTCTATACTTAATGCATAAAACCCCAAAGTGTATATTCGATGCAAAACATCTTTAAATCATTCTACTTCAAAACTATATTATAATTGAAATAATAAAGATTTTCAGTCAAAATTGACACACTAATTGTTTATATAGATTTCAAAATGTCTAAAAAAGATGTTTCGGTCAAACCGTACTTAGATATGCCCACTTTGCCACCTCTAGTTGTAGTTAAAAAAAATCGTCAAAATTAGTGTAATTTATAGGTTTGACAATTTTGACACATTTACTGATAGATGGGTTGATTCGGGGTCTTTTTTATCTCTAAACGAGCCAAACATGTAAGAAATATAAACTAGATATAAAGGAACAGCTCAAACAGGTCTTGCCGAAATTGTATTTTCTATGTATAGAAAACTAAAACCTCTTAAATCATTTTAATTAAAAAACATACTATGAGTCAAAAAAATAATAGATTCATAATCATAGTAGTACAGATGTTAGTGCCTAGGTGAGCCCCTATGCCTAAGGCAGACAAAAGGTGAGATTCTTTCTCAAGGTGCAAGTGACTGTTGTGGAAAAGGCTTTTTTTAAGTTTTAACAAGACGTCGTTTGGTTAGACGTTAATTTTTGTTAGACAAAAGGTCTCGGGGTGGTTGATAATCATTGATAACTTGGATAGTGTGTATTACACTTTCCCAAACTAATCTGACTACTATGATTGACTTGAGTGTGCCTTGTGACTTTGCCTACTATGTTTACAATCATATTCAACAATAACTGTTTATAAAGAAATTTCATTTACTGACAAAAAAGTGTTCAAATGTCAACCAACCCAAACCAAATATTACCCATTTTGACCCATAACCTGACCTACCCATTTTGCCACTTTTGTTTAAACAATGTACAAAAAAATGCAGGAAAAGATGACTACTTTCACTTCCACCAAGTTTGTTGACTGCTTCCACAAAAGCTTCATGAAGTTCTGGAGTCCAACGCATTCGTGGTTTGGAATTGGATTGGGATCCACTTCCACAAGGTGTTGGGGTCAACGGAATGCAAGTTTCTCCTGATGATTGAGGAATTGGCGGTTGTGTTTGCATCAAGTTTGTTGATGATCCCCCCGCGTGATATGCCATCTAAAAAACAATAACATAATAAACAATCATATGCATGATGACTACTGATTGCATAATTTTGAATTGAGCAACAAGCCAAGAACCAAAATAATGTAGATTTTGATATGTTCATAATATATTCGGTAATAAGAAACACCTATACAGGTTAATTGCATAAAAATACCAACTTTGGTCCACTTCTATTTTAGGTAACCTTGTTCTCAACCATAAAAGAACCACAAATTTTCAAAAACTTGAGCTTAAGGTAAATAAAATTTTTACCTAAAATCCAAAATTTTACTTGTTGTCGAGAGGTTGAAAACTACGTAAAACCAATATTTCTAGAAATCTAAGGGTTTTATATGGGTGGGAAAAAGTTAAGTTACTCAAAATAGCAAATCGACCAGAGTTGGTTACCTTTTTGTGAAATTATTCTCATATATGATTATATTAAGTTATTAACATCCAAAATAAATTCTTGTAGGGAAAAAAAAAGAAAGTGAACATAATATGGTCATATATCTTAGGTTGTAACTTGATCATGAGCGAATTTGTTGATGTTGCACCCATAAAGTATGAAAAGTGCCAGACATTGGGAACTGCCATGCAGGAGTTAGGAATAGGAACAAGGAGAAATGAAAACCAACTATATGGAGGAAGCTATTATATTTCATACTTTGTTCCCCATAGCAACTGGAGATTAGAAGGCACCAAATTTGATGACTTATAAAAACTAAGTAGGAGCATCCTAGTGAAGGCGTCGAAAGATATGTCAGGGAGGCTTACGTTGATTGTGTAGGAACAAAAAACAAGTCCATTTGAAGTCATGCAACGTCTTTATATGCACATTTTAAATACAATCCAGGTTACCTACATGGTTTCCTTGTTTCTTCGGTAAAAATGTAGGATTGAACAGTGTGATATCTGACTTGATCGAAGACACTATCATGTGTGTGTGTGTATCTTTCATGTTCTTTTAGTTCAAAGGAAACCTCAAAATCTACTTAATTACTATTATCCCTTTTTGATTACCATCATAACAAATTATATACAACAAATAAAAGTTCAGCATACCTTTGGCTCTGGATCAGCAAGATTGGTATCGATTAGAATATCATTCCAATCAGGGGTCATAGCATCATCTTCATTGATGAGCTGATCAGTCCAGTCTTGCCAATTTTGTTTACCAAAATCCTCTGATGGCATGATACTATGTTCTAAATTACTAGACTGTATAGGGACATTTTGCGGATAATCAAGAAGATCCTCAGATTGCAAGATACTGTGTTCTAAGTTACTAGATGGGATAGGGGTATTTTGGGGATAATCAAGGAAATCAGGTAGTGAATCTGTACACCAAGAACTATTGTTACTTTCTTTCATATAATTGCTTAATGTTGTAGATTGAAGAATTCCTGAGGACTGAGGTATGAAAGGTGCCTTCTCTGAAAGATTTGTGTGAGAAACAACAGAAGAAAAGTGAAAATCTGAAGACATCCCTGAAGATGAAGAAAATATGTGACCAACAGCCCCACTAGTGAAATTGGGCTGAGGATTTGTAAACTTGGGATATTTATCTTCCAAAGGAGGCGATCGAACACTTGCAGCTCCATGATTATTAAACTGTCTAGCAGCTGATCTTTGAAAAGACAAAGTAGGTTGTGCTTCCATGGTTTTACTAAGTTTCCTTGCACCTGATGCAACACAAACATAAGATATCTTTTAGCCCAACCATCTAATCAGTAATTACATATTTACATAGTTATCAATCACATGTGTTTCTAACCGAAAGCAGTCTTTTTACATAAAGAAGAAAAGGTCAACATAAACCTAGCCATTCTACATGAAAGACAAGTGGAAATCAAGAATAAATACTCTTATATCTCCTCACATGTGATATCTACACCATATAGTGCTATAGTGCTTCTCTGATCTTAATTATGTTATCTCTCCAAGAATCATCCTCACATAGTCACATGATTCTGGAAACAGGAAGTACAATACTTCAAAGGAAAAACATAGTAGTTGTTGACTGTTGTTCTGATCCATATGATTGAGGCACACAAAAAAAGTGTACAGCTGCTCAATCAAAACACTCAACTCACAGTACACAAAATCTCCCACACTATAAGTTGAAATTTATATAATTATGCCTTTTGTCCTAATTCAAACTTCAAAATTCAAACCAATGCCAACAGATGAATTAACAACATTATACACCGTGTAAACTGTTAATATAGATTACTACTAGATTTACAAATTACAACAGAACAAAGTGAATCACGTTTAAGGTAACAAAAAAACTACCAATTCACAAAATGCATGATGAACTTCAAAATCAAACTATTACAACAAAATCAATCACGAAAAACTGTAAACTGTTAATATAGATTTCTACTAGATTTATTTACAACAGAACAAACTTGATTCACGTTACAGGGAACAAAAAAACTACCAATTCACAAAAATGCATGATGAACTTCAAAATCAAACTGTTACAACATAATCAATCACGAATATTCAATCAAATCCGAAATTGAACGATTGATACAGCAGAAAATCTCACCTCAAATCATACACTGATACACCTACAAACTGTAAACTGTTTATATAGATTTCTACTAGATTTACAAATTGCAACAGTCAACAGAACAAAGTCGAATCACGTTTAAGGTAGCAAAAAAACTACCGATTCACAGAATGCATGATGAACTTCAAAATCAAACTGCTACAACATAACGAATCACGAATATTCAACCAAATCCGAAATTAAACGATTGATACAGCGGAAAATCTCACCTCAAATCATGCGAACTAAAACTGAAATCCTGAATAGCCTCAATCAAAACTTAAACATTTGATATAATCAAAACACTCAACTAGCAGTACATAAAGTCTCTCACACTATAAGTTGAAATTTATATAATTATGCCTTTTATTCTAATTCAATTTCAAACTTCAAACGAATGCCAGCAGATGAATTAACCACAAAGTGATACAATCATAAAACTAAACTGTTAATATAGATTTCTACTAGATTTATTTACAACAGAACAAAGTCGAATCACGTTTCAGGTAACAAAAAAACTACCAATTCACAGAATGCATGATGAACTTCAAAATCAAACTGCTACAACATAACGAATCACGAATACTCAATCAAATCCGAAATTGAACGATTGATACAGCGGAAAATCTCACCTCAAATCATGCGAACTAACTGAAAACCTGAACAGATTCCAAAATCGAACCGAAAGTGACGAGATCTAACGCCGATTGTTGTGTAAAACGCAGGTAGGGGTGTCGTTTTGGTTCGCACAGCGGCGTCTCGATAAGGAGCTAAAAAAGTGAAGGAAGATTAGTGATCGCCTTCGTGCAATTTGGCTTATACTTTCTGCTAGCAGCGGCGGGGAAAGGGGTGAATGGAAGCTCCACTCGCACGCGGGCGGCGCGTGCGTGGTATGGAATTGGATATCTATACAAACAAAGGTGACATCCCTAAAAGCCTCAAAATACAAAAACACAAATCTTTTTATATATTAGATAAAGACTAGATTTTAACCCTTTGCGCGTTGCGTGGAGGTGTTCAAGAATTACGTCATGATATTATCAAAATTACATCGTTGTTACGTTAGTTTTATTAGCTTAGCATGTTGTTTGTTTTACATAGAGTGAGCTTCACAAAAGATCATGACTTCCTTCATTTCAACACGGTCTCGTTTGGTTGTGTTCTTGTTTTAATTGTTGGGATAACACGGGTAGATACAACAGTTAAACTGCTACACCAACAACAACATAAATGATTGGTGATCAATGGATGTTAACGTGAGCATAACGCAAACATACAAAACCGTTGCATTGTTTTAAAGATATGTGGAGGAAAACGAAAAAAAATAAAACATGAACGACCAAAATCACTTATAAAATTATGACCAAATCATATTTACCATTTAAAAGTTTATGTATTACAAAAACAAAACAAAAATATAAAAAGTAAAAAAAATTATAAAATCAAATAATGTAAATGGAGGTTACTGTGGGATAACGCGAACACCCAAAATCATTACAATGGAGGTTACCGCTGTGATAACGTGAATATTGCATTTGTAATATGGAAGCATAATATAAATTGTTAGTAATCAATGGAGGTTACCGCTGTAATAATGCAAACACCCAAAATTAGTCGTCAATGAAGGTTACCGCTGGGATAATGCGAACACACAAAACCATTGAACTGATTTTAATATCATTTATTAAAAAAAAAATATTGAATTTGTTTGATTAATAAAATATATAAAAAACATTATACTAATCTTATATATAAAAACTATTAAAATAATCCAACTAAAATATAAAAATAATCATTACCTAATAAAATAATCATAAATGTTATTAATTGTAATATATACTAATTCATGATTTTTTTTATTGGGAATTAAATGAGATGGCTGCGTGTTGTTGTGAATTGCAGGTTGGATAACGCGGATTGATAAATAGTGACAAATTTATAAAAATTAAAAATTAAAAAATGTTACGCAACGACGTTAAAAAATATATATATTTACAGTGTATAACTAAAACTAACGAAATGTTTAAAAAATAGGCAAGTTGCCTATTGTTATATAGGTATAATTTTGTATTTTTTACTCTACTTGGATTTTAAATCTAGTATAAAAAATATAAATTCAGTAAAAAATCAAATCAAATAAATATTTTTATACTTTTTAGGTAAAGCACTATTCTTATTTAATCATATCCCTCTATACATTATACACTAGAGGGCACCCTTAAAAAGTAGTATTATTTACCACACATTGTAAAATTTGTAAAATATTTAATATATATTTAACCTTAAAGATTTCATTTCTAAATATCTATTTTTTATTTTAAGTTTAAGTTTTCATCTTAATTTAATTACATAATAAAATTTTAATTGATGAATTAGAAGAAATGGAGAAACTAAAACTGGAAAAATCTAAAGTCACGTTAATCCTGATCCCCACCCTATCTACACGATATATGATCGTTATGTAACCGTACAAAAACTTTTCTTTTCTTTAGTGTATGTTTCATCAGCAAACATTCATGGTCGCTATCGTGAACGTTATCGTAATTTTTTAACTTAAAATTGGTTACGGATTAACAAGTCAGATAAAAAATTTTAATTTCTTTTTAAAAGTTGATTGAAAGTGCACTTAAAAGTGGCATTAAATTTAGTTGGCGTTTGTTGTGACGCGTTTACATGGAAATAGGTAGGCGAATGATGGGCAATGGAATATGAAACTTTTTATTTTCGAATATATGATTTTTATAAGATTGGCATGCTTCTTCATTTGCACAAAGGGGCAAATTGGACCACGATGATCCTTTTGTCCTTTATGTGTCATATAATATTAAATAACTATTATTATATATGTTTTAAAGGAAAATTGGTTTATTTATTATGGTGGTTATAAATTGTTATTTTGATTCTAAATCATGAACATAGAATATACCAAAGTCACAACTTGTATACAACTCCACAACTTATTTATATATAAAAAAATATGAACTAATTTAGTAGTAGTTATAACTATATTTTACTATTCGCGTGTTACCGTCAGAATTGTGTGGTCACAAAAAACAGCTACATTGTATCTGTTATACAACAACTAAATTCGTTGAGGTTGAAAATAGAAAAATAAAGAAAATACATGCTATACGATTGTGCCTATTACACCACCGACTTTTCTTTTAGTAGCTTATCCTCGGTCACCCGGGGTCTTTCAATGTCTAATGGTTCTCCCTTCCACCCAGTAATCAGAAAGTGTGGTGACTCAATGTCCACATATATACCAGAGGAAGCCCACCACTCAAAGGCCCGTTGTGATAAAACCTTTGGTAAATCTCTATAATTTTACATATTTGTGCCAGATGAAATTTGAACTCTTTGACCTCCACACTGAAATGTTAAATTTGTTATACTTGGATAAGAAACAAAAGAAAATTTATTCATATCACATGACATCTAACTAGATTGCAACGTGACATGGCACTATTGAATCAAGATGTTAATGCTCGTAATCACTTCTTCTTTGTTTTAAATAACCAATAATAAATACATTTAAATTAGAGTAAATTACGGAAATTGTTCATGTGATTTGAACGAATTTCACATTTCATCCCTAAGTTAAAAAATTAAGGCTATCGTCCTACCCAGATAGAGATCTTTGCTTTTCCGTTTGTAACATTTGGGACCATAGCCATAACTTTTAAACCTAGGGCCGAAAACTAAAAATTAATGCAAACCACATTAACGATTCCTATAAATAACTATTTAGGTTAGGTGGTCTGAGTCATGTACTTGGTAAGTGAAGATATCGAGTGGGTTAATAACTGGTTAGTACTCTTGAGCATTTGTGATTTGTTCCATTTGTCCCAGTGGTGAGTTTCCTCCTTAATGGTGTTCCTGGGTGAGTCAAGCCTAGAGTGTCAAATCCAGTATGGACGGTTGCAATCCCGTCTCAGAAAGGCTCATTCGTGTATTGTAACATCCCGGTTTCGAAATCCCAGGCATCTTGACTTCAACGCTTCAGGATCCTCAGATCCGTCTCGCTACAATTACAAATCAGCATCAGGCTTCACTACAGCCCCTACGATGACTTCTCAGGCCGCTGGACATGCAGAAAGTACTGCTGGGTTCTCAGGAGCTGTCCCACCAGAATCCTCACAGTCACGCTACAAGGGTCCTTGGATTCCACCACTGTTGGGGACCTCAGCCTCGCCGTCTTAAGGATATCCTTTTTCTGTTAGGAATCCAAGCCAGGATCCCTAGGGATATCCATACTTCAATCCTTCTGTTTCTGCAGGAATCTTCAAGACCAGCTCCTCAGAAGTGCATGATGGTGACGTCATCCCCATACAAACAGCAGCTACTACAGAGCCGAGCATCTCAGCGGGCTATGGATATAATCCCAGGATCCCAGTCCAGAATCCTGGCCCAGGTAATGTGTCCAATTCAATTCCCCATCGTTTCTAACCAGGGTGCTCCTTATGATGCAGGTATTCATCCAAGTATCTCTAGGGAGCTCCAGAAGTTGAAAGAAATGATATCAAATATTCCAGGGATCCTGAAACCTATTCCTGAAGTTCCTTTGGAAAGCCACAAGATCTCTAGATTTACTTGGCCAATATCCCAAGTAGAGATCCCGAAACGCTTCCAAACTCCAAGTATGAAGCTTTACGATGGAACCACAGATCCTGAAGAACACGTAGCGCATTACCGGGAGCGTATGGAGATCAATCCTATTCCGACAGAAATCAAAGAAGCCTATCTATGCAAAGGCTTCGGATCAACCTTAACAGGACCAGCAATGAAATGGCTACTGAGCATTCCTCCTAACACTATTACATCATTTATCATTTAGTTAACCTGTTTAACAATCAATTCTCTTGTAGCAGGACCTTTGAGAAGCTCACAGGTGACCTGTCCCGAATAATTCAGAAGCCAGATGAACCTCTCAGGGAATACATTGCCAGATTCGGACGAGAATCTCTCGAGATTCCCAATCTGGATATGGCGGCGGCAGTAGAAGCCTTCAAAATGGGGCTCTCAAAGGATTCACGTTTTTATGATGACCTTGTCATGGCTCCTTGTAGGAATCTTGATGAAGTACGCAGTAGGGCCTTGAGGTTTATCCGTTTGGAAGATGACAAGAGGATCCACCAAAGATTGGAGGTTCCTAAATATGATCTCAACAGCAAGAAGGCGGAATCCCCCGGGAAGCCGTATAGATCTCGTCCATACTCCAAACCGGAAAATCACAAAGTCAACGTTGTTGACCAAGACGATGATGATGAGGAGTATCCTAAGGTATCTGAATACTGTTTTTCCGTCGATATTGGTGGTTTGATGTGTGTTATGCAGGACTTAGGTGAAAAGGCAAGATGGCCCAGGAAGGACACTAAGCAGGGATCCTGGAAAGACAAGACCAAGTGGTGTGCCTTCCATGAAGATTTTGGCCACCTAACAGACGAATGTATAGCACTCCGAAAGGAAATGAACTATCTACTCAGCAAGGGGCATCTTAAAGAATTGATAGGAAGAAAGAAGGTCAAGACTCAGGAAGCCGACAAGGTGCCTCAGAGAGCAGCTTCTCCACCACAGGATGCCCAGATAATCAACTTCATCTCAGGAGGCTCCGACATCTGCGGCACTTCGTATTCCTCAGCCAAAAAGCATGCTAGAAATCCAAATCTGAAAAGGGTGACAGACTTGTCCTGACGTCCACTCTAACTCAAGACAAACTCATATCCTTTGATGAGAGTGATCGTTCGCATGTTCAGGATCCTCATCATGATAGTCTTGTGGTTACTTTATATATTGCTAACCATTTTGTTCGCAGGATCCTGATTGATAATGGAAGCTCAGTAAACATAATCTGTCTTGATGTGCTAAAAAAGATGGGGGTCCAAGAAACTGAAATAGTTACAAGATCCTCAGTCCTGGTTGGCTTCAGCGGTTAAACTAAAAGCACCGTTGGGGATATCAGGTTGCCGGTATATATAGAGGGGGTAAACTCTATGCAAAAATTCTGTGTTATAGATTCTCTCTCTTGTTGCAATATTATTCTTGGCAGGCCATGGATACACGAGATGAAGGCAGTTCCCTCAACTTATCACAAGTGTATCAAGCTTCCTACACCTTGGGGAGTTGTAAGAATTGAAAGTGACCAACAGGAAGCCAAGAACTGTTACTCTACTTCGATGAAGAACACTACTAAGGTGACGAAAGGATAGTAATTACAGAAAAGAGCACTTGAAGTACAGGAGGACAGGGAGCTTGATGTCAAAGAAGTGCCTCTAGACCCTGGAAATCATGAAATCAAGGTGCTCATGGGAACAAGAATCCCAGCAAATGTTGAGCAGGAATTACTTCAGCTTCTCAAAGCCAGAACTTCAACTTTCGCCTGGAAGCATAAAGATATGACATGTATCCCTAAACATGTAATTACTCATAAACTTGGTTTAGACCCTTCTTTCAGGCCTATACAGCAAAAAAGGAGGAAGTTCGTGTTAGAAAAGAATATAATCATCCAGGAGGAAGTTGACAAGCTTCTCAAAACCAAGATGATTAGAGAAGTCAAATATCCTAGGTGGCTAGCAAATGTGGTGGTGGTCCAGAAGAAGAATGGAAAGTGGAGAGTTTGTGTCGATTACACAGACTTGAACAAAGCCTGTCCTAAGGATCCGTTTCCACTTCCCCATATTGATGCTATGGTGGATGTCGCGGCTGGTCACGAGATGCTTACCTTCATGGATGCTTCAGCAGGATTCCAACAAATTCAGATGGAACCGTGCGATCAGGAGCATACGGCATTTATGACTCCAACAGGTATATATTGTTACACTGCTATGCCCCTTTGGTTTAAGAAATGCAGGTGCCACCTACCAGAGGATCGTCAATATGATGTTCAAAGAGCAACTGGGGGACACGATGGAAGTCTACATAGATGACATGGTGGTAAAATCCAAGAAAGCTGAAGATCACATCAGGGATCTCCAAACTACCTTCGATATCCTTGATCAGTATAATATGAAGCTCAATCCCTCCAAATGCCACTTTGGAGTGCGAGCTGGAAAATTCTTAGGATACATGGTTACCGAAAGAGGAATCGAAGCGAGTCCAGAACATCAAAGCAATCCTAAATTTGAAGTCCCCATCAAATGTAAAAGAAGTACAAAGGTTGACAGGAAGAATCGCAGCACTCAACAGGTGCATTTCAAGATCCTCTGAAAAAAGTAAGGATTTCTACGAAATCCTGAGGAAAAATAAGAAATTCGAATGGATTGAGAAGCATGAAGAAGCCCTGAAGTGCCTGAAAGACTACCTGTCAGCTGCCCGTTTCTAATGAAACCAGAAGATGGAGAGCAACTATATTTATATCTCGCTGTTTCCGGAAGCTCAATCATGCAGTCCTGGTAAAAGAGCATCAAGGTCAGCAATATCCGGTATATTATGTAAGTAAAACTCTGCTAGACGCAGAATCCAGGTATTCTCACCTTGAAATATTAATTCTAGCTCTTATAATGGCTTCCACTAAACTTAGACATTATTTTGAAATCCATACTATAATTGTAAAATCTAACTATCCTATCAAGGCAGTTTTCAGGAAGCTGGAAATGTCAGGAAGGATGGCTAAGTGGGCAGTCAAGTTGAATGCCTATGACATCAAATATGAACCAAGAACAGCAATCAAGTCTCAAGCATTAGCTGACTTTGTGGCGGATTTCAGCAGTGACATTGAACCAGAAGTTGAAAAGGAAGTCCAGTAGCTTGAGAAGCTCAAGGAAGACTGGATCATCTATACTGACGGCTCCTCAAATGTCAGAGGAACAGGGCTGGGAATCCTGCTAAAATTGCCATAGGGGGACATAATACCTCTATCCATATCCTGTGAATTCCAGGCTACCAACAATGAAGCTGAATATGAAGCTTTGATTGCTGGATTACAGCTGGCTAGGGATATGGGAATCATGTCCATACAAGTGTTTGTTGATTCTCTCTTATTGACTAACCAATTTAATGGTTCTTATGCTGTGAGAGGAGAAAATCTGATCAAATACCTTGAAATTGTTAAAAAATTGTCTCTATTTTTTGAAAAGTTTAACATTTCGCAGGTACCAAGAGAAGATAATGCAGAAGCCGATGCCTTGGAAAACTTGGCTTCATCGCTCAGGATTCCTGAGGATGTCAAGATTCCAATAACTCACATCCTGACACCAGCGATAGCTCTACAGGAAGCTCAGGTTGTTGACAATAACGCAGGCGCAGACGTTGAGAGTCCTGAGGACGTTCAGGAATCCTGGACTTACCTAATCAAGAAATATCTCAAAGATGGGGAGATTCCCAAGGGCGAAAATCCCAGGGCTTTTCGCACAAAGGTAGTACCCTATACTATTATTGACAATATCCTATATAGAAGATCTCTTGCAGGTGTCTACTTAAGGTTCCTAGAGAAATCAGAAGCTCTTGAGGCGCTTGAAGACATCCACAGTGGAGATTGTGGGAACCATACAGGGGGTAGGGCACTGTTCTCTAAAGTTCTCAGATTCGGGTATTATTGGCCAACTATGAAGAAGGATGCCGGAAACTTCTCTCAGAAATGTGATGCTTGTCAACGGCATGGCAATATCCTCCACCAACCTGCTGAGCATCTGCATCCTATAGTATCCCCATGGCCATTCATGAAGTGGGGCATGGATATTGTGGGCAAGCTGCCAAAGGCTCCTGGAGGAAAGGTGTTTATGCTTGCCATGACGGATTACTTCTCCAAGTGGATTGAAGCAAAAGCCTATGTTCAAGTGAGAGAAAAAGAAGTGCTATCCTTCATCAAAAGGAACATCCTCACCAGATTTGGGATTCCGACAGAAATCATATGCGACAATGGCTCCCAGTTTATAGGCAAAAGAACTACAAGCTTTTGTGAAAGCTGGGGTATCAAGATGATCACTTCAACACCTGTCCACCCTCAGGCTAATGGACAGGCAGAATCCAGCAATAAGATCATAATCAAAAACCTCAAGAAGAAGCTGGGCTCCAAGAAAGGGAAATGGGCTGAAGAGCTGCCGTTTGTCCTTTGGGCAGACATAACTACACCCAAAAATGCTACTGGCCAGACACCATTCTCATTAGTGTTTGGAGCAGAAGCTGTAATCCCAACAGAAATGATACTCCCGACAGCCAGAGTCAACTGCCAGGATCCTGAAACTAACAGCCAGAATCTCCTTCGGGATCTCGAAACAGTTGAGGAGCTCAAAGACTTGGCCAGAATTCGGATGGCGTCTTACCAGCAGCGGATAGCAAAATCCTACAACAAGAATACCAGGCTAAGAAGATTCCAAGTAGGCGACTTGGTCTTAAGGAAGGCTTTCCAGAATACTACCAATCCTACTAATGGGAAGTTAGCACTCAAGTGGGAAGGCCCTTACCTTATAGATTCTGAAGAAGGAAAGGGGGCATACCGTTTGGTAAATATGGAAGGAGAACCCCTGCCAAGAGCTTGGAATGCTATCCACCTTAAAGCATATTTTATGTGAGAATCCCATTGAGAGTCTCAGGCGAAATCCCAAGGATCCTCACTATCTAAATGTTCCAAGGTACGTATACTAATCCTATTTCAATTTATTCTTATTATTTCTGTGACTCATTACTGACTTAAGCATCGGAGTGGTGTTAGCTAAGCTAACACCCACCCCTCACCAAGTGTTGAGTGTTTTGCAGATTTTGAGAATCCTAAGAGAACTTTGGGTATATCCCCAGTTAGAGGTTGGCCACCTCTCCTACGTTTAAGGTATCCCGCATACCTTCTAAGGTTTGAGAGGCTGACTCCTCTCCTAAGTATGGTTAATCGCCAGTAGCGCACGACCCTCTCCAGTAGCGCACGTTGTCCCCCAGTATGCTCAAGGTGGCCGGACCAGTCCACTCCAGGGGTGGCTGACAATCTTGTCACTGGAGGCTGCTGGAAGGATCCTCAAGGTTTATAACACTGACGTGTTATCTAAGGTTTTGGCATTTTAATGTCACATACATATGGGCTTGACCCCAGTTTTGGCTTAGTCCCAAGTTTATCGGGCTTGTCCCCAGTTTTTGGCTTAGTCCCAAGAATCCCGGGTTTATACCCATCTTATTTTTAAAGTTATTTTACTTTCGGAAGCATTAGCTTCGGCCGAAGGCCAGGAAGCTTCTTAAGATTGTTTCAGGTTCCTGAGAAAGTTGAGACAATTACCAAGAAAAGTGGCTTCAGGATTCCCGTAGGAATCCCAAATAAGGCGAAAGAAAAGATGATTGTTTGAATCGATAAATCGACTGAGGTAAATTACAAAGGACAGGTGACTTAAGTTTTTGTTAAATTTGAATCCTAATTTATTCAATCGTCTGAATCCCTAATGGTTTTTAACTTACAAGTCATTATTAAGCTTCTCGATAATTTTTATAAACTATCCCTATCCATAAAAATTTTAATACAAAACATAACATGAGAAGTCAAAAGATACTGATATTATAACTACTAAAGGTTTTGAGCTTCCCAAGTTTCGTCCTGAAAACCTCAGGATCCCTCCACTTGAGAAGCTTGAAGGTCAAAGATTGTTTTTTAGGAATCTTGGCTTCGTCTTGTAAACACAAGATCCCTCCACCAGGATCCCTACCATTGTTGCTTGCTACTTGTTCATTACAGGGAAAAGAAAAAGTTTCACCCAACAAACCACCAAAAGAACCACCAAAAAACCTAAAAAAGTGGGCTCAGACCGTTGCATTGTCCTCATCGCCCACTGTCTTCTCCTCCACCTGCTTCACCGCATCCTCCAGCTTCTTGCCCTCTCCCAGCTCCAGCACGTAAGCCCTTGTCATCGCTACTGGAGAATCTGGAACCGTCTTTGAGGAGCCACCATCATTCCCATCTTTTCCTGCCACATCACCATCTCCTCCCAACGATTCCAAGACTAGTTTCCAGCCTGCGATGTCCCAACCTGGCACTTGGAAGCCAGCCGATTCAGCCTCTTCAACCATTTTAATTTTACATTCCAGGACGCTCTGGGCTACCGAGAGTTGGCCTATTTCAGCATCAGCGGCCATTTTGGCTTCCAGGGCTTGACGCTGCTCAACGAGCTTATGCTCGTAGAACAGGGTTTTACCCTTAGCAGTGTCGGCTTGGGACTGGATCTTCTCGTGGGCTTCAGCAAGCTTCCGCTCCATGTCCATGGCCTGGGTGCTCAGCTTCTCAATGCCCTACAAAAATAGGAATCCTGGTCAGCAGCTACAACGGGTATGAAACTAACATAAAAATTGTATGAGCTTCTTACCAGGTTTATCATGGTCTGCATCGAGAGGATTTTGTTGCTGACCTCATAAGGCGCAAGATCCTCAAAGGATTCTAGGTACACCACGGGAGCTGCAGGAGTCTCAGGAGCCTTCCGTTTCTTGGAAGCTGAGGCCTTCGGTCGACTGACAGGCGGCTTGGAGGTGGTGGGATGCTCGAGCTGTTCCTTCTTGATCTTCAGCAGGCTGTCAAGATCCTTCAGGGAGAATGAGGCGCTGGAATTGGGAGCTGCGAACAGAAACATATTATTAAAATCCAAGATGCTCGAATAAGTAAACAATTCGGAATCCTATAGAGACTTACCAGACATGGTGGGAGTGTGGTCGGCTGAATAGCTGTTCTCGCTGGTTGTTGCTTCAAGAACCAGGGCTCTCTCGCTGGCCGGAATCCGGTAAATTGCTTCGAGCTTCTTGAAATCAGGTTGCTTCTTGATAAGGTTTTCAAATTTGGGTGCTGCAAAAAAGAAAACAGAAAAGTCAGAAACATATTGGAAATTCAGCAACAACAAGAAACACCAGTATCCTACCCTTCTCGACCCACTTCAACGGTAACTCCGTCCCCCCAGGAATCGAGTCTCGTTTGACGAAGAAAAAACGCTTCTTCCAGTCGTGGTCATTGTGGGAAGCTCGGAGAATCAACTAGGAGGTGGAGGTGCGAGCCTTGAAAACAAACCGGCTACAACCATGGGTTCTTAACTGATACGCTTCACAGATTTCAGGAATCCCAATGTTGAGATTCCTGGTTTGGTTCAACTGATCCAGAGAATACAAGATTCTCCAGACCATCGGCATGGTTTGGGAGTAAGAAAGCCGGGTGGTTTTGAAAAACTGAGTGATAAGTTCCGGAAAGGGGAACGTCATCCCAAGCAGGAAAGGATAGTACATAAAGTAAACCAAAGTTGTGGAGATGAAATCGGACTTGGTAAGAGAATCGAAAGGTCGAAAAATAGTTTCCGGCGGAAAAATGCCAGAATTCTTCAATTCAAGGATGTCGCGAACGTCGAAAGAACAGGTTTCTTCCTCACAGGGGATAATGTATCCCTGATCGTGGAAATCCTCGACGATCGGAGAGCTTAACGAAGAAGATGACCGGGTGTTTTTCTTGGCTATGGCCGAAAAACGAGAAGAAAACAAGAAGACGAAGAAGGGACTGACCTGGAATATCGGAGAAGCTCGAGAGGTTTTGTGAAGAAGACGGTGAAAATCTTCGTTTCGGGTCTCCTATTTAAAGAAAAGATCATGATTAGTACTTGGACGCCGAGAAATTTGTCCCATCATAACCACTTTTACCGTCTAAACGCCGTGAATAAGGGAATCTTTTTGAATTTTAACAGCTGTCGAGCTTATCCACACCTGTTGAAATTCAAGGGGCAATTGTTGAGGGTCTATTTTCAGGATGCTCGCAGGAAGCTCAGATAGTTCAAGAATCCTATTATCATCTGGGAATCCCGTCTACTCAGGTATCCTGATTAATTTTATTTTGTTAACCCTCATATTTGCCACGTGTTTTATTTGACCAGGTACAAGTGAAGTCGATAACCACTTCCGAAACTTAAGCTCCAGCTATGGTAGATCGTGGACCAAGTGAACGAGGAAGACCCATAACGGTCGAGTTAGTTGGACGTTAAGATCCCGGGAATCCCGGAAAGTTTGTTATCATTGTATATTGTTATATAAATCGAGGATTCGATCAATAGGAACACACAACCAACACCGATTGAACACACTTTAGAACGCACAACATTGTATCACATAGTTCTGATCGATCAAACCTCCAACCCCTTGTAATATTTCATTTGATTATCAATAAAATTGTGTGGTAGCGGGCTCTTCAGGCCGGCTCCCGAGGTTTTTTTGCTAGGATTCATAGAGGCAACTCGAAGGATCCTAGATTTTTCCCTCGTTACATCCTTGTGTTCAACTTTACATTTCGAGCGTATTGACAAGCACACTACCTCACATTCTAAGTTTGGAATACGAAATTCCTTTGGGAATTTTTGACCAAAACAATGTCGAAGCACGAACATCAACGAGTTAGGTCGCAAGGCAGACATAACTCAATGATTATGAAGATCTAACTTTGAACGGATAGATTTGATACCGGTACGTGTATAAGTTTATCTACTCGAAAGGTCGTAAAGTCATAAACTCATACACATGTAATCCTGTAAACATGTGGACTTGTAAACTCGTAAATTTCCAAACGGGTTAACTCCTTGACACACATACCTAGAGGATACATGACATATATCAAAATGAAGACATTTAAACTGGTTAACTTCAAATTCTAACAAAACGGGAGAGTCATGTGTGCATAGGTTCGTAACCCTCTAATGCGCCGCGCCATCTTGCTTGCATGTATGCATGTAATCTCGTAACCACACAAGCTGTAAACTCGTGAACCCATCAACGAAAATTCACCCAATGTATACACAACAATAAGGATGATATAAGGAATAAACGATTCATTATTCAAACAAAACAACACATATATGTGTACATAAATGCATAATTGACATAGAACGATAAGGTTTCAAACATCATCAAATATAAGGGGGATGACTACATAGAATGTAAATGATTTCAAATGATTAGAAAGCATTAACATAAGACTCATCAAACAACATCCAATCTGCAAGCTCCAGCACGGTCAGCATTGCCATTGACGAGGGCATTAACGATGGCTAACAGTGGATGCACAAGAGGAATGCGATCAGGGGCACCATAATAATAGTAAGCAATGGTGGAGAAAAAGGCAGTCTAGTGAATAGTAGAGGCCCAAACAGGCATTGGCACCACATGTTAAAACATTTTAGGCTAAGCTCGAACTGGCTGGTGACAGGGGTTCATGAGAGGCCTGGATCGGCGGTAGACACCCACGTGATAACTGAGGAGGCCACAATTTGTGCATTGTCAAGATGGAAGGTGGGTAGGGTTCCTAGAGCCTCTGGACTTAGAAGGATTACACGCCTTATGGTGTTTGAAAAAGCAAGCGGGTTTAGCAATGGTGACATTGATGATAGAGTTAGCATTGAGGGCACACTGGATTAGGCTAGAGAAGGTATCCACCAATTTCCAAGCAATCTACTGGGCCACCTGATGGTTGCGGCGACCCATGCTAAGAAAATGAGAGAGAGGAGCAATCATGAAAAAAAGGTATCACAAGGTGAATGATCGATCCGGAATCACGAGAGTGAGAGACATCATATAGGACACTCGAATTGGAGTATTACGATGCGATAAATCATAGAATACCAAGAATTATAAGAGAAAATTACAAAATCATTGACACATGAAACGAGATATTAGGTTGAAAATCCATTTAGGACATAAATGATTGAGTGTAAAACTCGTGTGACCATGAGGTGGTGTGACTCAGATTATCATAAATTATTGCAATTGAAAATTTACATAATATTGCGTAAAACACAAAATCGAATGATTTTTGAAAAAAATAATGGAATGGCCCTCATTTCCCAAGTGGAAAATTACAACCGTGACTGATCAGAGTAAGAACCTAGTGATTGACATGCTTTGGCCTAATAGCTTTCGGCACTCTCATCGGGGCGTCCCAGGTGAGCGTCCGGTTCCGTCAATTCGAATTTGTACGCAACGCTTTTCTTAGTCCGAGACCCCGACTACCGGTGCTTCCGCCTTTCCAGTTACTACACGTCAATAACTAAGGCCTCATTTCTGATGAGATCATAAAAATCGAAAATCAATTTCCTAGATCGTATGTAAGGCGCCACTTCTAAGGAAAGAGGTTAGGAAGCCTCAAGTGATTTGTGTAAAAGTGTGTGCTAATTGACAACAATTGAAACAAGCATAATTAAGAAGCAATTATAGGACATATAAATTATATAGGCATGCTATGCATGAGGCACTCATGCAGGATACCTAAGACATAAGTCTAGGTCAAGCCGGTTCTAATAACCTAGATCCCTATAGCCGTGGCTCTGATACCAATCTGTCACACCCTAACCGACGACGGAATATGATGGGGCATGATGATTGTCCAGATGCACACAACACTAATTAATTGTTGCGATATTCTTAATCAACACATTTCATAACATTCAATGTTTAAATAATAAACCAAATACAATACAATAAGTAATAACATCATAACTTAATTAATTTAGGTCTCACTAAGTCCACATGCATCCTAAAGTGTCATCAACAAGTAACCATCATGTAACAGCAGAACCTGTAACATGTGCAAAATAAAGTTCAACTACGAATAGTTGGTGAGTAAACATAGGTTTAGCGTACATAATAAGTGTAAAGCATGCGATCTACGAGTTAAGTGTAATCGAGTACAATAAACTTAATATGAAATAGAGAAAATAAAAGTGTATGATTCAATCCTGACAATAAGGCTTCCAATCACCCGGTGCCCAAGCCAAGGCAGGCCAAGTTGGTTTGTCAAGCCAATAGATTTATATCGTAACCCCGACCTTTTTAGAGTTAATGTCACACGAGATTGTTCTAGAGGTCGTTCAATCATTCACATCGTTTAATCATTCACAACAATAATCCACACATATTCACATATGAGAACACACATAACAACATAGAGTTCGCATGTAGTTTTCGACTAACGTATATGAATACGAGAATTGAATATGGTACATGTTGCACCCCAAAACGTTCAAAATAAAGAGGGGCTATGAATACTCACCTGATCCAGGAGATATAAAACAGACACGACACCAAGAACGAGATCGATAGACCCGAAGATGACCTTGATGACTAGACGAGATAGAGAAAAATAAATACATAAGTAAATAATTATATTTACACGACTCACGGTGACATAATTAACTCGACAACTCGTTGGTGATTCGATGCGTTGATACGTACATTAAGGGTCAATACTAAAACGAGGGACATAAATTATTAATTTTCATGTCAACCTAAAAGAATATATATATATTTCATTGATTCACATAATGGCCATAATCATGTTAACATTCTTAACCTAAAATCACAACAAACACATGGATTTAAACAATCATCAATTTTTATTATTTTTCGCAAATCTAATCCTAAATCTAATAATATTTACAAGATAAAATCTTAGATCTATATCATCGTGGCAATTTTTCCTATGAACAATTTCTAAAACTAGCACCCAAAATGGCACCTTATGCATGAATATATTTTAGTTCTAATCTCAACATACATTTCATAAGCAAATTACTAGGTCTAGCATCACAACAATATCTCTCATGACAAAATTACTAGGTCTAGGTTAACATAACATCATCATGAACTTTCAACCATAAAATCATTTCTTTTAGCAAGATCTACCAAATTTCATCATCAAAAATCTAACCAAATCATAGATATTACGAAGATCTAACATTGAACATCATAGATCTAGACTTAGAAAGGTGAAAGGAACATGCTTTGATCATGAGAAGAGTAGATCTAGCAAGCTTTTAACATCGATAGCTTAGATCCAAACAAATGCACCATCAAAACGTAATTTTGATCATAGATCTCTTAGATCTAACAATTTGCAACATGAAGAACTCTAGATCTAAACAAATATACCATAAAAATACAAACTTGATCATGGATTATTTTATATCTTAACATTTAGGACATGAATGATCTTAGTTCTAAACAAAAACATCATAAAAACACAACCTTGATCATTGATTTGAGAAAATAGACAATGGATTTGAGATCTAACCTTTGATGATGAGCTAATAATGATTAGAACATTAGATCCACAAAAGAATGCACAAAATCTTGAAAGATGATGATGGAGATGATGATTTAAGCAATAATGGCGGCTAGGGTTTGAAAATGGGCGAAGAAATAAAACTTAAAGGGGTTAATGATGCTTAAATATATGAAAAACAGGGTTTTTCCATCAGACATAAGTCGCGGACCGCCGAATGCACTAAATAATCCTGGAGGTCCACGAGTCCGCCCAGACTAATCACCCTTGGTCGGTTTTACCATTTTCGCTCTAGTTTCTTCGTTATTTGTTGTTTTCGACTACGGTCTTGATTTATGTTTTTCATCATTTTCATCCACCATCGTATCCATACATTCAAGCAAATAAAATCAAGTACAAATATGCCACATAACTCAAAGAAATCCACACATATGGTCAAATAATGTGATTTTGGTCGGTTTTGACGTACATATCGATTTTGAGCAATTCACCAACGTTTCTCGGCTCGATTAAGTGTGTGATGACTCGTATCATGGTAATTGATTATTAGGCTCATAAAAATGTTAAATTTGACATACAATGAACAAATACGAGATTGCAGGTAAACAACAAATCGTGTACCGAAATCGCGTAAGAATCGGAAATTGCTTAATTTTGAATTCGAGGAATTCAATTTGATTCCAAATGATTATAATTATATATTTTATCTTGAAAAACAACTATGAATCATTTAAAACATTACTTAGGCTATAATATCCTAAATTCTCCCGTTGTTTATGTTTTGGTCAAAAACTGCCTAAGCAATTAGTTGATCAAACTTCGTATGTGAGGTAGAGTGTTTGATGAAATTAGCAAGAAAAATGCAAGTTTGAGTGTTGACACGAGGATGTAACGAGGGAAAATCCAGGAATCCTTGAGTATCCTCAAGGAGCCTAGCAAAAAACCTCAGGGGCCGGTTCAAAGTACCTGCCTCCTAAAACTTTTATATAATGAACGTTCTTAGTACAAAGGAAATGAGCTCGTAATCTAAGTGTTACAGAGAGTTTTGATAGCGAGTATCGTGTGTTGTGTGTGTGTTTTCTCTCCCTGAATGAATGACCTAGAGCTCGTTTAAATAGTCAAAAATACATTAACTAACTAGGCTAAAAACTAGGGATTGAGTCTTCAAGTCTTTGTGAACGTTGGAGTCAGTTACAACACGTCCCATAAAGCCTTGACCGAGTCTTTAGCCATCATTTACACGTCCCTTAATACCTGCAATCAATTAAGACACGTGGACAATTGTAACGGTTAGTTGATAACTGTAATTCAGGATGCTCGAACCTGCCAGGATCCTGAACTTGCGTAAGGATATTGAACCATTTGAGCTTCCGGCCAGGATCCCGGATTATCAGCCCTAACAATTGCCCCTGAATTTTAACAGTTTTCGACCAAGAAGACGGCTGTAAAAATTCAAACTCAACGCCATCTCTTGAAATAATTACGAAGGTGACTCGTTAGCTCCTGATTTGATAGCAACGCAACTTCTCATGTGATTTCCCCATAAATAACTCCAAGTTGTTGTCTTCCCCATACATCAGTCGGAACCCTGTCGATTGCTCTTTTTGTATTTCCTGCATATATATGACTTAGTAGTATTTTGATCATCATGGTGTGTTATGTATATTTTTGGTTATTTTGAAAAATGTTTGAATGAGGATCCTACAGGATGCTGTTCAAAAGTAATTCAACTGTCGAGATAACCAGGATCCATGAGGATCCTTAGGAATCCTTAAGATATACTTGATGAAATTCCGATGAATCTGAGAATAAGTCTTGAGCATTTAGGAACAAGTCAAACAGGGGTCAAGCCCAACCTTGTCTTCTGAGGTACGAAATGCTTTATAAGTCTTGGGTCTAAGCCAACTGGGGTCAAGCCCAAAAACTTGAGAGACACGAAAGTGCCTAAACCTTAGTTAATGTGAGAACATTAAAAACCTGTGTTATTCTGAGGACAAGCTCAAAAATACTTGGGACTAAGCCAACTGGGGTCAAGCCCATAAACTTGAGAGACATGAAAGTGCCTAAACCTTGGTTGACATGAAAATGCCAAAAACCTTAGAACCTTTTCGAGATGACACGTCTGCCACCCATTTTGAAGTGCACTCTATGGCCAACAGTGATGAAACTATCAGCCACCCACAGATGGACTGGTCGCACCACCTTGAACCATAGGCCACCACCGTGCGCTCCTGGCGAGGGTCTTGCGCTCCTGGCGATTCCCATTAGTGAACGAGAAGGTGAAAACCTCCTAAACCTTTTGACAGCATTCAGAATGCCTTAGACTTAGAAGAGGTGATCAGCCTCTAGCTTATGGTTGGACGCTCGAAGCACCTACAAAACACTTCAAGGCTTGGTGAGGGGTGGGTGTTAGCTTGGCTAACACCCCTCTGATGCCTAAGTCAGTACACATTCCACAAAAATAATAATGTGAAATTGACATAAGGGTAAAAATCATACCTGAGGTTCTCGAAGTTTGGACAAGGATTCTCTGATGTGCTCAAAGGATCCAGAGAGTACTTACATAAAATATAACTTCAAGTGAATTGCATTCCAAGCTCTTGGGAGCAGCTCACCTTCCATAGTAGCTAATCTATACGCTCATTTTCCAGCTTCTGAGTCCACTAGGTAGGGTCCTTCCCATTTAGGTGTGAGTTTCCCATGTGCCGGATTGGTTGTATTTTGAAAAGCTTTCCTGAGTACCAGATCTCCTACTTGAAATCTTCTGATCCTTAGATTCCTATTGTAAGACTTGGCTATCCTCTGCTGGTATGATGCCATTCTGAACTTTGCGAGGTCTCTAATTTCGTTAACTGTTTCAAGATCTTCAAGGAGCGCCTGCTTACTAGCTTCGAAATCCTGGCAGCTTGTTCTGGCAGTTGGCATCACTATTTCAGTGGGAATTACAGCTTCTGATCCAAACACCAAGGAGAAGGGTGTTCGACCAGTAGCATTCTTGGAAGTTGTTTTATCAGCCCACAATACGAAAGGTAGCTCTTCAGCCCATCTTCCTTTCTTGTCTCCTAGCTTCTTCTTGAGATTATTGATGATGATTTTATTGCTCGATTCCGCTTAGCCATTAGCTTATGGATGTACGGGAGTCGAAGTTGCCATCTTGATGCCCCATGCCTCACAAAAACTTGTCGTCCTTTTTCCAATAAATTGAGATCCATTGTCGCACACTATTTCTGATGGGATTCCAAATCTTGTTAAGATATTCCTTTTGATAAGGGATATCACTTCCTTTTCTCTAACTTGAACAAAAGCTTCGGCTTCAATCCACTTAGAAAAATAGTCTGTCATAGCCAGCATGAAGACTTTTCCTCCAGGTGCTACAGGCAGCTTACCAACTATATCCATCCCCCATTTCATGAACGGCCACGGAGATGATATTGAATGGAGCGGCTCAGCAGGCTGATGGAGGATGTTGTCGTGCCGCTGACATGCATCACACTTCTGAATAAAGGCCATAGCATCCCTCTTCATAGTGGGCCCGTAGTATCCTGTTCTCAATACTTTTGAATATAGTGATCTGCCCCTAGTGTGATTGCCACAATCACCTTCATGAATATCCTGGAGTACTTCAAGTGCTTCAGGCTGCTCGAGGCATCTCAAATATGGTCCTGCAAGAGATTTCTTATATAAAATACCGTTTATTATTGAATATGGAATTACCTTTGTTCGGAAGAGTCTAGAGTTCTCGTTTTTGGGGATTTCTCCTTCTTGGATAAATCTCCTGATAGGATAAGTCCAGGATTCTTGAGGATCCTGAAAGTCTGTCATTTCTTGATCTTTATCTGCTGTGACATTATTAACTTCTTGTTCTTCAATTGCTGGTGTCAGGATGTGAGTTATGGGAATCTTGACACCTTCTGGGATCCTTAAAGATGATGCTAAATTTTCCAAAGCATCAGCTTCCGCGTTTTCTTCTCTAGGTACCTGTGATATGCTGCAATTTTCAAAAGATAATGCTAACTGTTTTACAAGGTCTAGATATTTGGTTAGCCTTTCGCCTTTCACTGCATAGGATCCATTAAACTGGTTAGTTAATAACAAGGAGTCAATAAAAACTTGAATGTGTTGGATACCCATATCTTTAGCGAGTTGTAATCCTGCAATTAAAGCTTCGTATTCGGCTTCATTATTAGTAGCCTTGAATTCACAATGGATAGATAGAGGGATAATGTCCCCCTGTGGCGATTTCAGTAGCGCACCCAATCCTGTTCCTCTGACATTAGATGCTCCATCTGTATACAAGACCCAGCTGCCTGAAGCTTCTTCGAGCTGCTTGACTTTTAGTTCAACTTCTGGCAGTATATCGCTGCTGAAATCAGCCACAAAATCTGCTAGGGCCTGTGACTTAATCGCTGTTCTTGGCTCGTATATGATGTCATAGGCACTTAATTTAACTGCCCATTTCGCCATTCTTCCAGACATTTCTGGCTTTCTTAAGACACACTTAATAGGATAGTTAGTTTTCACATAAATAACATGAGTTTCAAAGTAGTGTCTTAACTTTTGAGAAGCCATGACAAGGGCTAAAATCAATTTTTCTAAATAAGAATACCTGGTCTCAGCATCTAGCAACGTTTTGCTTACATAGTATACCGAATGTTGTTGTCCCTCATGATCTTTCACAAGCACAGCACTTATCGAGCTGCCTGAAACTGCCATATAGAGAGATAGTGGTTCGCCCTTGACTGGTTGCATTAGAAGTGGAGCAGATGATAAATATTCTTTTAAGGAGCTCAGAGCTGCTTCATGCTTTTCGTCCCATTCGAACTTTTTGTTTTTCTTCAATATGTCATAGAACTCTTTGCTCTTTTCAGATGATCTTGATATAAATCTGTTGAGTGCTGCTACTCTGCCAGTTAGTCTTTGAACTTCTTTGACATTCGTTGGAGACTTTAAGTTTATGATAGCTTGGATGTGTTCGGGGCTGGCCTCAATTCCTCTTTCAGTAACCATGAAGCCTAAGAACTTGCCGGCTCTTACTCCGAAATGGCACTTCGAAGGATTCAATTTCATGTTGAACTGGTCCAAGATATCAAAAGCAGCTTCAAGATCTCTAGGATGGTCCTTTGCTTTTTTCGATTTCACCACCATATCATCTATGTATACTTCCATGGTGTCCCCCAGTTTGTCTTTAAACATCATGTTGACTAGCCTTTGGTATGTGGCACCTGCATTTCGTAAACCAAAAGGCATTGCAATATAACAATAAGTACATGTGGGAGTCATGAAGGCCGTGTCTTCCTGATCTGATGGTTCCATTTGAATTTGTTGAAAGCCCGAAGATGCGTCCATAAAAGTTAGCATCTCATGCCCAGCAGTCGCGTCCACCATAGAATCAATGTGTGGTAGAGGGAATGGGTCTTTTGGACAAGCCTTGTTTAGGTCTGTGTAATCTACGCATACCCTCCACTTACCATTTTTCTTCTGGACTACCACCACATTAGCCAGCCATCGAGGATATTTAACTTCCCTAATCATTTTTGACTTGAGCAGCCTGTCAACTTCTTCTTGGATTATGATGTTTCTCTCAGGAGCGAACTTCCTTCTTTTCTGATGTATTGGCCTGAAAGAATCATCTATACCAAGTTTATGAGTAATAATATCTTTAGATATACCTGTCATGTCTTCATGTTTCCATGCAAATGTTGTGACTCGGGACTTCAAGAGGCTCACGAGCTGCTCCTCAGTATCCTCAGGAATATTAGTTCCTACCAGCACTTTGACTTCAGGATCTTCAGGATTGAGTTGAACTTCCTTGATTTCCAACTCCTTTGTCATCTGAATTTTTCGTGCTGGTTTCTTTAATTGCTATGTTGGCCTGGACTTGATGGTGTTCTTCATAGCAGAAGTGTAGCAGTCTTTGGCTTCTTGTTGATCACTTAGTATCCTTACAACTCCCCAAGGTGTGGGAAGCTTCACACATTGATGATAGGTAGACGGAACAGCTTTCATGTGATGGATCCATGGCCTTCCCAAGATTACGTTGCAGCAAGGAAGGGAGTCAATAACGCAGAATTTTTGCATAGAGTTGACTCCTTCAATGTAAACAGGAAGTCTGATGTCTCCAACGGTATGCTTCGTTTCTCCGCTGAATCCTACTAGCACCGAGGATCTTGGGATTATGTCTTCTTCTGGAATGCTCATCTTTTTAAGCACGTCCAATTGAATAATGTTGACTGAACTGCCATTGTCTATCAGGATCCTGCGAACATAATGGTTAGCAATACATAATGTAATTACCAGACTGTCGTGGTGAGGATCCTGGATGTCCAGCTTATCAGTTTCGTCAAAAGATATGACTTTGTCTTCAGTCAATATCGCGTTCTTCTTTGGCCAACTGCCTTGATCCATCTTGGCCTCCTTTGCATGTCTTTTTGCTGATGAGAAGGAGGCTCCACATATGTCAGATCCTCCTGAGACGAAGTTGATCACTTTTGCATCTGCCGGTGGCGACTGAGCTCTTTTGGGCAGCTCAGCAGTTTCTTGAGTTTTACTTCTCTTCCTGCCAAACAATTCTTTGAGGTGCCCTTTGCTGAGCAGGTAACTAATTTCTTTCCGAAGTGCTATGCAGTCATCCGTTAAGTGCCCAAAGTCTTCGTGGTAGGCACACCATTTAGACTTATCTTTCCATGATCCTTGTTTATCCGATTTTCTTGGCCATCTGGCTTTATCACCTAGATCCTGCAAAGCACATAACACACCACTTGTGTCAACTGAAAAACAGTAATCAGATACCTTTGGGAAGTCTTCCTCGTCGTCTTCATCTTCAATTGCATTGACCCTGGAATTATCATTCCTGTAATAGGGTTTAGTTCGTTGTTGCTTTGCGGGAGAATCCGTTTTCCCGCCTAATGATTCATCACCTCTTTTCTGGACCTTTTTGTCATCTTCCAATCTGATGAATCTTAATGCCCTTGTTCTGACTTCATCAAGGTTCCTGCAAGGAGTCATAACCAAATCATCATAAAAGCGGGAATCTCCTCTGATCCCCATTTTGAATGCTTCCACGGCTGCAGCCATATCCAGGTTGGGGATATCTAGAGCTTCTCGACCGAATCTGGCCACATAATCCCTCAGGGATTCATTAGGCTTCTGAACTATTCTGTATAAATCGCCAGTGAGCTTCTCAAAGCTCCTGCTGCAAGAAAACTGGTTATTAAACAAGTTAACCAAATGGGGAAAAGAAGTAATAGTATTAGGAGGGATACTGAGCAGCCATTTCAAGGCTGGTCCTGTTAATGTTGAACCAAATCCCTTGCATAAGTAAGCTTCTTTGATGTTTGCATGAATGGGGTTAATTTCCATCATTTCTCTGTATTGTGCCACGTGCTCCTCAGGATCTGTGGTCCCATCGTAGAGTTTCATGTTGGGGGTCTGAAATCTTTTTGGTATCTCTACGTCACAAATGGGCCATGCAAATCTAGAAATTCTGTGGCTGCCCGCTGGCACTTCAGGAATCGGGCGAATAACACCAGGAACACTTGAGATCATGTCCTTTAACCTCTGAAGTTCCCTAGCGATGATGGGGTTGATACCTGCATCCTGCACAATTCCTTGGTTAGGGTTAGCATAAAAATTATCAAAGTTGTTACCAGCCCTGGAAGTTTGGAAATGGATCTGAGGTCCATATTCAGCATCCCTAGGGATGGTTGGCTCAGTTGTGGTTCCCACTTGCATGGGGATAAAGTCTCCCTCATGCATCTCTTGAGATGAACCTGGGATTGTGCCTGCATAGACAGTAGGATTAGAAAATAAGGATCCTTGAGGATCCTGAGCAGCTCGGAAGCGGCTCCGATATTGTTGGAATGGCTGAGATGAAGATCCCTGAAGCGTCTGAGTAGTAGGTGCCGCTGAGTACTGACTCCAAGGCTCATAAAGGCTCGTCTTCGCAAACCGCTGAGGTTGAGATATAGGTTGTTGTATCGAGGCTGGAGGCACCTGATGGCTCAAAAACCCGGCTGGTTGCTGGCTCGAGCATATCGGCGGCTGCTGACTTCTGTATCCGCCATAGTGAGATTCTGGGAGCTGCTCGGAGTAGAATCCAGAGTATTCCTGACCTATCACCCTGGAGGTCTTCTGGTGCTGAGAGCCCGAGGACCCTGCAGTAGTAGTTGTTGCAATACCTGACTTTGGAGCAGTAGAGGGATTTGCTTTCTGTTTCAGCTGCTCCGATATTTCCGGAGAGTCGAAACCAAATGATTTTGGCATTAAAGGACTGATTTCCTCTACCGGTTTCTTTGATTTTTTCAATTCCATGATCTCCTTCATCATTTTCTCATTGGTTTTGGCTTGCTCATCCACATGAGACTTCATCTGCCTGATCAAAACATAAAGATCGTTATTAGAAATAGCAGAGTCAGCGGACGTACCTTGAGATCCGGTGAAAGTAGGATATTCCATTCTTTTAGCGTCGGTATCAGTCACTTTCTTTAACATTGGGGGAAGACCAGTACTGACGGTGGGCTTAGAGGATGGAATGGATTTTGAAGTAAATTTTGGTTGGGTCGACATTTTCGAGAATCAGTTAGGGGAAGAAGATCAAGGCTGTTAATCGAATTCAAACACCGTTCGCCCCACGGTGGGCGCCAAATTGTTTTGGTCAAAAACTGCCTAAGCAATTAGTTGATCAAACTTCGTATGTGAGGTAGAGTGTTTGATTAAATTAGCAAGAAAAATGCAAGTTTGAGTGTTGACACGAGGATGTAACGAGGGAAAATCCAGGAATCCTTGAGTATCCTCAAGGAGCCTAGCAAAAAACCTCGGGGGCCGGTTCAAAGTATCTGCCTCCTAAAACTTTTATATAATGAACGTTCTTAGTACAAAGGAAATGAGCTCGTAATCTAAGTGTTACAGAGAGTTTTGATAGCGAGTATCGTGTGTTGTGTGTGTGTTTTCTCTTCCTGAATGAATGACCTAGAGCTCGTTTAAATAGTCAAAAATACATTAACTAACTAGGCTAAAAACTAGGGATTGAGTCTTCAAGTCTTTGTGAACGTTGGAGTCAGTTACAACACGTCCCATAAAGCCTTGACCGAGTCTTTAGCCATCATTTACACGTCCCTTAATACCTGCAATCAATTAAGACACGTGGACAATTGTAACGGTTAGTTGATAACTGTAATTCAGGATGCTCGAACCTGCCAGGATCCTGAACTTGCGTAAGGATATTGAACCATTTGAGCTTCCGGCCAGGATCCCGGATTATCAGCCCTAACAGTTTAATAATTCGCAAATCGGTAAAACGCGAAATCCCAAAATGGGTCATATTTTATAACCGAGTCAAATACAAATGTTACAGGCTATGACTAACAACTAATAATATGTTTTATACTTAGTTGTCTTCCTGTCCAAATTTCAGAATGAGTTTTATGGACAGATTACATAACCTTGTTTAGTATAGGAGTTGTTGTCGTTTTAGAGTCGGTCCATGGGAAGAGATGTAAAACTTTAGATGACATACTTATTATCACGTCTATAAGGATACTTGTATCATCTAAGCTTAATGATGCTACTGATAAGTACCCGCATGATTTACTAGTTCACACTACTATGGTCCTTACTAATGAACTGCGAGTGTTATCAATATATGTATGTTAATCTCAGTATTTCATCTTTTATATCAAATCTCACAACTTTCATTTTATGGTCAAGTTGATTTCCAACTTCATCCTTAAAAGTTTAGGTGAGAAAGATGTTTCTCCTTAATTAAATACAAGTATAAGTAATCATTTTCATGAGTGATAAATGTTTTACGCCCACATATTTCATTATGGGATAAGAGCCACTAATATATTTGAGTTTTGGTAAGTTAGAACTGTTAGTGGCACCTTGTTTATTCCTTTATACATATATTATCTTCGTTAAGTTCTCATTTATATGATAAAAAAGATTGTGAACTTGAATCATCTAGATATAAGTTATAAAGATTTCAATCCATGTGAACACAACTAAATAATTATAACCAACAACTTTGAGTGTTTAAGGTAATAGTGACCTTGTCATGGCCATGTGAAACCTTATAACCATTAATGTCTTACTTTAGTATTGATACTAAGTTCCAAGTAATGTTGAAACATGAAATTTATCATAAAGTGTAATACAATGAGTGATTCTCATGGTTTGTATAACCTTGAATTTAACTTTGTTACTAACTCTCATTATAGTTGTTCTTTGGTTTATTTATAATGTACGGAATGAAAGAGATCTCTATGAGACTAGATTTGATTCACTGTGTTAATTTGAAAAATTAATAAATGAGCTCAAATATCATTATTGATCATTCTTCCTTAGCCAGTTGTCCCATTGAGGACTTAGAATTGAAACTTTTTCTTATATTTTATTTATGGACCTTAGAACTATCCTCCTTGTTGTAAGTTCTTTTTATTATATCAAGGTTAGGGATAGTGAGGTGAACGAATCTGGTCTTTCTAGTTTTTGTCATAATTCATCATTTATGCATAATTCTATCATGCACTCATTTTCATTTGGTACTTATGAGCGTGATGACTAATTTTAAAGAGCATCAAAATGTGATGAGATAGGATTCACTACGAAATGCACTAGAAAAACTTTAACTTGAAACATGTCTAAGCCTTTTAAGGTAAGGGTCATGTATTTCATTATTATGATATGTTCACAAAACCAGTAACCTAATTTACACTTTGTGTTAACATCTTTGATGTAAAGTGTTTGCATGCATTAAAAAGTTCATTTGAATTTATTCTTTACATAATGTCCAGATTAGGAAATCTGGAATATCTCCCCTGATTGCAACATTTAGAGAATCTTGATCGTTATAAGAGACATTTGACTTCACCCATTTGTAATGCTCCGACTATTATACTTTTATATGGAAGAGCAATGATAGTCTTTTGTCTTAAGGGATAATCAAGATCATTATGATAAGAGGAAACATTTATGGAAACATTTGTGATTTTAGATTTAGAGTGGATAATTTATGAAGATTAAAGGTAATATTAGTTTGAAAGAAGATCATAGAGTGATTCTATGGAGTACTTAAACTAAGGCATAATGATAAACTAAGGCGCATTGATAAACTAAGGCACAATTGTTAAGGCATTAACATAAAGGCCATTATTAAACAAACAAGATTTGATATACTCTATTATAACACCCAAATAACAAACTAATTAGGTTCTACTTAAATGAATCGACTTTCGTTTTGGTTACTTTCCTATCACCTAAGCATTATGAACAAGATAAGGGTCTGTGCAAAAAACAATGTAACCCATCAGCTTTGGCCAGAAGTGAAACATTTTTATGTGTAAGGCGAATGCTTAAATTAGTTGACTAACATTATAAAAGCGACAAATCAGCTTTGGCCATAATTGAAGCAGTAAATATGTTATCAAGATAAGCGGATAAATCAGTTTTAACTAAGATACGCTATCTAGTAAGGCGAAGTTGAATGACATTATAAAGGTAGCAAATCAGCTTTGGCCATAAATGAAACCTTTTTAAGATGTTATCAACTCAAAAAAAAGGGTAATTGGATTTTAATAAACCAAGTTATTACCAATTGGCCAATATTAATCCCAATTTCAAAATTGGCCTACATTAATCTCAATTATTAAGGTGTTGGATTTCATTGGACCTCCGTTAAGTTTTTCTTAACTCCGTTAGTTGTTTGCTGACGTGGCATCCTATGTAGCTTTTATTAATTAGTGTCACGTCAGCAAAAAACTAACGAAGTTAAGGAAAACTTAACGGTGGTCCAATGAAATCCAACACCTTAATAATTGGGATTAATGTAGGCCAATTTTGAAATTGGGATTAGTATTGGCCAATTGGTAATAACTTGGATTATTAAAATCCAATAAACCAAAAAAAAAAGCAAATCGTAACTGTACGTTATAGGTAAAGGACTTATTACAGGTAAGATGCTATCACTTTAATTTAGACTAGTTAATTAGTTGACTGAATTAATTGGTGTTAGGTTTTGTAAAAACATACACATTTGAGGTTTAAACAAAAAAAAAAACAGGAATTAGAAGCAAAATCTTTATCTATGCATTATTAGGATTCTGCTGGTCAAAACATCGTAATGGCACGTTATACTTAAACGAGGCGTTATGGAGCAGATTTACAGATTTAATTTTTTTAAGACCTAACAGGTCATTATAGTGATAACGACCCGTTTTGCTAAGACGAAATCAAGTTTTGACATAATTCGATATTAGGTTTTGTAAAAACATAATTATTTACAGTTTAACCAAAACGAGAAAGATACAGTGGGTCATTAGGATTTCACTCGGTCAAAACTTCGTAATAGGGAGTTATAGGGAAACGACCCGTTATGTAGCTGAGTTACAGATTCGAAAATATTAGGCCGTAACGAGTCCTTACAAGGGTAACGGCTCGTTTTCGCTTCAAAAGTTAAACCCTAACGAGTCGTTGCAACGTAACGGCTTGTTTTTGCTCCACGTACAGTTTAGCCGAACATACGTTTTGATAGAAGTCGACCTTGCGAAGCATTTTAATTCGTTATGATGATTCTAGGGTTTTTTTTAAAGAAAGCAGATCATGAAACAATTTTGATTATGTGATCAGATCTAGAATTAGCAGAATCATAAACATCAAAACGAACGAAGAATCGAATAGCAACATCGCTCTGATAACTGATAACACATGTTGGATGATTCCTCTTAACATGATAGTAAAACATGAGAGAAAAGTAAAGATTACTCGATGGCGCATCAATATCGGTTATGTTGAAGGATTCCATGAAGCCATTGATCGAGTTCCCGTTTAGGGTGTATGGTTATGATGGCTTAGGTAGAGGACCCATAAATTCTAGAGAAAGAGATAGGAGGTCACGATTTTAGAGTGACATGGTGGTGTTTAGTTTCTTCCTAATACCTTTATTTATACACACAAAGGGAAAACCTAATTAAGTTAGTAAGGGAAATTACGTGTATCAAATAAATGCATATTAGAAACTATAAGGTTATTTTAAGTCAATAATATAAGTATAAATGTTGACCTGGACCACCAAAAAATTATTTCTTAACAAAAATGTCATTAAGGGTGGGGGTATGGTTGGTTTTGAAGCCTAAGGCTTCAAAAGTTTTACCCAATAGAATGGTGCCAACTCAATTTGACTAGGAGCGAGAGTTTTGAAGCCTTATGGTATGGTTGCCAAATGAAGCCTAGAGGCTTTGATTTTTTATTTTATTTTCATTTTCTTTAAAAAAATACATTTTATATTAAATAGGATAACACTAAATAAATTAAATTTTATATTAAAAAACACATTACATTAAAAGCACAATACATTAAAACATATTAATACAACACTTTTTAAGAAGGAATTTATTTAAAAAAATGGAGATATATATTGTGTGGAAAATGAGTAAAAAAGAAAAAAAATTAATGCTAACATATAAACAACTTGTAGGGAGAAATGGTTGACTGGTTGACTAAAACAAGAGCGGTGGGGTGGGGTAGAATGGAAAAGCTATAGGGTTTGATTAAGGGTTATATGTAAATTTTAAAACTCAAGCCAGGGTTTCATTAAGGGTTATATGTAAAATTTCAAACTCAAGCCAGAATGACTTGTTACAAATTGTTTATATGTTAGAAGTAGAGAGGGAGGATCCATACATGTTTTAAATAGAAAAAAATTTATATTAAAAAACACATTACATTAAAACACATTAATACAACTTATTTTAAAAGACGATACTAAATAATAATAAAAATAGGGGAGAAAGTAGTAGAGATTAGGAGTAGAAGTGTGAATGAATTTGTAAAAAATATGAAAATATATATTGTGTGGAAAATGAGTAAAAAAGAAAAAAAAAGATTTAATGCTACTAGGCGTTGGGCTAGTAGCCGTTGAGGCCAACGGTCAAAACCACCACCAAAAGTCTCGGCTTCTCTCGGTTTCTAGGAGCCGAAAACATAAAAAAACAAACCGTAAGGAAGGGAGCCATGGAAGGGGGTGTGGAGGCTGTAGAAACCGCCGAAGCCGTGAAAGTCAAAGGGAGGTAGCCGCATGCCATACCGTCCCCCTAAATAAGCCCATATCATTGTCTTTTTTATTACTAGATTCAACACTTTCATCCCAATAACTAATACGTATATGAATAATGGGTCTCCTTGTCTAATGTGTTTTTCTATCTTGAAATCGACACTAGGTGACTCGTTAATGAAATCACAGATGATTTTAATGATGGCAAACATGAAAGGATCCTCCCTCTCTACTTCTAAGGGTGGGCGGTATACCTTCGGTATACCCCTTCGGCATCACCATGATTCTCGGCAAACACTTAGGCATGCATACCGTGTGGTTCGGCGTTGCGGCATCGGCATGGAGGAGAAGAATTTTCGGCATATCTTTGCCGAAGATTGCCGAAAGATTTATGTGTGTTTAATGGTGGTCCCCACTTCACATTGCCTAAAACATCATTAGGCATGTATACCCACCACCAAAACATGAATTCTACATATTTTTTCTCTCTCCTAGTGGCATTATTTGATTGGTCAATTTTATGATTCAAAAACATGCCTAGGCATGCATACCCCCACCCTAACATATAAACAACTTGTAACAAGTCATTCTGGCTTAAGTTTTAAAATTTACATATAACCCTTAATCAAACCCTATAATTTTTCCATTCTACCCCCCACCCCCACCCCCACCCCCACCCCCACCCCCACCCCACCCCTTCTTGTTTTAGTCAACCAGTCCACCATTTTTTGACAATTGGCCCACTTATAAATTTTTGATTTCTTATTGTTTTTCTCTATATATTTGGATGTTAACTTTATTAAAAACCAAAATATCATGAAAACATTACATTATACAAATGTAATTAACTCTAGGAATTTGAGAAATAAAAACTAAGGTATAAATGTTATTATTATTTTCTATATAAAATCAAATTTCCTATTATTATTGTTACTTCCGAAACAATTTCTGTTCTCGTTAAAATCAAATTTCCATATTAATATGGGTGTTTGGCAATGGGTCACGAGATGGCTTAAAATTTCGGAGTTCTTTGCTTTCTCGTTAGACGATGTGTTAAACTTGCATAACCAAGAGGGTCTATCCAAGGCTAGGAAGGAGCTCATTCATAGTGTGGTGCTTGTGTCATGTTGGAGCATTTGGATTGAAAGAAACGATGTGTTCTTCAAAGGGAAAGACCCGGCGATTTCGAACGTTATTAGTAACATAAAAAGTTGGTGTAATCTTTGGTGTTGTAATAGAAGTAGGAAGGGGATAGATTGGCACAATATGTGTATGTTGTAATCGTGTTTTTTTTTTCTTTTTGGCGGGGCCGTCCTAGCGTCTTGCTAGTGTCGTGTTTGGTGGTTGGGTGTTTAATAAAATTGCCGTTCAAAAAAATATGTTTTTTTTTTATAAAATGCAACGGGTATAAGAACCAAATGTCATTTGCCCCAATGGTATGAGATATTGAGATGATGGTTTATAGTTTTGAATACTTGAGGTCTTAAAGTTAAAACCTTAGGTAAACAATGACTTCACAGTTTCGTATAAAGGTGAACCAAACTAGCTAGCCTATGATTTTGACCGGTTTTAATGGTTTTAATTAACGGTTTGATTATATGAACTGCTCATGTATATATGAAAGTAACAATTTAGAGCAATAAAAGGTTCTAAATTACCATTTATATTTGTAACTTATTAAAATTAGTTAGATCATTACCTATCAGAATACATAAAAACTGAAGTTCATGCTAAAAAAGAATAATGTTAAAAATTAAATCACGTGAGTCCAAGAAACTAGTTCATGATATACATGTGTGTATTAATTTACGCCTGATTTATATAGTTTAGTCTAAAAACTAAATCGTCAGTTTACGATTTTAATGGTTTGATTGTATAATTTCAAACTGGCTAATAAGTTTACGGTTCGACGGTTTATAAACATCCTACAAAACATCATAGAGTAAATATGAAACGATATAAAAGGGTACAAATATTGAAAAAAAGAAAGCGAACTAAAGGATGATGGACACTTATTACGAATGGATAAAAGTTTGAAATATGTTTTGGGTCCACAAATTTGGACCTCCAATTTTGACATTATTTAATATTTGTCTGCTCAATAAGTACCCTCTTTCAACCCTATCCTATCCTTTTTTTCTTTCCATTCCTAGCCACTTGCATACGACAAGGATAAAACTTATACCTCATCACATGCTTGCTATTCCATCATAAAAAGTTCATCGCAACTTCTTTATCTTATACCCTTAAAAGTCCAATCCCGTTATTAAACCTAAATGTATACGTAAATATTACAAACTATTATTACCCACGTGTTGTCGCAGAAATAACATGGGTATACAAAATAGTTGTATTGCTAAAGCGTAATATAAAAAAAAGAATACAAATAGACTACGTAACATAGAAGCCAAACGTTAGCTCAAAGTAGCAAACCTAATGTCGAAATGTTATGTTACACAGCTTTACCTATTACACTATCAACTCATGTGCTAAATATGTTGCGTTTAGAAATTAACTTTAAATAAAACGCATGGTGTGTGCCACGTGGCAACAACCCAAGATGCCACATAGACCGTTCATACCCAAGTACTATTCCTATGAACTTAACTTTGTTACTGTATATAACTATACTAGTTTGTTTATCCTCATGTGTTATACGACTGAGTTTAAAAAAAACTATAAATACAATCATAATCTATGGCAATTATGTGTAACTATCTAAAAGTTTCCCAGTAATTATAAGTGAGTCAAAGGTTTTACGACAGTGGGTATTTATGCGATGGGTTTTCTCTAGGATGGATGTGCAACACAAAAGGTCTTGGTTACTCGCACGGACTGCGGTTGTAACGGGTCGTGGGTAACATCGTTTGCAATGATGAGACCCCAGCGTAACCGGATGTTTATAGTTAAAAAAAATCTAATCACGGAAAATAAGGTTTTTGTTTATTATATTGGAATGAAATACTTGATAAATTGTAATTTAAACTTAACTAAAGTTAAAAAAAAATATATAAAATTAAATAGAATAAAATATTTTATATTACATGTATAATATTTAATTAAAATATTATTATGAATAAACTATTATAAGAATTATATTAAACTACTAAAGTATATGCAATAAAATAAAATATATTATTTTAAAAAATATAATATATATGCAATAAAATATTAACATTAATATTAAAATTTAGTATTTGGATAATTACTAACCTTAATATAATTTTTTTTATTTAAATAATTACTTATTAAAAGTTTAAACTAAATAATAAGCCCTAATATATGGAAATTTAGTATTTGGATAATTATTTATTAAAATTTTAACTTAATCCAAAATTGTATGGTAATGACAAATGTCTTTTTTTACTAATTAAAGTATGAAAAAACTTTTTGTTTATTATATAATATAGATATAGATATCCCACATTGTGTAACACTGATGCCCGTCTCTATTGGTGGTCTTCATAAGCAAGACGTATTTTCAGTGATGCCTTCACAATACGCATGTCTTCTTTCTTTGTCACACCTCCTTTCTTGTCGACTACACTTCTTATTTGTCTCAATCAAAGATAGGGCTTTAATCAAAGGAGTCGTATTATCTGAGGGTTGATCAAAGATCGGATATATCTCATACTCCAACAAAATGTGCGACCCACCTCCATCCATATCGACCAATCCAGTTAGTCACTAATGACGTAATATAGGTCTCGAATGTGTGGTCACATCCGACCTTGGTCATTAACTTCTCTCTCGCAAAGTTATCTGATATGTTATGTCAAGCCTGACAGGGTTGATAAAAAAATGATCATAAGGAAATATGTCACACCCTCCCCCGCCGCCCCCCTGCCAGGAGCAGGAAGCTCGGGTGTGGGACTGGTTGCTGGTATCAGTTCTTGCGGAAGCTTCTGATTAAGTCAGGAGACACAACAAAACAAACACACAGACAAACAATCCAACTTATTTAATGTTAAACCACTTAATTAAATACCAACAGTGATTCTACATATCAGACTAGGTCCCAAAGTAACTCTAACACTTTACAAGATGAGATAACAAAGACAACAAACGAAGAGCATAAACAAACTTAGGTTATGAAACCTATCCAACTGTCCCAAAACCAACTACCTTTCTCTTGAACTCGCGACACAACCACCTAGTTAATTACCTGCAATATGAACTAATACATGTCAACAACATAAGTTGTTGGTGAGCCGCAGCTAGTGGCTCTAAACAAAATTATTAATATCACTCTCATATATACACATGCCCATTGTGAATCCTGGGTCCTGCCTAAGGTCAAAGCCCAATCCAGCAAACACAGGCGCATGCCCATGTATTCCCTTCATGTATATAACACATAATGGCATATACCTTGCCCTAATAACTTAATATTAGAAAAACACATGGATATGAGGCGCCCCTGCCTATACAGCTATAAGGGTCATCTATATGTCGCGCAGCCCTGACTAGAGACCTTAATGACCCGAGTAAGATCCCCTTGAATGAATTTTACCCAACGGTATACGACCAACTCAATTCAACAAAACAAACAAACAAACAAAACATAACATATTGAGAATAAATAATTTAAAACAGTTCATATGCAACCTCAAATATAAGTTTAAAATGGGAAGCTAACTGTACTCACAGGTGTCAGGTAATGAGCATAGGTTACCAACTTGTTCCTTGTCAGCTGATGTAAATAATCTAACACATATAATTTTAAATCCTAAGATTCCGTAATTATAGTGTTATACAAACGGTTATTAATTACAATCCATTAACCCATTCTCTTTTATGATAATTCGGTTATCATAAACTTTCCTTTAGGTTCTTTACAAACCTTTCCAATTAATCTGAGTTATTATCTCAATAGCAGTGATCTAATTCTCATTTTAACATCTCATTGATTCTGAGCTAAAAATTCTGGTCAGATTGTAAAATGGGGTTGAATACAGGCATATTCAATTTACCCGGATATGGTCATATTCAATGATATTGTGCTTTTGCAGATCCTTGCGATACGGTCGTATTGCCCTTAACCTGATGCGGCCGTATCGTGTTGAGATCAGTTTTTCTTAAGACAACTCGATACAGCCGTATTGTCGTAAGTCGATACGGTCATATCATCCTAAAAAACAGATTCTCAATCCTATCACCCCCCCCCCCCTTTATAAAACTGTATAGATATCTTAATCCTAATAAAGCAATAAAATGGTTTCCACATGTCTTCATTATAAGGTGTCCACATCAGCACTGCCATATGTCAAAACCAGATTCAATTATCAATTTAGTAAATTACCAATTAAAAATAATTACCAATTTTATCTAAATTAAACTTTTATTTCAAAAAGATTGGCAAACACAATACAATGTAGATTTGATAAATTACTCAATAATTTTAGTCTTTTTAAAGAAACGAATCAAGAATTTGTCATCTTTAATGTATTAAATTATCAATTAATATTTTATAATGAATTATGCTATTTATAATTTTCAAAATTTTTAATCGTTTTTTATATTTAAATAATATTATGAACTTAAATTCAACCCGTGTAGTACACGGGTTATAACATAGTGCTTAAATATGGTCGTATTTATGTCTGGTCAGAAGTGAAATTTGGTCATTTTGATCATTCTGAGTCATTCCCTTTGATTTCTGTAATTACAAAAGTATGTCTTTAACTCATTCAAGCCTATTTAACAGTTCCAAATGTTCTGATTTCCACTAAATGACCAATTTTTCATGCATGCATTCCAAATTAGCCTAGGTGCTTAATTTGTAAACCTTACCTCAACTAGAGCTTCCCTTCCACTATTCTGGACTTAAAATCACTCCTTGATATCTCCAGCAACTTCAGATCATCTTTGCATGTGACGATCTAGTGATTAGGAACCCATTTCAACAACTTACCCCAAATAGTAAGTTTTTCTTTATGCATGTATGATCTAACATTTAACTTAGCGTTTTCCTCAAATTCTGAGCACAATAGGGGTTCTTGAAGAACTTTGCCAGCTTCTGCAAATAAGAAAAACATCAGATTCTGGGCTTAATACTTCATAATTCTCATGAATGCGATGTTTAAGGGATTACCTTAAAAATTCAAGCCCTAAGTCTTGAAATCTGAGCCAAATCACTTCTGGAAACTCCATGGCCGTTCAAGAACACAGTTTGAGAGAGCAGCAACAAGTTTTTCAGCAAACAAATGACCACAAACTGGTCAAATGATGTTTATATATTCTGGACCTGATACAGGCGTATCAATTTGGGTCGATATGGTCGTATCACGATATTTGAATCCGGATCCGACCCAGCTAGATCGTATTACTTAAACATCATACGTTATGGCTCTGCGAGATGGTCGTATCGCCACAAAGTGATACGGCCGTATTAGGCCGAACACTTGGCAAAATTCTTGGATTCTTGTCCTTTGTTCCTTTCAGCAATTTGGCTTTAGTCAGAGTTGTTACAACAAATGTGAAAGGTCGATAGACGGATACGCACTCAGTGGTGCAACTTAGAGGAAGGGGGGGGGACCGCCCCTGTGGTTTTTTCGTCCAATAGTACTAATTTTTTGCGATTTTGTATATATTGAGAATCGCCCCGTGACTTATCGGCCTACAAAAATTTAGGTCAAGCTTCGCCATTGTATGCAATTGTTGGCAAGAACATGCATGCAGCTCTATAAATAGTGGAGGTTAAGACTGGAACAATGATCTTTTACTTTACAGTTTAACTATATGTTTTACTACACTTCACTCGGTAATCACGTATTCATAAATTAAAATCATTAGTTTCATCCTTCTTCCAATCTCTCTCTTATTTCTTCCTCATTTCTACGGATTTAAATCATCTCTATCTCGTATTGGTGATATAATTTGTTTCTTGAGTCGCCGACAAGGCTATGAACACCATTGCCCCTTCGTTTTCTTACAATCCCAATTGACCCAATTCCAATACTCATTGTTACGTTATTCCATAATTTCTGAAATTTCAATATAAGTTTATAACTAAATGTGTTCTTGCTTCATCTATTTAGAAGATTTTGATTTGTTTCATACAACTAAGTGTATGTAATCTTTTTTTATCGACCCGTTATGTGATAATTTGATGTTTCGAGTTTTTCAATTTTAGTTTATTAAATGTCGGTTCATTGATTATGTTTGATTATCTATAGTTTATCGACTTATAATTCGTTCCACACTCATTAATGTGCAAATTTGTATCTTTTCTACGGTATCAGTTATTAATTGTTTCCAATGATACCGCTCCCAAACCCTTAACATTTTAAGGAAACGAGTGAGTATTTTTTGTGAATTGTGCGGAATCATTAAGTCTTTTTAACATATGAACCTACACTAAATTATTGATCATGTTAAACCGAGTTGTTGTGTCAACACTCTTATTTCGCGTCATGGACGAACCGATTTCCAAAAAAGCCTAGGAGAAAACTTAAACCGATATGCATACGCCACAAAATAAAAAATAAAATTGATAGAAAATGTATAGCTTATACAAAAAACATGAAGGAAAATATCAAAAACCCAAACACAAACGTGGATACAATGATAAAACATCTAAATGAAACTAAACACGACTTGGTCTTACATAAAACTAAACCATAAAACAAAAACAAAGCTATAACTAAAAAAATAATTAATCAGAAAACAAAAATGGCTCTTGCAAGACTCAAACTTGGGCAAAGAGTACCAAGAAACAAGAAGCTCTAAGGTTATTTAAGAGCATTCTAAAAAATAAGAAGCTCTAAGGTTATTTAAGAGCATTCTCAATAGGTTTAAAAAAAATCTGTGAGTGTAATCCCTATAATTTAAGTTGTGGTTGTGAGTAAATGAGAGAAAAAAAGTTAATGTTCATCCTTGTATTTGAAGAAAAAACTGTTGATTTTCTAAAATTTGAGTTTGTTTGTGATGAAAGAGATAGAAAAAGTAATGATAAATATATAAAAATGTATTACTTATTTGTGATTATGAGTGAAAAAGAGTATAAAATGAATAACAAATGTATAAATTATAGGGATGAGGATGGAGAACCTGCTGAGAGCATTCACAGCCCATCCCCAATAATGTTGTGAGGTAAAACCCTAAAATTTGAGGTTTAGTTGTAAGTGGTTGTGAGTAGAGGAGAGAAAAAAATTACTGTTCACCCCTTATTTGATGAAAAAACTGGTGATTCATTAAAATTTGGGGTTTTGTGTGATTGAAAGAGAGAGAAAATGTAATCATAAATGTATAAAAAAGTATTATTTAGAGCATTCACTCCCCATTCCTAATCCTTATCCTTATAATTTATAAATCTATTATTATTATTATTATTTTTTATACTCTCTTTCACTCACAACCACAATTAAGTAATACATTTTTATATCATTTTCTCCATCTTCCACTCATAGCCAAACCTCGAATTTTACATAAGTCATAGTTTTTTTGTTAAATATACAGATTTTTAATATCTTTTATTTCTCCTCCACTCACAACCATTTACAACTAAACCTTATATTTTAAAAACTACACTCACATAAATTATACCAAATGGGTTGTGAATGCTCTTAATTGTGGTTGTGAGTGAAAAAAAAATAATGATAAAAGTATAATTATAGGGATGTGGATGCGAGGTGGGCTGTGAATGCTCCGAGAATGCTCCAAGTCAAATACAAGGCATATAAGTTTATTAGGGTGGGGGTATCCACAAAACTACTCTTAGGGTAGTTTTCTTGAAGAGCCCCTATAACCCCGTCCACCACTACGCGAGGCTCCATGTTAGCTTTTCCCCCCTTTTGGCGTTATATATATGGCGCTTTCCCCCTTGATTATGATTGGTAGATGTTTTGCAGCTTTGTCTTTATTGGTTTGTTTGTTTGTTTTTTAAATGAATGACACTAGTAAATATAACCCCCTCTCACTACACCACATGTCGAATAACCCCCCTGGCTGACTTGGATGCCATATGACTAATAACCCCCAAGGGAGAGGGATTATGACTACACATAACCTAATGGTTTGTAATTTTCAAGCCCCTCATGTGGGCAAATGATGACATGTGGACAATGACATGGTAAGGGGGCTTGAAAATTAATGTGGTGTAGTTGGATAAAATATCTTTTAAGCCTCAACATTATTACACACCCCACACACCTTTCCCCTTTTAGGCGTGAGAACTACAACGCTCCCCCTCCCCTTTTGTGTTTCGCGTCCCACCGTAGTGGGTGGGGACGTGACCGGGACACTAAAGGGGCACAAAAGAGGTTTTCAAGCCTATTACGGGATAGCCTTATAGGGAGAGGTAAAAAAAACTACCTTTTAGGGCAGTTTGTTTTTTTTTTTTTTTTAAATTTCATTTTTAAAAACACATAAAATTTAAGCAAATAAATTATTAATACAATCAATTTTAAAAACATAATACCAAATAAAAAAAACTACGCACTCGAATACAACTAATTCTGAAAACACAGAGATAAAAAACTACATGTTAAGCTCTTCTTCTAATAAAAGGACGTCCATCATTGATCTTAAGGCTACGACTCTCCCATCAGTAATCACGTACCACTAAATTAAAAATAATCATATTCAACAAGGAATCAAGGATGTTTGCTCAAATAATGTAGCAGTGAATATTTTTAAGAGTAAATTACTATTTGCATCCCTGAGGTTTGACCAGTTTTGCCACCTGTATCTGATTTTTAAATTTTTAACATATCATTCCCTAACGTTTGCATTTCATTGCCATCTGAGTCCTTGAGACTAACGGGGTTAAATATTTCTGTTAACTCTAAGGGCATATTAGTCATTTTATAGATAAGGGACTAGTTTTGTAAATTTCTTATCTTTTCATTTGAACCAAACAAGCCACACCACATGTGTTTGACCGAGAGAGAGAGGGATCATGTGATTTTTCCGGCGCTGAATTCCGGTCAAGAGCAGCGGCGTCCCGGCGACGCTACGGCGGCCTTAAGGTTTCGGCACCCATCTTCGTCCCTCTTCTTCCTTCTTAATTCCCGACCCCGTTTTTTGGGCGTTGTTCACGCGTGTGAGGCCAGAAACGGAGAAGACAACTGTTGACGGCGGCTAGGGTTTAACCCTCAGGTGGCGGCTAGGGTTTAACCCTCAGGTGGCGGCGTCGATGCCTACACCTCCTCCGTTGTCGGTAACAACGGTAAGGGTCCCTCTTTAAACCCCGATTTCTTCACAGATATGAGAAAAGAGAATGGTTTTTTTTTTCTTTTAGATTTGGGGATTAGGTTTTTTATGGAAATTAAAGATTAAGATATGGAGATGAAAATTAAAGGTTAAGATATGGAAATCGTGACCGAAAATCGTGACCACGTGGATCATCGGAGTCGTGGTCGTCGGTGTTTATCGCCACAGAAACCCTTGCCTCCACGAGCTACTTCCACTGCTCTTAACCTCTTGTGCTTGTTCGCGACAGAAAAGGAGCTCAGGGGAGAAAAAGGAAGAGACATGAGTGGTGGTAGCGGTGATGGCTTTGTCAGAGATGGCTGTCGGCGGCGACGGCGGAGGAATGGTGGTGGTGGTGGGAGGCGGTGAAGGTGGAGAGGAAGGGAAGACGACTGTTGACATATATTGACATATATGTATTTTTTTTATTAATTATCTAAATTACATAAACACCCCCTTAAAAATTCAAGTTGTGAAATTGTTTATTAATAATAACATAAATGGTCCCTGATGTGTAAAATGACTAATATGCCCTTAGAGTTAACAGAAAAAAATAACTCCGTTAGTCTCAAGGACTCAGATGGCAATGAAATGCAAACGTTAGGGAATGATATGTTAAAAATTTAAAAATCGGATGCAGGTGACAAAACTGATCAAACCTCAGAGATGCAAATAGTAATTTACTCTATTTTTAATTACCATTTAAAAGAAAATGTAATCCTTTCTTTTATTTCTCTTTCTTTTTCTTATTCACACTTGTGAAAAAACTCAAAAGGGCCCACCTTACCTTTCAACCAGCGGCGCAATCTTTACTTGAATTCCAAGCTCACCCACCGCAAACCCCCTCTTTCTCCAACTCTTCCCCCTCTCTCTCTCTCTCTCTCTCTCTACACCCATCTTTCTCTCTCACCCACTCACCCCACACACTTACCACCCATTCCATTCCTCTTTTATAAACCTCCAAATTTCCCAAAAAAATACACTCTTTAAGAAATCTAAAAATGAAAGGAGAATTCCGTGACGATAACACCCCCCCTCCCCCCAACATGTTCTCAAAATTCCACCCCCACCCCCACCACCACCACCACCACCACCACTCTCCCCCGCCGCCCCCGCCGCCGCAGTACCTCGCCATCGCCAGCCACCAGTTCCAGCTCAGCAACACCTCCGAAGAAGCCGATAGCCGCAGCCGCAGCCCCTCCCGGGCGATCACCCCCACCACCACCAACCCAAACGACGGCGCTTCAATTGAAGTGGTCAAACGCCCCAGAGGCCGCCCACCCGGATCCAAAAACAAACCCAAACCACCCATTGTCATAACCCGCGAACCCGACCCGTCTATGGCTCCCTACGTCCTCGAACTCCCCGCCGGAACCGATATCATCGATTCCGTCGTTCAGTACTGCCGGAAACGTAACACCGGGCTCTGCATCTTGACCGGCTCCGGCACCGTCACCAACGTCTCGCTCCGGCAACCCTCCACCACCCCCGGCGCCACCGTAACCTTCCACGGCCGGTTCGATATCCTCTCAATCTCCGCCACCGTCTTCCCGTCGACCTCCCCCGCGGCGTCGTTCGCGAACGGCTTCACCATATCGCTCGCCGGTCCTCAGGGCCAGATAGTCGGCGGAGCCGTCGCCGGACCGCTCATGTCCGCCGGACCGGTGTACATCATCGCGGCGTCGTTTAATAACCCTATGTACCACCGATTGCCTTCGGAAGGTGAAAACTCCGGCGGCGCGAGTGGATCAGTTGCGGCGAGTGACCGGTCGCCTCCGGCGGGTGGTTCGGGCGGAGGAGAGAGCGGCGGAAATCATCACCACGGCCAGACGCCGGCGACGGCGGCGGATTCAATGTCGATGTATAGTTCTCACCTGCCGTCGGATGTTATTTGGGCGCCTACTCCGCGGCAAGCTCCGCTGCATCCGCCGCCGTACTGAAATTAAGGGCAGTTATTTTTCCGTTATCCGCCATGAAAGTTGTTATGGGAGCTTCATATATTTTCGTTAGGGTTTTGAGTAACTTCTGATCTGTATTTGTTTAATGGAAACTATCTCTATTTGACTATTTCTTTTATGTAGTTATTAACAAGAAACACATAGTAAGCCTTTGCTCATTTTTCTGTCAAAATTTCATGATTAGGGTTTCTGGATATATTATGATCTTCTTTAGTTTGTTCATGGTGAGTAGATTCACATTTTACCTATCAAATTATTTCCACATATTTAGCTTTTATATATTTTCACACCACCTTCAAATCTAATCCTATACACAATCAATCTTTGAACAATTGTGTATAAATTTATTTAAAACATATTGGACGACTGTTTGCTTTTAAGGGTGTCAGAAAAAATATTTGATCTCGATCTATTTGCGTTTTTTATGGCTGTTTGATAATTTGTTGGATAACTGGTTGATTTTAGGCCGGTTAGAAATCGTCTCACCCTACATTTGAACCGTTGTTTTGTACTTTACTATACAAGTGTTTCGACTTTAAGCCTGTCGGAAACGATCACACCCTACCTTTGAGCCGGTGTGATCACACCCTACCTTTGAGCCGGTGTTTGATACTTTGTCGGACAAATTTCGAGTGATCTACAAAACAAACTCTACATGTAAAAGACGGTTCGATGAAAACCTAAAAGTAATGGATTATCATACATCTAAAGCCTTTACTTTTAAATGGTCGTTTTTAAATGATGCAAAATCTCAAACGTGACCTTTTGAGACATGCAACCTTGAATATACATTTGAAAACGATATGATATTAGATTTTTTGATAACATGATTATAGTCAATCAAGATTTTAATATATCTACATCTTGTAAAAAGAAAAATCTTATGACAAACTTAAACTTGGCATTTACATTTCCTTTCATTTCAGTGAGGAGTAATGGATCTTTGTAGAAGAAAATCTTGAAAAAGATGGCCATACTTGTGCCGTAATCATCGTATGATTGACTCTTGTCTAGAAAATGACCCTTTTACCCTCAGATTTTTACTGTATACACAATGATCTTTTTGCATTTGGTCAACTGGATTCGGCATCATAATCTATAAATAAATGACAGCCACAAATTAACTACACGGTAAATATTGCAATCTTGGAGATTGTGACATTGACAATGAATGGAGAAAAGATGGACTTTTTGCAGGGTTCTGAGTTCTGAACACTACAGTCTGAATACATACATACATACATGTAAAAAAGATAAAGCATTCGTGGTCTAAATTTAGTCCTTTCGATGGCTTTTTAGTTTAGTTTTCACACACAGATAAAAAAGATTGCATGGGGGTTCGGAATTGTGTTGAAATGGGTGGTGCTACTTTAAGATTTTTAGATAGTTTCTTTTTTGAGTTCATATGACTTTAGCATGATTTATTTGGAAATGAGAAATGACAAGGTTTTCATCTTTCGAAGATAGAAACCGGAGAACGTATAGGTGGCCTTAAAAAGTAACAAATTTAAACTTTGAGATGTTTTAACAATGTATAAGATCATAAGGACATCACCTTTACATTGCATGTCATTGTATAATTGGTTTGTATTAAAACATTGTTATTTGAAAAAAATTCAAACTTAGTATTATAAAATAAGAAATATTAGAAAGTGAACGTGTGTCTTTTATCTTGGTACTATTTAACCTGACTCGTTCATCGGTCAACTCTTTTGTTTTCTGGGAATTTATTTATGTGCTCTTAACTTTTTGAATCGAGTATATTAGTCGAACAAATTTTTTTTTTTAAATGGCAAACATACATGTTAAAAAAAAATTCATCCAACATCAAGGTATGGTAGAGATAATTGTGCGGAGAAAAAGATAAGAAAATCAAATGATGATAGATTTGATGATATATGGGTACTAGCATGGCCGTGTGGATATTAATGTGGCATTTTTTTTATTTGATGGCTAAAGGTATAATTTTATTTCACATAAAACATTCATGGAATATTCCTTATTTATAGTTTCTACCCTTTCATACGACTATAAATTGGTTAGGGGAGGTACCCAAGACATTATAATAGGGAGGTCTTGGGTTCAAGTCCTACTTGTAAAAAAAATAAATAAATGGGGGTTACAAGCTAGGCCAGGGGGTTTTCTCACTTATGGTGAGTTTTCTCCTGATGGGGATTGGAGATAATCGGGTGAGTGGGTAATGCCCGTCAGTGATCCAAATTTACCGTTCAAAAAAAAATCGTTCCCTAACGAATAGCTTAATGATAAAAATAAAAGTAATTACTAGTGGATCTTAAATATTTAAATATAAGTACAAAAAGTGATAGAAATAATTTATTCTTATAAAGTCAGTATTTTTATATCTTTCAATTTAATAGAAAGAGAAATAAAATTTTTTGAGTCCGTTCGGATCGGATCATGTCTGTTAAAGCTCTTAAATTTGCATATCTTAAAGCCGTTATAAAATTGAGTTATTTTAGCACCACCTTTATAACAATAAAAATCTTAATATACTAAAACGACTAATTTTGCCGTTGATCAAAATTTCCAAATCTAAAAACTCAATATACTGTTCGCAATAGCTACAAGTGTCAATTCTTTAACTTTTCGTAATCCACGCTCTTTAAATTATTGAGATATTTTAAGATGTTCAGCTTTGTAGTTTTCTTTAAGAGTTATTGTAAATTTCGTCTATGAGGTTTGGGGTAAATTGTAGAATCATCCAAAATGTTTTTTATTTTATTTTTTATATAGAATGTTCTGTGATATGGGTTTATTACAAATTTAAACCGAAACACTAACTTCGTTAGAGAAGTTCTGTTAAGTTTAGGATATTTTTTTTCTTTTTAACTAAGGTACAATTTATTAATATTTATTAATGCTAGGTAGAATTTGTTAATGCATATAGAATTTTACCGAAACATTTTTTAAAATTGAAGGACTACTAATGTAAATTAGTTAAATCAATTTTAAATGAAAAAGATATTTGCAACAAACCCAAACAGCAACCTTCACCGAGTTCACCTTTATCACTGACACCTTCAGTCCACCACCACCATCAGACCCACCGCCGGTACCTCCACCCACACCACCGACACCGCCACCACATCACCTCCTGAAATCCACCGTCGACGACACCTTAAAGCCGGGCGGATTATCTTCCGAAAACCGACTATTGCAGGTGCTAGTACTCGTGGTTGAAATTCCAACACCATCACTCGTAGTTGTAGTTGTACCATTTATGTTACAAATTGCACCCTTAGCCTCCAAACCGACCTTACTATCTGTTGGATATTATGTGTAAAACGATTGAGATTAATCGTTACACAATCAGAAACATTAGACGATAATAAAATAATTTGAAGATCTAACCGGATCGAAGTCACAGTGAAACAGATGACGATCCGAGGCAGGAACGATCCGTGTTAAAATAGAAGACAGAAAGCCGAGAAAAGAACCAGGCTTGTGTTTGACACAATTCCCTTAAACAGATTTGTCGTCTGTTCCCAGGGTACACCGGTTCGAAGCAACGTGTACTGCAGGACTATGATCCTTGCCTGAAACGTGATCAGAATTAAGCAGCAGCAACAATGAGATCGATCAGAAAAGCATCAGCAGCGTTTTGTGTGTCGTTCGTATATATACATGAAGAGTTCTTCATACCAAAAGCTGTGATTAATATGGTCTTAATGGTTCTCCATTATGATCATTAATTAGCGATCATAATTAGTTGGTTTTAGGATGCGAAGAGTCTATGTCACACCAAAAGGCTGATCTTGAATTTTCTAGACCCTGATAAAAAACGAGTAAAAATCTGATTCTCTCGGACCCGGGTTTCCGGAGCTGCATTCATGTCCGCAGGGCGCGCGGGCACACCTTGGACTTTTGACCCATCCGAACCACTTTCTACAACCCCCCTGTGCGTGCGCGTGTAGGTGCCAGAGTAAAACACATCCAAAGCTTTGACAAAACTTGGATATATGGTCCTTATAAACCAACTCAACCTTTGTTCCCACACCAATGTGGGATAACCAAACTCATTCGAGATTGACATCTCATTCACACACATATTTCCAACAATCCCCCACATGAATGGAGGTTGATCTCAAAACAACTTAATCCCGATAGAATTTCAGCAGTTGCATCTTGCATACAATAGGTAGGTGTTACCCTTTGAACCTTCGCTCATGAAACACACTTAGTCTACTGGCACTGAGTAGGAGGTGATGCCTTTGAACTCGTCTTCCGTTTGTGTAGGTGACAATGTGCTTCACACAAGACTCTCCTTAACAATATCAAGTCCTCATATTTATGTTTGTTATGGTCATGAACATTCGCTTGGTTCTGCGAGAGCTCTTAGGTATTGTGCCCCCTCTCAATACCTTTCGAAGCGATCCCACTTCTCTCTCACAAAAATGATTCACCATGTGTGGCTGCCTCAGCTGAATCATTAAAATCCATAGGCTTAACCTCGTACTTGTCACTTTTAGGAATGGACTAGGAGAAGTATCGATTCCAATTATACATCCCCTTCTTAAAGTGCGTGGGTTTATCAATTCTCCCCCTCCTGACAGTGACCTCACTGGTTCATACAATTAGGTTGTCCTATTAAACTCAGATCTTTGGATCTCCAGTCAGCTGAGTTAGGTTTTCCTTCATATGAACCTTAATCTTTCAAGGGCTTTAGTCCCATTCCCATGGACGACCTCTGAACTAACTCTCTACTTAGGCCTTTTGTTAGCCGATCCGTAATATTACCCTTTGACTTCACATAGTCACAGTGATACTTCCAGTAGAGATTAGTCGTCGTACCGTATTATGTCTACGTCTTATATGTCAATTTTTTACCATTACACATTGTGCTATGAGCTCTCCCAATTGCCGATTGGCTATCACAATGTATACATATGGCCGTTGCCAGCTTAGGCCATCTTGGTATATCCCTAATTGACGTAGTCATTCTACCTCTTCATCAACTTTATCTAAAGCGATGAATTCTGCTTCCATCGTGGATCTAGCAATAACCATTTGTTTTGAAGATTTCCACGATATAGGGTAACTTCCAAATGTGAATACATAGTCACTTGTTGCTCTGGTATCATTCGTATCAGATATCCAATTTTCTCTGGAATCATTTGTATCAGATATCGTATCAGATATCCAATTTGCATCACAGTGTCCTTCAATCACTGCTGGGTATCTGTTCTAGTGCAACCCGTATTCCTTTGTGTACCTTAGATACCTAAGTATCCTAATCACACAACTCCAATGAGTTGAACTTGGATTATTCGTGTAACCACTTGGCTTGCTTATAGCATATGCTAAGTCTTGTCTCGTACAACTCATCTGATACATCAAACTGCCAATAATTCTTGAGTACTCTAATATATTAACAGGCTCTCCTATGTTGTTAGCTAGATACTGACTCGCGTCAGTTTTGGAGTTTTAGCTGCATTAGAGTCATTTGCATCTAACATCTCAAGAATTTTGTCCACACAGTGGATTTGACTCAAAACGAGACCACTTTGACTTTGTGTGATTTTGAACTTCCAAAACCACATTTTCCATTCCCATGTCTTTCATGTCAAATTTTGCTTTCAAGATGTCTTGGCATTACTCACATCGATGAGCATATCATCTGCATGGGAGCTAGTGGATCTTCCCCCGGGATGCCAACCACTTAGTTATTATAGGCTCCCGCACTTCGTCAAACCACTCAAGATAATTTGCGGCCAAGATCTATAATCTTAACTCGCAATTTTCTTTAAGTGTTCTTAACTTGCAACAAGCACCCTTTATGACCACATTGTAGTCTTTCCAAGGTAAACACATTTTCCATGATTGTTGTTTACTTCACTTAGTCATATGATTGCAATTCTCATTGCCAAACATATATCAAATGCAAGCCACCCACACATATAAGTGTCATTGGATGGCATCCAAATGGGGTGATGAAAGGTTCTCCCTTTCTCTATGTTTATGCCATTTCAACTACCACACTAGTTGTTTCTTAAATGGTCTTTCCCCCACATTGCTTGCATTTTGATAAGCTTTATGTGACATCACTTATGATCACACTTAGACCCTCATGAATTGAATAACAAATGTATCATTACGGTCCATAAATAAACTCATTATATATTAGCTCGCGAGAGCTTGATGCAAGCAACACATGTTTTTCCATAAGTTTGTTCACACATGCATTTCATACTTAGAATAATTCTAAGTCAACCTCTAGCACAATTCTAGAAATTGTGGAAGAACTACATGAGTCCGGAACAACCTGTCTGGAAGAATTGCACGATTCCGGAATAACTTATCCGGAAGGACCACACGAGTCCGGAACAGCTTGTCCAGAAGGACCAGTGGTCCGGAAGAAATAAAAAATTGCTATAGGTGTCGAAAACTAGGTAATATCAACTTAATGACCTAGTCATTCAAGTTTTCCATAAGTTATATCATGTTCCTTACACCGAATGTAGTTTTCTTTGAACTTTGTCTATACACAAATCCAGTATTGTGTTCATGTGTATCTTGAATGTTATAGCTGGTTAATCTCAACAGAGCATCACAATCAACCAAGTACCAGTCTAGCATGCTTTAGAATGCAATACGTTAGCGTATGAACAGGAGATGCATCATTTTGATTCATCATAGCCTCAATAGATATCACAATATCCATCTCCCACTTCACACATCTGATTAGACAAATTCATGAGACTAGACCAATAACACATTGTGTACGCCTTATATGTATGTTACATAACCATACATAACCATACATAACCATACATAACCCATTATTCGGTTTTAGGATCATAGCCTATTTTCCTTCATATCCAAATCACCAATGATACTTGAAGGCCTCATCATGCGCCTTAATTAGATTAAATTTGGTGAGTGCATTCATAACCATAATGAATGAATCCATGATACATTGACTATGTTTTGAGATGTAGTCAAACAAATTGACAATCAACAACCACGACAATACGTATTGCACAAGCGATGTATCATCCCTTGTTTTCTTGAACTAAGTGTTTTAGGATACGATTAATTAATGTAGTAATTACCTGCATATTAATTAATATAGAGAAACCTTAAAATCATATTATAATTAAAAATTAATGTAACACACTAATCAAAGTTTAATTTTTATAATAATTAATTATAATTTCTTGTTCGTGCTTATCAGCTGCTTCTGTTGGATCCTTGTACTAAGTTTTCTATTTGTCACATCTTGAGTCAGCTGGTTTGGTGTTATGTACATTTTCGACATCTTTTTCCGATCATTATTTACCTAGAAACATGACAAATAAAACCGATCAGATATATATATATAGTTAATTAATTAGCGGATACGATTAATTAATGTAGTAATTACCTGTGGTTGTTCCAGTAGTTTTTGAACTGTAGAATGATCAACAGGCTGTGATTTATCTGATGTGTTATTAGAATGAAGGATTATTCGGTTCATCGGCCATGCAATAATATATTCATTTTCAACCCCCGAAAGCATTGTTTTACCATTTAATGGGAATGGTAAAAATGTTGCACCCTTTTTGACCTGATAAGCTATAATTCTACAGAAACTAGGAGGTAATGGACTTCCATTAATCTTCTCATTTTTTTTCTTTTGGTAATAATTTAGCTATTCCCATGACGTTCAGTGGATTCCCCTCCATGTGCAACGTCGCAGTTTGGAGCCCCTGATCAGAGTGACATAATAATAATAATATTAATTATAGCATATATATATATATATATATATATATATATATTAACAATTAATTAATTAAAGTAAAAAATAGAATAAAAAGTTGTGGTATATATTTATACCTATGGGATTACTGGCTGGCCGATAGGAGCAATGGCATCATTATTTGGTTTTTCCAACTAACCACTCTTCTTAGCAGGTACTTTACAAGCTGCAGGTTTTACTGATTTTACATGTGTCTTATTGTTTTCCTAAATTGACACCATATAATTAATTGATTAGTAACATATTAATTAATTAACAATAACGTCAAAGCGATTTGTCAAATCCTTAATTATATATACCACTTCCTGCTCTGATGCCCCAGCTGCTGCTTTAGTACTTTGTCTCTTTTTCCCCTATAGACAGCATCAACATTTAATTAAATGATCATATAACAATTAATTATAAGGGAATTGAAGTACACAATTTTGTAAAATATATAGTTACCCTTTCGTTTTGTCCGGACGTTGTTGATGTAGATGTAGGAGTGTCTTATGATCCGGTCGCAGAACAGACCTACAATTGAATTAAATATTTAGCTAGCGAGCTAGTTTAATTATCTACTTAAATCAAATCATAACCGACTAAACATTAATTAACTATCCCGATAACCATCCGGATGAAGTACAAACTTGTCATAGCCGGAACAGTTATTAATTATATTCCGAAAGAACACTAACTATCCTGATGAATTTTAACTATCCGGATGAACTATAACCATCCGGATGAAGTACACACTTATCATAGCCGGAACAGTTATTATTTATATTCCAGAAGAACTCTAACTATCCGGATGACCCATTAGTTTTTATCTTAATTCTTTAAGATATTAATTATTTAGAATTGTAATTCTCCCAAATTTAAGATTTTTGTTGATCCATTCTGTTTTTTGTGTTTAGGGTTTTTGTTTAACGAAATTGAGATTGTGCGAACAAATTACATATTTACCTAAAATTATGAATCAGTTGTTGATCGGATTGCAATTGTTGATCGTCTCTGTTTTTGAGGATTATGATTTTTTTAATGGAATGGAGATTGTGCGAACAGATTACATATTTATCTAAATTTATGCATCAGTTGTTGATTGGATTGCAATTCTTGATCGTCTCTGTTTTCGAGGATTAGGATTTTTGTTTAACGGAATGGAGATTGTGCGAATAGATTACATATTCACCTAAAATTATGCATCAATTGTTGATCGGATTGCAATTGTTGATCGTCTCTGTTTTCGAGGATTAGGGTTTTTGTTTAACAGATTGATTTCATAAACAAAAATAGACAAACAAGTATATAACAAAAAGTGGATTTCATACTACTGATTCCAATTCCATACACAAAATTGTTTCCTAATATACATGTTCATTCCTAAAAAAACAAAAGACAGATCAGTTGCGGGTTGAGGTTAACGGGAACATAGATTCCATCTCCTCCATCATATCCAAATGCCTACTCAGAGCTTCTAGCCTCAGTTGAACCAACATTTGAAGCCTGGCATTAGAGACGTGTATTTCTTCTATCAGAAAAGTTTCCATCTGGTATCTTGATGGACTTGGTGGCTCTGTAACTACTTGGTTGAGTAGAGCCAACCCGTCTAAGAGAGTCTGTCTCTCTGCCGTGATAATCACCCCGTACCAGTCCAGGGTAGCAATAATCTTTGTCTGCAAATAATTTTCAACTAATTCTTTCAATTTTTCCATTTTGAGAAGGATTTGATAAGGATTTTGAGAAAGGGTTTGATAAGGATTTTGAGAAGGGTTTGATAAGGATTTTGAGAAGGGTTTGATAATGATGGTGAGAAGTTTCTATCATTAGGCATGGTTATATGTGCAAATCACTTGAGTATGCCTAAGGTCAGATGTCTAATCACTAGAGTATACCAAAGGTCTGATTTTGTTGAACACATTATAATTAATTCCACATTTAAAAACCACAGCGGAAGATCTAAGATGGAATGCCACCAGTTCCAAAATACCTGATGTGTTATGCCACCCATGGGATTAAGGTGTACTGATTTAGAAATCCAAAAGACCTGACCGGAAGAGGGGAGAAGATTGATAAGAGAAAAAGAAAAAACAAAGAGAAGCCACAATATTGGAAGAAATTCAATATATGGTTTCGAAGACTTGGATATTGGAGGCATAATAGTGTCCAACATTGCATTGATTTCATGCATATTGAAAAGAATGTGGCTGAGAGTCTTGTTGGAACTCTGCTAAACATTCTCGGAAAGACAAAGGATGGACTAAATGCTAGAAAGGATCTAAACTTTTTGCAGTTAAGACCAGAGTTGCATCCTAAACAGAACAAGAACAACATAGTACTTCCTGTAGCGTGTTACACGTTACAAAAAGATGAAAAGGAAAAGTTTTGTGACACGTTGTATAACTTGAAGGTTCCATAAGGCTATTGTTCTAACTTTTGTAGTTTGGTTAGTCTAAAGGACAAGAAACGTGTGGGGCTCAAGTCACATGGCTATCATATGCTGATGCAACAGTTTCTGCCAATTGCAATTTGGTCAGTCATGCCTGAACCGACAAGATATGCTATTATCAGGCTCTATTTTTTTTCAAATCAATATGTAGCAAAGAGATCAACGTCGACGAACTATATAAATTGCAAGCAGATCTTTCTGTCACATTATGCCTGCTTGAGAAATATTTCCCGGCATCATTTTTTGATGATATGCTTCATTTGATGGTGCACCTTACTAAGGAGGTAAAATTATGTAGCCCGATATGCTTTCGATGGATATATTCATTTGAAAGGTGTATGAATGTAATTAAGGGCCACGTAAGAAACAAAACTTATCCAGAAGGGTGCATTGCTGATGAGAACATTCTAGAAGAAACGATTGAGTTTCTCAGCGAATACAAAAAAAACATCACCACTATTGGTGTTCCACCAAATAAGCATAGCAATGCGGATGGAAGTCCTGGGTCAGCTGGTAGATCAGTTGAAGTCTCTCCAGAGCTCCCATCGAAAGCGCACTTATTTGTGTTGCTAAATACGCCTAATGTTGAGCATTATATCGAGTAAGTAATTTAGATTATAACCTTTTTTTGATCTGTTTAATTAATTATAAACTTTTATAGATAACTTCAATTCATGTAATTGCAGAGAACACATGAAATTTTTGGAAAAGGAACATCCTGGTAGTAGACTAAATGAGCTGACGAAGAAGTAGAGCACAACATTTGGTAAATGGTTACGCAACAAGGTCAGCTAAATTTGCTTATTGTTTTAATTCTGGATGAACTGTAACTTTCCAGAACAACTGACCTGAGTTTTCCAGAACAACTCTATTTCTTTCTGGATGAACTATAACTTTCCTGGTGAACTGAAACTATTTTCTTATTGTTTACATTCCGGATGAACTGTAACTTTCCTGAACAACTGACCTGAGTTGTCCGGAACAACTCTATTTTCTATCCGGATGAACTATAACCTTCCTGGTGAACTGAAACTATTTTCTTATTGTTTTAATTCCGGATGAACTAAAACTTTCTTGAACAACTGACCTGAGTTGGCCGGAACAACTCTATCTTTTATCCGGATGAACTATAACCTTCCTGGTGAACTGAAACTATTTTCTTATTGTTTTAATTCCGGATGAACTTTAACTTTCTTGAACAACTGACATGAGTTGTCCGGAACAAATCTATCTTCTATCCGGATGAACTATAACCTTCCTGGTGAACTGAAACTATTTTCTTATTGTTTTAATTCCGGATGAACTATCACTTTCCTGAACAACTGACCTGAGTTGTCCAGAACAACTCTATTTTATATCCGGATTAACTATAACCTTCCTGGTGAACTAAAACTATTTTCTTATTGTTTTAATTTCCGGATTTACTGTAACTTTCCGGAACAACTAACCTGAGTTGTCCGGAACAACTTTATTTGATTTTCAGAAAACTATAACCTTCCTACTCCTAATTTACTCTCCTAATGAACCTACTATGAATTTCAGGTTGAAAAGGAGATGGCGGAGTCCCCAGAAACTATATCAGAGACCGCTAGGTGGATTTCACATGGTCCACACAGAAGTGTGAGGAAATATGAAGTATATGACATCAATGTCTATTATTTATTTCGTACAAAATCTCGAGACGGTAGGGTTTGCCAGAACAACGGGTTGATGTGCAGGTAACTGACATGCACATTATAACGAGGTATTAACCTATGGACAAAAACTTACTATGGGGTTTTAAAAGAGATATGGCTACTAGAATACCACATTAAAAGCATCCCTCTGTTTATGTGCGACTGGGTTGAGAATAAACATGGAGTCAAAAAAGGTAGTCTTGGTTACACTTTGGTCAACCAAATACTAGGTCACAAGGAGGACCCGTTCATTTTCGCGTCACATGCACGACAGTTGTTTTATGTCAAAGAACAGCTGGATAAAAAACTGCATATTGTCATTACGACACCTCCTACAAATTACCAAGATTATTATGAAGACGGTGCCGATGAGGAATTTAGTACGGTAGTTTTTCCTCACAACGATAATGTATTGCCACCTGTAGATCCATGTGACAATGTTTACCATAAAGCTGGTTGTACTGGAATGATATTACGTAATACCGATTAATTGATCATTGTAATGTTTTTGAATTTTGGCAAATTACAGTCTCAACAATATTTGGTTTTTTTCTTTATGTATTCTGGAATATTATGGATCTTAATTTTGAGTCAAGTGTTTCCTTGTTTTGATTGTGCCTGCAGGTCTCCTCTCTTTGACCTAACCAAAGTCAATAAAAGTAAAAAATAAACAAACAAAATCAACTGCTGCTATAACAAACACAATTACATATATAAGCCAAAAGGTATGATTCCATTAATACATTGATCTATAAAATTACAACTTAAAAACTACAAACTTAAAAGGGAGAAGAAGCGGCTGAAGAAAAATCAGGTTTGTGGGGCCAAAAGATGTGACAAATTAATCCCTTTTTGTTTTCTCACAAGAACGTGCTTCTGATCAAAAGGGAGAAGAAGTGGCTGAAAGAATATCAGGGTCATGAGGCCAAAAGGGAGAGAAGCACCTGAAGTATACAAGTGTTGCAAACCTCATCATATGCCTTTACTGCTGACTGTTATAAAATTATACAATAACTTAAAATATGCTCTCAGTAAAGCATTTGTATGAACCATTAGAGACTCCTCGTCTCCATGGTTTCCACTATAACTTAAAATCTGCTCCTAGGAGATAAAAAGTGCAATCTTTCCCTTCACAAGAAAAAATTACCAAATCTGAGACGTAAATTTCAATCGAATTTCAATGGTGAAGATGATAACTTACCGTCTTCCACATTCGGATGACGCCAATTCCACATTTTTTGGCGGTGATGATGGACGAAAAACAGAAAGAGAGAGACTGGGAGAAAAGGAGCATGGCGGAGATGATGATGATAACCGATATAGAAGTGTATATCGATACTCGAGGGGCGTGGTAGATGGAGATTAGAACGATAAAGTAAATGAAATAGTAATGATTACAAGTGCCGTCGACTGTTGGTCTTCTTTTAGCCACACAAAATTAATATACCGACCACTGTTTGCAAGTCCTTCTTCAATCCGACCATCAAGTCCTTCTTCAATCCGACCACTGTTTGCAGGATATTGAACCCAATCGGTAACCGTATCCTTCACCTTTTGTTGAATGTCATTCCCGGAATCTTTTCCATCTTTGTTAATCAGGGGAATTTCACTCAATTTTTTGAGAAAGTTCATATCATAAGATTCCACAATTTTACCCACATAAAATTTTTTGCTCTCTTATGTGTTCATGTATTTCACTACAATCTAGTTAGTAGAACTTAAAGAATAATTCATAGCTGGTTTTTCCTTTATCCTTCAGTACCAGAAACCGATTTAGCACATAACATGCAGTATTTACTTCCGATGGCCAAAATCACTGATGAAGATGAAGGCATGTACACTAGAGTCGTTGTTGACATAAGACAACATTTATTTGACAATGCTCACTTTGAACCCTTCTACATCAGGCAAGCTTGGAGTGAAGTTCCACTAGAAGAAGTGCTCACTGTAGTTCCCAAAAAGAATACTTCAAAAGAACTTTGCTTCTCGACCATGCTTGCAAGGGGAGCTCTACATGCAAATATTGATCAAATCAACAAAGCCATAAAAGAAGAGTTTATAAAGACTAAAATGAGAAAGTAATAGGTGAAGAAAATGAGAAAGTGGTGAGCACTGATGAAGCAGATGTAAATGTGGTTGATTCCGGTGAAGTTGAAAAAAAACTAACGGAATTGAAAAGGTAGGTGGAAATGATTATGAGTTGGATGATGATATATCTGACATGAATTCAAAGATGTGCTTATAGATCTGAATGGGAATGTGGGACTTATGGAAGAAGTTATTCCTGAAGAACCTGTTGTTCTGGCACAAGTGGTTGTTTCGGAGAAAGTTGTCTTGGAAACCCTTGTTGTCTTGGAGAGTCCTATTCTCCCGGAAGAACAAGTTTTCTTGGATCCAGTTTCTCCGGATAACACATTAGTCTTGGTAACAACTCCTGACTTGGCTGATTTACTGAATTTTGAGCCAATTAGTGGAGGATACATAGTTGAGGGTCCATGGGATGCTGTAGAGGTGCATGCAATTGTAAACACAAGAGTAGTGAAGAAGCTTTTTAAACTTGGTCAAGACTCCTATCACTATACCCTATACTCCTTTTTTTTTTTTTTTTTTTTGTAAATTGAAGCTCCTAAAGACATTACTATTGAAGACGTAATGAAGAAATCTGTTTCAAAGGTTGTGAAGAAAGTGGAAGTAGAAGGTGTTAAAGATAAATTTGGGTATCTCAAGGTATTTGGTCCTTACTATTCTGAAACCAAAAAATCAAGGGAGTTGGCAAAAATTGCTCCTAAGGTTAATACTAACAGGATATTGGCCAAATACAAACCAAGAAGGGAAACTGTGATGATAATATTTCTACCTTGGTACATTAAGACCCACTTCATAAGCTCTAAGGTCTTTAGCTTTATCCAACCCCAACTGAGAGTGGTGTTTCCTCTCTTGAGGCTTCTACTCAAGGAAAAGGTAAAAAGAAGATGCCTATGTATCAGGTGGATGATGAGGAGATCAAACATTATATGGGCTTTCTCTAAAGATTATTTCTACTCATGTAGGCAAAGTAGACTACTCAAGGAGAGAGTTCCTACCTGTCTATGATAAATGGGGAAAAACATAGAAGGAAAGAGGAAATCTGACTTTGACATCTTGTCTAAAGTAAATCAAAGAGCTGATGATGAACCGACTATGTTCAAAGGCATCAAGGCAGCTAGAAGAAGAGAAAAGGAAGGGATTGTCATTCCTCAAGAGTTGTTCTTAAATAAAGAGTTAAACGCAGTTGATATGTTTAGTGTTCAATCACAACCTGAGGTAAAAATGATTGATGGTTAAGCCATAACTCTTCTAATGAGGAGCCAAGATGATCATGAAAGCACTAGTTGATTCTAAACCTGATAAAGCCAACGGAGAAGCAGAAAATAGTGCTTTTGCAAAGAAACTAGCTACTGACAGTGAAGCATAGCCAAGACAAAGGGAGTTGCATACTTCCCAGGCTATGTTCAAAGGTGTAGAATCGGGATACCGAGAATGACTGGATAGACAGGGTCTAGGACGAGTCAGACTGATAGGACGCCTACAGGAGGGTAGATAGCGAACCTTCGGTCAGAAGTGTCTCAGTTCGGCTGGTATCTGCAAAACAAAGAAACGCCATTGTTCTTAGGGGGCAGGACAGGGTGTCTCGCGACCAAGCTCGGGCGTAAGAATAAGTATGCGTTTCGAGAGATTAAGTATAATCAATTCGAAGCTAAGCGCATTGAATGAATTCTAACCTGGTGGTTCGGGTGTATTTATAACCCTCAACCTTTGTCTTGTTTCGTCATTAATGCTAATCGCCGAAAGAAGGTATGCTGCAGGTCTGCGTCTTGGACTGTGTCAAGTTCCTACAGTATACATTTTGGGTAATCGCATTAAATGTGTAGTCAGGTCGAGTGTCGGCATGTCGACCTGTATTTGTGAGAGCGTTGGTCTGTCGTGTCCGTCTCGGACTTGTCGTGCTCGAGTGTTGACCGTTGTTTGTGTCGTTTCGCCGGCACTGAGCGGATGGTTAGTCGGCCTCCATAGAGTCGACCTGTGATACATACTGTGTGTCGGCCTTATTGGGCCGTCTGTCTTCTTTTGTGTAGCCTGTCGGCTGCTAGTTGTCTGGTTGGATGTTCGTATCTGTCTACTTGTGACGTCATCCTAACCGGGCATACGTCATTAGCCCCCTAGTCCGATGTGTGGTGGTCTGGACACTACTGTCGGACTAGGAGACAAATTGCAAATCTTGTTCTTGTTCCCAACTCTTGGGTGTCGGCTAGCCGCGCTGGTCGAGTCTCGTTATCTGTATTTGTCAATTACCGAGATTCGTCGAGGGCTGTTGCGTGACAGCTGTGGACACATGTTGGGATTTTTGTGGGCTTGGGTGACGGTTCGTGATGGGATGGGGGGTAACTCAACTGTCGATTAGGGTTTTGCCTACAAATACCCCTTTTTTACTTTCACTTTTTACTATTGCACCTCTGATTTTACTCTTCCTTTCTCGATAGATCTTCGTGCTTCATCTTTTGACTTGCGCTAGTGCCCCTGTGTATCATCTTCTTGCTTTCCTCGGTACGTTTTTCCTTTTTTCGGCCTTTGTAACTTTCGTTGCTTTTTTTATGGCGCCTTTAGGAATTAGGGATTTTAGATCTTCGCTTACACTGGAGGAGTTAGGCGAGCACTGTGCACGCTTTGATATATCTCATAGATTGAATCCCGTTCTTCCGACATCGACACAGTCTATTAGGGATCCCCCTGACGATATGGTCGGCTTATACACAAAATCCTTTAGTGTCGGCCAACTTAGGATCCCTCTGACCAAGTTTTTTATAAGTGTTTTGAGGCATAACATGGTGCACATTAGCCAGTTGCACCCTAACGCTATTCTGAGGGTAACCCACTTCGAGGCGACTTGCTGGGCGCTGGGTAGAGAGCCGACATCGGGTGTCTTCCATCGGTTCTATAGAATACACCATCAGGGTGATTGGTTTCCCTTTGAACAGCGTCGGGAGAGGTACGAGGATGGGACCGTTAGCCCATGTTATTTGGACTGGTTGCCAACAACCTTGAAAGACTTAAAAGACAGATTCTTCTTTGTTTCCAACAAGATCATGAGTGTCGATCTTCCCTGAAAGTCGACTAAGGTGAAGAAGGGGAAGAGTCCTGAGTTGGATTTTGATGCGGAGACAGTGAGGCGTCTGTCGTCGTTAAGGCTTCCCTTGAAGAAGTATCCTAAGAGGGTGTTGATATTGACCGGTTTGAGTCGTAATTGGTTGTCGACGACAGAGAAACCATGTTTTACTCTTGAGGGTTGGGGTAATACCCTGTCGCCTTTTTCTTTATTTCTTGTCGATTCCTTTTATCATTTGTACTAATCTTGCTTGTTTTTTTGTGTGCAGAGATGGATATTCTTGATTTCATTACCCTCGACGACCAGTTGGATGTCCTTGAAGGAAGTAAGCCTCTGGCCGAGGGAGAGAGGGGCCCTGTGACGAAACCTCTGGGCGCCGGTATGAAGACTTCACCATCACCTCAGGCAATCGGACTTTGATTGGGTCTGCTTTGGGCGGTGAGACTAACATTCTTGCCGATGAAGAAGTTGGCAAGACAAAAAAAGATAAAGTTACTCGTAAGAGAAAAGCTTCTGAGGTCAAAGTTAGGGTTGAAGGGACCGAGAGCAGCCGTCGCCAGAAGCATATGGCGGTGCACAAAGGAGGTGCTACCTGGAAGCAGCCGTCCATGTTTCGTGATGAGGTTTCGGATTAGGAGGTCGACATTCTGTCGTTGGGTGGTGGGAATGAGGAAGAGCAGAAGGAGGGTGAGATCACTCTTACTGATAAGAGGAAGAAGAAGGCCAACGATGTGGCGACTAGTGTAAGTATCTCTCCCTATCCTCTTTGCGGCTCTCGGTTATTCGATGATTGGTTATTCGATGATTTTGACAGTTTTATCCTTGATTTGCAGGCTTTAGGGTCTCAATTTACTGATTTCGGTCGTCTGACGGTTCTTGATCAATTGAGGAAGGTTGTGCCTTCTGTAGAGCCGAGGGCCGATCACTATGTCGTCAACGACATCGATTTTGCTTCGTCGCGTGTCCGTGAAGTGGACTCCGGCACCGCTGATCAAGTGTTCACGCCGGCATGGCAGATAACCAACGGGTCTCGGCTTGATTCTACTAGGCTATGCCGAGAGTTTGCCCGTCTGAGCATCCCGATGAGAACTCGTGCTGATCTTGATAAAGAGACTCCTGAAGAGGCCCGTCGGAGGGCGACGTTTAAATTTACCCGTGCCTATGTTGCCGGCATAGGCATGGTCAGGCGCAACGCTAGGTTAGAGAAGACTCTGGCCAGCCTGCAGTCTCGTTTCTCGCCCAGGAGGACCGAGGCCAGTAAGTTGAAGAAGGAGATCGGCGACTTGAAAATAAGGTATGCCAATGTCGATATCGAGAGGGTCTCGACCATGGAAAAGGAAATTGCTGATCTCAAGGCCGAGAAACAGGCTGACACCAAAGCTCTCGCTGCCCTCTAGGCGTCGGCCAAAGAGCATGAGGTTGCCCTTGGTGATCTCCGGAAGCGTTGTGATGACGATGCTGCTCGTCACGCGGCCGAAGTGAAAGGGTTGACTGCTGACCTTGAGAAGCTGAAGGTTGACAAGGAGCGACTGTCGGACCTATACAAGGGCGCTCAAATCCAGGCTAAGGAATTGAGTGACGACCGAAAGTGGCTGATCGAGGAGGGTCCGAAGTTCATTGTTGGTCAACTGCTTGCTTGTTAGAGCATATTCCTATGCTACGTTGTGTCTCGTGTATTGTATCTAGTTTAGAGATTTTGAGTGAGTCATAGTTGCAACATACCAAGATGCCGTACCAAATGGTACGCCATACCAATTGCTACGCCCATACCAAATGGTATGCTAGTTGGTACGGTGGTAAGTTGCTAACTATAAATAGTTCGTGTCAGAGAGAGTTCATGAGTGTTGTCATTCTCTACTCTTAAGTGTGTGTAACTGAGTGTGTTTTCTCTCTCTCTAGACTTTGTGTATTCTCTAAGTGAAATAAATAAAGCAAAGCTTTATTTACATCGTGTGCATTCTCGTATTACCGAATCATGCAGTAGTAAGATCCCTACGTGGTTTTATAAGTGGTATCAGAGCATTTGGTTGCTCTACTGCTGCGATTTGGTCAATTTTGGGATTTTAGAGAGAGAAAGTTTGGGTTTTCTTCGTTTTTCATCTATTTTTCTCAATTCTGAGTGATTCTGAGGTCAAAAATGATTTCTGAGTGTTCCTTGTGAGTTTTCGCACCTCACTGAATCAAATTCCAGTCCCAAAAGTAAAAAATTTGAAAAATCTGTTGATCTCAGTTTCGTACGTTGTTGGTACGCTCGAAGAATAGCTGGTACGCCTCTCGTACACTTCTGGTACGCAAGGCAATCTTCATCAGCTTCTGGTACGCTGAAATCTGGTCCAGAAGACAATCTTAAAGTTTGGTCCGCGACGGTTACTTTCTGGTGCAGTTACGCCGTACCAAATTGGTACGCTGCTCAAACTGGTATGCTGAATTTTCTGGTCCGCTGATTTGATTTAATCCGTCAGTGGTTTTACAAGTGCATATTCCTATGCTACGTTGTGTCTCGTGTATTGTATCTAGTTTAGAGAGTTTGAGTGAGTTATAGTTGCAACATACCAAGGTGCCGTACCAAATGGTACGCCGTACCAATTGGTACGCCCGTACCAAATGGTATGCCAGTTGGTACGCTGGTAAGTTGTTAACTATAAATAGTTCGTGTTAGAGAGAGTTCATGAGTTCTGTCATTCTCTACTCTTAAGTGTGTGTAATTGAGTGTGTTCTCTCTCTCTCTAGACTTTGTGTATTCTCTAAGTGAAATCAATAAAGCAAAGCTTTATTTACATCGTGTGCATTCTCGTATTACCGAATCATGTAGTAGTAAGATCCCTCCGTGGTTTTACAATCAGCTTCTGGTACGCTGAAATCTGGTTCGGAAGACAATCTTCAAGTTTGTCCAGTACCCCCCGGTTTGACCCTCAAAATCCGCTTGGAAGACCTTCGTTTTTGAGTTCGAAGTTTTGATATTCGATTTTTAACTTCAAGATGAGTGATTTTCAAGAATTTTCAACTATGCAAACTTCGATGCAAGCCATGATGAACTATGATAATGAAATCGGAACAACTCAGAAAGTTCCTAAATTACTTCGATTGGAAGATTATCATAACTGGAAGAAAAGATTTGAATCTTACATATACTCACAAGATGTTGATTGTTGGATTCCGATTGAAAAATAATATGAGTATCCTTTGATTGCTAATACTTAACCAAATTCGATAAGTGATTTTGAGCCTGAAGCAAAGAAGGTATTTGCACGAGAAAAGAAGACATATAGTTTTCTCACGATGGCATTACCCAAAGATTTGATGCATCAGTTTAAGAATTTTCCAACTTCGAAACAATTATGGGATGCTATTAAGGAAAGATGTGAGGGTAATGATCAGTACAAAAACACTCGAAAGAAAGTTTTGAAGAAAGATTTTGATAATTTCAGGCTTTGTGAGAATGAAAAGATCACAGATTTGATTGCAAGGTTTTCACATTTAATCAATGAACTTGACATTGTAGGTGTTAAGAAAGAAAATGATGAATTAAAGGAGAAATTCCTGGAAGCTCTTCTCGAAAAGTGGGAGAATTTTGTGATGATGTTATCTAATGATCCAAACTACTCAAGTTGGACATTCAATCAGCTGATAAGCAAATTACAAGCTCGGGAAATGGAATTACTTGTGAAAAAGTCAGCAATTCCATCTGTTCAGAATCTTGAAATATATTTTGGAGAGAATTCTGCTACTGTACATGCTAAAACAAAATCACATCCTATTTCAAGCAGTAATCCACCGGTAATAACATTTCTTGCTGGGAAGTCTGAGAATACTAGTTATTCTTCGGGTTGCAGTTTTACTATTCCTGATAGATCATCAAGCAAGTCTACTTCTAATCGAGCAACCGAAGACCTAGCTGCTTTGTTATCTGCTTTCCTATCATCTCCATCTGGATCAATTTTTAGTCTAATTGGTAATTCTTGCATGTTTCCAGAAGATTTAAGTCAGATGGATGATGATCAGTTGAATAAGTTAGATTTGGAATGGAAATTTGCTATGCTTGTTCAAAGAGGAAAAAGGTTTATGAAGAAACATGGAAAGACATCTCTTTTTCAAGGAGAAAAGTTTGGTTTAGATAAGTCAAAGCTTAAATGTTTCAAATGTTTCCAAAGTAGGACATTTTGCTCGAGAATGCAAGCAATCTTCTTTTAAACCAAGCACTTCAGATAGTCATAATCATAATAAAGATGCAAAGGCTCTAGTGGCTGAGGAAGGTTTGATTGGGCTGTAGATTTTCCAGATGAATCTGCATTTTTAGTTCACTCTCCAAAAAATTATGGATTGATGGAAAATATTGAGGTTGAATCAAGTGGGTATGCATCTGAGATCAGTAAATCTGAAACAAGTGATTCTGAAGATAATGGTTATGAGTCAACATGTGAATTTTGTGCTAAAAAAGATAGAAAGATTCAAGAATTGATTGATGATAAAGATGGGTTGGGTAGTGAAAAGAAAGAGAAAGAAGAAGAGATGGAAGATTACAAAAGAAAGTGTGAAGATTCTGATGAGATTTCCAAAGCTAACACAATGTTGGAAAAAGAAAAGAAGGTGTTAATAGAAGAAGTTTTAGAGCTAAAAGCAAGATTGAATGAGATGGTAAGTGACAATAAAGAACAGATCTTAAAGTTACAAAATGAAAATGTTGAGTTAGTTTCAAAGGTTGAAAAATGGGAGTTCGAAGCAATGGATGCTATTAGAGATTTCGATGCATTGTATAAGAAATCAAAAGCAAGAGTGGAATCGCTTCTGATTACCAATTTTGAACTTCAGAAAGCTTATGATGAAATCATGGTTTCGAACAATGATTATAAAGTTCTCCAGTCAAAATTACAAGACAAAGTCACCGATCTGACAAAAGAGAACAAATTGTTGACAAGAAATGTAGAGATTTATCAAGGAAAGGTGGAAAAGGTTACACAGGAAATGTTTGATGCACATGATAAAGTGAGAAGAGAAAAGTCTTTGTCTAACAGAGTTCCAGAACAGTTGATAGAATCAGAAAAGGCTTTGGGTGAAGCTCAAAAGAAGATATCAGATTTAAATGTTCAAATTCTGGATTTGAATCGTCAACTAAATAACTTGAAGCACACTTGTTCACAAGTTATTTGTGCAACGACAAGAACTTCAAAAGAGTGTTTGGCGGTGAAGAATTCAATCAATTACCACCTCCATTGGTTCAAACTGATCCTCTGGCTGATGTTAAATCTTCTAAAACAATGGGTGATTATTCTGAATTTGTTTTTAAAGAATCTGAGAATAAGAAATCAAAGGGTTCAAGCAAGAAAGTAGAAAATGAGGAAAGTTTGATTGATAAAGATACACCAAAGTTTGTTTCTGGTGGGTTTATTTCTGATGAAGGAGTCATTTCTAGCTGATAAGGCGATTGAGAAAAATGAGGGTTTGTTGAGTGAAGCACAAACTGCTTCTAAGTTGGTTGAAACCAACACGTTGAAGGATATCAAAGCTGTATTTTCTCAAATGGCTAATGATGGTGTTTCTGGTTCTCAAGCTGAATCGTCCAAATCTGGTTCCAAACGTTCTGGTTTGGGATACAAGAATCAGAAATCTGAAAAGCAGAATAAGAAGAATATGCCCAAGAAAGTTCCAAAAGAAAATAAAGACACAAGCTTGGAACAAATTTATCATTTGGCTCAAGTATTCATGTCTACAATGGACAAAGGTTTTGGAGGTAAGATTCAGAAGAAGACTTCGTCTGAAAGTTCTTCTCGAGATGCTCAAAAGATTAAGGATTTTTCATCCTCTGGATCTAATTCCACACCTCGAAGTCCTACATCAAAATGGGTACATTCTAACCGATTTCAAATTTTTGATGATATGTCTGATAAATCTGAGGTCATTGATAGATGTCCTTCAGTTCAGGACAAATCCCAATCTCAACGATCCTACCGTTTGTGCTATCAGTGTCGTTGAAAGGGACACATGGCACGAGATTGTTCTGAAACTCTAAAAAGTTCATTTTTAAACAAATCCACCACATTGATTGATGAATCAGGCAGGATTTTTACTAAGCCTACACCTTCCAAGTCAAAATCTAAACCAAAACAAATTTTTTTAGATATGACTCAAGTGTTGGTGGTTCATCACGGGATGATGACTCGGTTAAAACTGAGAAGGCAAAAATGCAGTGGCGACCTAAAGTGGTCAGCAAGTCTGCAACTGATTTTGTGGAAGACACTGGTCGACCAGAAGCTGTGTGCTTCAGGTCATTTGAGTACTAATCTTTTAAAACCAGTGTGCAGGGTACTTCAAGAAGACCTGTCGGTGATTGTGAAGTTCAAGCTTCAAGCAGTTGCTGATAGTGGAGTTTCCTGCTTAACTTAAATTGAATGCTTCATATTTCAAAATTGAAGTTTTTCTAAAAAGATAAATGGAAAAGGTATCAGTATCGATCCGTTAATTTTCTTTCTCTTTACACCCCGTATGTAGTTTAGGGGGAGAATATTGAAAAACCAAAAATAGTGTCTTTGTGTTTTTGTTAAAATGAAAATCTAAAAATAGAGTTTTCATTTTAAGGTGGAGAAAATAGAAAAGTACAAAAACATTAAAAACATAAAATACAAAAACATTGAAAAACATAAAATACAAAAACATTGAAAAATGAGAAATTGTATCCGACATGGTTGGGAAATGATGGTACATTGGCTTACGTGTCTGACTCATGGATAAATTAGATGAAATAGCCATAAGATATATGGAACAAGAAAAAATGAGAAGTCACTGTGTATACATGTGTTCATTTTGCAAAGATTTAAACTTGTTTGATTTTCTTTATTTTGTCAAGCGATCGGACTTTCTCTGTGTGTCCACAAGACTGACCTGATTGTTGTTCGTTTGACGTTCTGCTTTATTTTCTTTGATGTTTCGTATAACTCATCGGAATTTCTCTACGTGTACGGGAGTACCGACCTGATTGTTGTTGAGTTATACAATTTCAACTTGTTTTTATTTTCTTATTTTGTTAAATCCGAGGCCTTATCTGCGTATCGAAAGATCAACCTTAAGGTAGACGATTTAACGTTATTATTTATTTTTGCATGGAACACAGTTGAATGTATCATATATACAATCATTATGTGATTAAATCACAAAATGAAATCACAAAGTGTGATAAGCAAATGCATATCTGAGTATGTCTGATAGTGTGGGGGTACATTGGTCAAAACAATCTAATCAATTCAATAACATATCCAGATGTTATGAGTATGATTGTGCATGAGTTTAAGATGGACAAATTATACCAGTATTCGACATGACTTGTGTGCTGAAGTAATTGAAATTGAAATGCAGTTCAGCATGTCATGACCAATATGATCCCAAGTTGTGATCTTTCTCGCAAAAGACAAAAATAGTGTGTGATTCAGTATTTCATTTCTGTATTGCGTTTATGTTTCATATCTGAAAAATCCAAAAATATTTAAGGTGTGTTTTAGCGTAAACATAGAAAAATCAAAAAGATTTTCGGTGTGTTTTGATATAAAGTTTCAAAACGCCAAAAAGATTTTGTTGCTTATTTGTTTTCGACCGATCGATACAAGATACAAAATTTTATGATTTTAAAACTATATCTTGGATTTTCGAAGAGAAGTTTTGCACCAAGATTAAATTAATTTTCAAAAAAAAAAGGAAAGCCGCGTTTCTGTCTTCTAACATTGCAGGTTATTCTGTGTGACAAGACTCAAGAATGGTGAAAGGGGGAATATGTAATATCTTTCACAAGTGGATCTTGAAGTTTAAAGATTGTTCAAGAATGATCCAGCCATGCAAGCTCTATTTCTAACAAGATTTCAAGTTGAAGATCGGACGCATCGATGCTGAAGATTGAAGACTGAAGTTTAGTTAGATAAATAGATAGCTAGATACACTACACGTTAAGGGGGAGTTTGTTAGAGCATATTCCAATGCTACGTTGTGTCTCGTGTATTATATCTAGTTTAGAGAGTTTGAGTGAGTCATAGTTACAACATACCAAGGTGCCGTACCAAATGGTACGCCGTAAGTTGCTAACTATAAATTGCTAACTATAAATAGTTGGTATGCTGGTAAGTTGCTAACTATAAATAGTTCGTGTTAGAGAGAGTTCATGAGTGCTGTCATTCTCTACTCTTAAGTGTGTGTAACTGAGTGTGTTCTCTCTCTCTCTCTCTCTCTCTAGACTTTGTGTATTCTCTAAGTGAAATCAATAAAGCAAAGCTTTATTTACATCGTGTGCATTCTCGTATTACCGAATCATGCAGTAGTAAGATCCCGCCGTGGTTTTACATTGCTAGTCGGCAATTTAAAACGAGACTCGATAAGTTCCAGAGTGCCGTTATGAAACGGGGGGCTCATCTAGGGTTCGTGGCCAGTTTCGAGCATGCTGCTGCTGGGAAGCCGCTGGCTGAGGGTCGGTACTATAAGCCCGACTCTCTTGAGTTGCTGAAGGAGGCGGCTGACGAGCATGCTCGGTCCAAGTACAAGTATCTGGACAACTTGTCCGAGTGCTTGAACAAGACTCGGGCTGAAATTTCAGGCTGTCGACCCAGAGGTGGACTATCCGCCCGAGACACCTTTTGGCACCGTCTCGGCTCCTGTTGGGCCGACCGCTTCGACGAATCAAGATCCTGTGTAGATAGGGCTTTTATTATGTTGTTTTTCTTTTCACCCAATTAGGTAGTTTTGTAATGCCTGTCGGCCTTGTATTAATGAAAAATGTTTATATGTCATGCATTGTGTTTGCCATTTTACTTTCAAGGTACTTATAATCAGTAACAATTGAAATAAATGTGTTTGTATGATCGGGTATGATTGATTCACCGTGTCGGTTTTATCGTTATGTCCAACTGTGTCGGACACATGGTGTCGGCCTATGGCCTGTGATAAAATTAGAATTATTAAATAAAGGTGAGGGAGTGAGCGGACACTCGTCACTGTGCTGTTATCGACCTTAACTGTGAGTGATACGAGCGTGTCGGTATCGATGGTACTTAGTCTTATGCTTTAGCAAAGTTTGTTGTGGATGTACGGTCCAATAGATGTTAATTAAAACATCTTTGCGCCTTTATACCTAGGTTCGACCGAAATCTTCCGGTCTTCGTGGTCCGGTCTGTGCCCAATGTTCCATGTGTCGGCTGTTAACGGGCCGACTAGAAGGCTTGGGAGCGTGCCGGTCACCCACTTATGAGAGCTATGAGAGATGAACGATGGGGCGTTTCCCAGTATAGCCCGGTACGGATAACCATCTTACGAGGGCCGTTGCTGTAGAATGGGCGACGGGTCGGTCGGCTACTGACTGTGGTCGATCGACACGGCTGCCCATTCATAAGGCAGTGGCTGCAAGGGCCTCTCGGCCTTGTTATGAAGTTAGCTAAATTGTATGCCAGGGTTGTGTAACCGATATGGCTGATATGAGTCTATACATCATGTAATACGTGATCTACTTGTAATCTGGCCGACATTAGCCAGTCGGTTTGAGCAATTATAGTAAGATGCAATCATTTGTATAAAAGAGACATAAATTGAAAAAGTTCTGTGTCGACTTTCATTAAAATAGGATATGTAGAAGTCCTGTCAATGTACCTATGTCGAACAAAAGAAGATTCATTTTACAAGTAGCATCTTTTTAGTTGCATTGCGTTCCAATGTCGGGGAACGACTTTGCCTTCCATAGTTACCAGTTTGTAAGATCCCTTAGCATGTGCCTCACTGACTTGATATGGACCTTCCCAGTTTGGTCCCAATTTACCTTGGCTCTCCTGCCTGCTTGCTTCGTTATGTCGGAGGACATAATCTCCAGGTCGAAAGGCGACCTCCCGGACCTTTTGATTGTAGTACCTTTCCATCTGCTTTTTGTACCTTGCCTCGTTGATTGCGTCCATATCTCGACGTTCTTGCGTTAAAGCTAAGTTGACAAGCAATTCTGAGTCATTGGTGAGTTCCGAGACGTTTTCTGTGCGGTATGTCGGCGTGCCGATTTCTGATGGTATGACAACTTCGGAGCCGAAGGTCAAGCTGTAAGGAGTGTGCCCGTGACTCGTCCACTCGGTGGTGCGTATGACCCACAGAACATTTGGTAATTCGTTAAGCTAGTTCTTTCCCTGTTTGCCGAGTCTGGTTTTGATGCCCGAGATGATTGACCTGTTCGTCCTTTCGACCTAGCCATTCGACTGTGGATGTGCGACCGAGGTGAACACTTGTGTCATCTGTAACTCTTGGCACCACGTTTTGAACGGGTTATCGGCATACTGTTTCCCGTTTTCGGGCACTACCTTTCCTGGCAAACCATACCAACATACTATCTGCTCCCAGACGAAGTTGATAACTTGTTTGCCGGTGATTGTGGCGACCGCTTTCACTTCTGGCCATTTGGTGAAGTAGTCGACTGCAACAATAAGGAACTTGATTCGGCCTGGTGCTTCTGGGAAGGGTTCAACAATGTTAATGCCCCATTTTTAAAAGGTCCATGGGGATTTCACCGGTATGAGGTTGTGCTTCTGTACGCGCTGTACACTAGCATGCATTTGGCAGCCCCGAAACTTTTGTATTTCCTTCTCGGTGTTGGTGTACATTGTCAGCCAGTAATAACCCATTGTCATCATACGGGTTACTATCAACGGGGAGCCGGAGCGTGTTCCGCAGATACCCTCATGAATCTCTTTTATGACATAGTTGCCTTCTTCTGGTGTCAGGCACGTTAGCAGTGGCTGTAGGTATGACTTCTTGTAAAGTTTATCATTGTGAATTGTGTACTGTTGGGCACAGGCTTTTAGCTTTGCTGCTTCCAGTGATGAATCAGGGAGGGTGTTGTTTAGCAAGTAATCTCGAATTGGTGTTATCCAACTGTTGGTGACTACCATGTCGGTGTCTAGCACCTCCTTGAGTTCGTCAGTCCGACTGTGAATGCTTTCGACCGGCACCTACTTTGTCAGGTGAGCAAATGCGAGGGATGTAAGTTTACTCAGCGCATCGGCCTTTTTGTTTCGACTTCTCGGGATTTAGGTGATCTCAAATCCTGCGAATTGGGAGGTTAGTTCCTTCACTTTGTTGGCGTATTTTTGCATTGCTTCGCCTCGGATTTCGAAATCACCGTTTACTTGGTTTGTTACCAGTAGCGAGTCGACTCTTGCAGCTAATTTTTTTACGTTCATTTTTCTTGCTAGCCGCAATCCTGCCAACAATGCTTCATATTCGGCTTCGTTGTTTGTGCTTGGGAAGTCAAGCCGAATGGCATATGTCACCTCGACACCGTGTGGATCGATCAAGACCAAGCCGGCACCCGACCCTACGCTATTTTTGGCTCCGTCTGTGTAAAGAGTCCAGACGTCGGTGCCGGTGACCGGTGGTGGAGGTGTGTAATCCTCGACTGTCGGCATGTTAGGGTTGGAGTCGACCTGCAACTCTGTTATGATATCAGCTAACAATTGCCCTTTGATTGCTGTTCGTGGCTTGAAGTGTAATTTGTGTTCGCCGAGTTTGATGGCCCATTTGCGAACCGGCCTGATGTTTCTGGCCTTTGGATTACCTCCCGAAGGGGGTAGTTTGTTAGCACCGTAATCCTGTAAGCCTGAAAGTATCGGCGCAGGCGCCGGGCAGTGTGGATTAGAGCTAATAACAATTTTTCAATTTTGGTGTACCTGGTCTCGGGATCCTTCATTGCTCAGCTCACGAAGTAGACAGGGAGTTGCTGATCGGCTCTTTCTGTGCATAGGACTGAGCTTATAGCCTCTGTGCCGACAGAGAGGTAAATGATAACTTCTTCACCGGTTGCTGGTGCTATGACCGGCGTGAGAGCCGTGAGGGTCTGTTTCAACTCTAGGAATGCCTTGTCTGCCTCTTCGGTCCAGAGGAATTGTTTTTTGTTGGTGACATGTTTTAGCGTTCGGAAGAAGGTTATCGACTTTTCTGCTAGCTTGGATATGAAACGGTGGAGGGCTGCTAGTCGACCATTTAGGCACTGGAGTTCTTTCAAGCATTGTGGTGCTTTCATCTGCATGATGGCTTGGACCTTTTCTGGATTTGCCATGATGTTATGGTCTGTGACTATGTGGCCCAAGAATTTACCTTGTTTCATGCCGAAGGAGCATTTTGCTGGGTTGAGCTTCATGTTGACAGCTCTGAGCCAGCCAAACGTTTCTTCCATGTCGCTGATCATTGTTTCTTCCGTCTCGCTTTTGATGACTAAGTCGTCCACATAGGCTTCCATGTTTCGGCTAATCTGTGGGTCAAAGACTTGGTCGATCAGCCTTTGGTAAGTGGCTCTGGCGTTTTTCAAGCCGAATGGCATCTTTCGGTAACAGAAAATACCCTTGTCTGTATGGAAGGCTGTCTTTTCTTCGTCTTGTCGGGCCATCTTGATCTGGTGGTAGCCTTTGTATGCGTCGAGGAAGCATTTGTAGGTATAGCCCGACAAGGCATCCACCTTTGCATCTATAGCCGGCAGGAGATTGTAGTCTTTCGGACATGCATTGTTGAGGTTTGTGAAGTCGACACACATTCTCCATGAGCCGTCGGCCTTGGCCACCATGACTGGGTTGGCAATCCAGGTGTGCCACTTGACTTCTCTCAGGATACCTGCTCTTACCAGCTTTGTGACTTCTTCGCATACTGCTTTGCTTCGGTCTCGGGCCATGTTTCTCTTTGCTTGAGCCACCGGTCTCTGTTTTCGGTCGACCTTCAAGAGATGTTCAGTGATCTCTCTTGGTACACCTGTCATGTCGGCCGGTGTCCAGGCGAACACGTCTATGCTGTTACGTATCAAGTTGTATAACTTCTTACGTGTCGGATTAGATAGCTCGGGACCGATGGTGACCAGCTGGTCAGGGTACTCTTCATTTACCTTCCACTTATTCTGTGTTGCTTCCTCAGTGACGTCTTCCGTGAGGTCGCAGTCGGATTGGGTGGATCGGATGGTTGCTATGCCGGTCTCGGTTAGGAATTTCATCAGCCCATGTGATGTGGAGACAACACAACCGAACTGGTAGATCGTTGGTCGACCGAAGAGGATGTTGTATCGTGAGGGTCGGTCGACCACGAGAAAGGTTACTTCCTCGGTTCTTGTGTACGATCCGTCGGATAATGTTACTGGCAGATTGATTTCTCCCTCAGGAAAGACCATGTCTCCGCTGAAGCCGACTAGGGATGTTTTTGATGGTCGAAGCCGCTGCTGTGTGTGTGCTGGCAGTTTGGAGAAACATGCTTTGTACATAATGTCCAAAGCACTCCCCCCGTCAATGTATGTTCTGTGGATGTCGTGGCCCACCACTTCGAAAACGATAACCATGGGGCTGAGTGTCGGCACGGCCGTGGCTAATGCCGGGAAAGATATTGGTTTGTTGGCCCATGCCTCCCTTCTGAGTTTCGGACTCTTGCTTCGAGAGGCATGAGTCATTAAAATCGGCAGGTTGTCGGCTTTCTTTTCTTTCTTGTTCTTCTGCTCCTTTATTTCTTTCAACAGGTGTGCTAGCTTCCCTGTTTTTACTGCATGTGTAATCTCTTTCTTTAGATGGTGGCATTCGTCTGAGTCGTGACCTCTGTCTAGGTGGAAGTCACAGTACTTTCCCATGTTTTGGTTGGCCGTGTTGGAACCCATTGTGCGTGGCTTACCGAACTGTCGGCTTTGTAAGGATCGAAAATAACCCAAACACGATATCACGATCTCTAGTGAGTGTGCGGAATCCAAACACTAGAGTGATTCAAGATAAATCAAGAATAATACGAAAAAGCAATAACAATATAAGTAAGAACACAAACCGATTGAAGAAAAACACTTTACTATCACCCTTGATTGCTTACACACTGATCGAAATTCTCAAGGAGAATTTCGTGAACACCAAAATCGCAAAAACACCTTAGGAGCAACCCTAAACCCCTAGATTAGCTATCCTTATATAGGGGGAGATTAGCTTGGAAAACAAGCTAATCTATCTTTGGTAACCCTAATTACCCACTAATTCCCGTTTTTGACCATATAGGCCCACTAAACTCCCTCTAAACATTGTTTAATTGAGCCCAACCACATCTAAATTGGCCCAGTGACCCAATATAAGCATAACCCAGCTAATCTCCACCTATGCTATCACATAGGCCTTCAAAATAGTCCGCCAAGTGATGATTTAATACACAAGCCACAAATTATTCCCTTACAATCTTCCCCTTGACTTGTGATATTAAATGTCTTCTACTTTCAATCTTCAGAACTTGCAGTCTTCACCTTGGCTTGAGCATGGGTTGGTGAAGATTCCTTTCTTTAACAATCTTCATTGGGCAACAACAAATGACTTTAGGGAGTGTTCTCTCAATCAGCATTAGCTTGGACTTCAAATGACGAACATGTAATGAGAGGAGGATTCTCAAATACTTGCTCCTTCTTGAAAACTGTTGAGTCCTTGCTGAATCATCAGTAACTGTCTTGACTTGCCATTAACTTCAGAGGTTAAATTTTGAAAACCTCTATCTTGGCATTCTTGATTGTAGATCTTTGAACTGACGGCATTTAGCTTCCCCTCAACTCGTGAATAATGTCTTTTGAGTCTTTGGAAGCTTTTCTTGAACAACCAACAAACTTCCCCTAAGCATAAGGTAAGTCCTTTTCCGGCTGGTTCTTCAACTAGATCAGCAGCAGAGTTCTTGCTTTGATCAACTGAGTCCTTGATTTTTTTCCATGAGTTGTTTTTTTTTCACTTAACCTGTCAAGCACAACATGGAACAAACACTAACCAGACAATGATGACTGGTTATCGGGTTAGCATTACTTAACCAAACAACTTTCCCTGAACCCGAGGACTCTTTTTATTATCTCCCCCCTCAGGTTCTGAGGGAGGGTCAAACTTTCTTGCATAAAACCCATAAAAAATTTATTTAAACTTCTCAAATCAACCTGGCCAATTCATAAACTTAAGATAACACAAAAGAAACAAAACAAACATACCAAATTACTAAACGAGAAGGTTTTATTTTGGGATCAAACCGTCTTTTTCTGAACTGAGGAACCCTTTTCAGCATCTGTTACTCGAACACGTCCAGGCGATTGCCAGTATATTGGTCCTTCTTAAACCCATGTTCCTCATTTTCCCGGTTTTTTGTCACTTATTAATCTTTTAGGTGCATTAATTATGAACATCCGACAGTCACACACAAATCCTAGGTAATTAATATGTGCAGTCTATCAAGCTTGATCATTCCCTATCACATATTTTCACATTCCCATATCCAGAGTTTTGAATCTTTTCTCGAGACTTGGTTGAGAAGAGAAAGAACAGATCATAAAAGAGATAGGAATAATATACAAAGACTTGTATGATTTCAACTCAGAGGCGTTTATCAGTCAGGTGGTAACCTTTCATCAAACACATAAGCCTAGTCACAAAGTCAGGGCTAAAGGGTTTTGGACGCTAGAGGGTCTCTTTTGTTGTGCACATTGGCATCTTTTGGGGTGTAAATTATATACAGTGATCTGCAAGCACGTTAATCCAGACTAACCAGGTCTTTTCTCACGCAAAACAGAGGAAAATCTGATTAACACGTCAACCATTCTACACCAGGTCATTGCTCACGCAAAGCAAACTCAAGACTTGACTGACGGCTTTGACATCCCCAGATCTTTGCTCACACAAAACAGAGGGGACACCGACTTTTTTAGATTTTTGATTCAACACTTTGGAGTCCGGCGTGTGTATCGGGAACAATTTCGCAGTCAAATAGAACAAGCACTTAACCTAAGTGTGTGTTTCCAGTCAAATGACATACTTTATCTTTAAGTGTTGTGACCCATACCTTTGTTTTTGGAACTGAGCCTACCGAGCACATCACCTTGGATCATGTCTTTCACTTTTGCCTTACGTGTGTCAGTCATTCTGAGAACGGAAATATTTTACTTCCCTGCCTTCTCAAACACAAACAAAAGATTAAAAATTAAAAAGCACAATTTTTGAGGGGTCAACTATTTCATCTTTTCTATTCTTCCCCTTGCTTTTTGATTTTTAAAATCAACACACATTTTTTTTATTATTGACACACAGACACATCACTAAATATCTACTAAAACTGGCCAAGCTAACCTTCAAAGTTTATCTTTTGAAAATTTTCTGAAACAAACAATTAGCCAAGAAACAAACAATCCAGACAGTACCTTGCTGATTTTTTTTTCAGATTTACCCCTCACAAGGAAACATACCCCCCATAAAAATCTGCATGTCATGAAGTGAAGAGATGCCTCCTTTCCTGTGCCTGGAACAATCACTATCACAAACAAGCAAACAAGGTTAATGAAAGTCCTCCTTGACTGTTCCTGCACAAGGTGAGAGATCAGTTAGCCAATAGAACCCAGGCCATAGTGGTTCTGGGTAGACCTGATGAATCCACGAAAGTTACTTCTTTTAAACACATGCCCTTTGTAAAATCAGGAATTGAAGTTGTGGGTGCCATAGATTTAAGTTTCCAAATTTGAGGTGATTTATGAGTTGTTTTAGTCACTTTTGGAGTAGTGACTTTAGGTTTTTCAACCTTTTTCATTTCAGGTTTCTTTCTCAAAATAGTTTTAGTTACCTTTGGAGGGGCAACTTTAGGTTTTTTAACATTGTGTTGTTTTGAAATTGGTTTCTTCACCTTTTTATGAAAATTTTCATAATTTGGAAAAGTATATTTTTTATTTGAATTTTTTCTCAGCTCTTTGGCAACGCCCCAATGTTGATCAGAGGGTTTTATCGTAGGAGAAACAGTCTTCATTGCCTTAGGTGGTTGCACCTTCATTGGCTTAGACTTAACTGATTCTTGAGATGAAACACTTTGACTTCGTTGATAATATGGCTCATAGGGGCGATAGAGACAATTTCGGGCAATGTGACCAGGATTGCCACAATTAAAGCACGTCTACTTCTTGAGATAGAAGTCAGACGTGTAACCGTTTGTCTTTAGCTTCTGAGGTGGAGCACCATTTGTTTGTGTCTGCATCTTGCACCCGTTTGCAGATCTTGTGTTAACTGTGGACTGGTTCCTCGAAGCTTGAGTTGAATCTATTTTTTCAGTTCTTGTGCTCCATGTATTCTTTGATGTCGAGGCAGCATTTCCGCAACTGCAATTGCATGAGCCTACAGATGAAACTGGAGACTTGTTTGTTATCTTGGGCCTTTCAATCTTGATAGGAACCGAAGTTGGAGGCTTGATGGTGATCTTGGGTCTTAAGCTCTTAATGTGAGATGATAAACCACCATCATGACCCAAGCCTTTGAACTTAGTGGAGAAGGATGGTAGTTCATAGCCAGCATCTGGTTCTTGGTCAAACATAGACCCAGATGTCATGAATATCTTACCATTGGGTCTGGTAGTCATCACCACTCGTTCCCGCTTTACCTCATCCACCACTTTGGAATAAGGAGTCTCGATCTTTGGATAAGGAGTCAACTTTTCTTCATCAGCTTTCTTCACTTCACTAGAGCTTGAGCCAGTACACTCAGTAGTGTTGTTTGACTGAGTTGCTTCTGTGGCTGTCTTTTCATATTTATTCACTGATTGAGGCCCATATACCATGGTTGCTTCATTCAAGGACTCTTTCAACAATTCATCTGCAGTTTGGGGCACTTTGATGTATTCATGTTGTAATGGGGGTGGAAAATTTCCATCCCCGAGGCCAGATGTTTCTTTTACCTACTCGAGTCGCTCTTCTGATTTGAATAAGACATGATGAGAGTCCATCATTTTCTTTTGAATAACTTGATGTTTCTCAAGGGCAGATTGGGAAGTGTCAAGTTTGGTTCTTAGTTCCTCCACCTCCTTAGTTAGCTCTTCTACCTTAGCGTTAGCAAGCCTAAGATAAGTGCTTTTATCGCTCACCTGACTTTGAAGACTCTTAACATCTACCTGAATGGCCTCAAGTTTCTCTCTAAATATTCTGGTCTTACTTTTGGACTCCCTAGGGCTCTCTAGTAATTAATTCACGATTTAGGGTCTCATTGGTAAACTTACGTTCCCAGTCTTTACATTCATTCAAAATAGCCCGACACTTAGGATTACAACATATCTCATTGTTGTTGGTTGAATGAGTGCCATGATCGGATTGAAAAGTCTCAACTGGATCGGAAAGACAACTTTTCGATCGGGCAGAGTTTCGGCTCGACCGAAAAGTGTAAGTTGATCGAAAAGTCACGAAGGGGACTTTCCGATCGAGAGGCGAAGCTGATCGAAAGTCACGAAGGGACTTTCCGATCGAAACGGAGCTGATCGAAAAGTCACAGGGGGACTTTCCGATCAAAATATGCTGATCGAAAAGTCACAAGGGGGACTTTCCGATTGAAACAGAGCTGATCGAAAAGTCACGAAGGGACTTTCCGATCGAAACGAAGCTGATTGAAAAGTCACAGGGGGACTTTCCGATCAAAATGTGCTGATCGAAAAGTTACAAGGGGGACTTTCCGATCGAAATGCTCTGATCGAAAAGTCATAGGGGAACTTTTCGATCGAAATGTGCTGATCGAAAAGTCACAAGGGGGACTTTCCGATCGACAGATGGCTGATCGAAAAGTCACAAGGGGACTTTCCGATCGAAATGTGCTGATCGAAAAGTCACAAGGGGGACTTTCCGATCGACAGATGGCTGATCGAAAAGTCACAAGGGGACTTTTTCGATCGAACCAGCGCGACATAAAAGGCTTTTCGATCAGGAGGTCGATCGAAAAGTCTAGAAACAGGGTCGAAAAGTCTCCAAATCACGAATTAAGCAACTCGAAAGCTCTTGTCTTGACTTGAAACCTGCAAAAATACTTCCGAACGTGCTAAAAGCTGAAAATCACCAACAAACTCAAATCGTTAGTCACCTAAAACTTGAATCTGATATCGCGAGAGCCTCGAAACTTGCGTTTCTTGGCTCTGATACCAATTGTAAGGATCGAAAATAACCCAAACACGATATCACGATCTCTAGTGAGTGTGCGGAATCCAAACACTAGAGTGATTCAAGATAAATCAAGAATAATACAAAAAAGCAATAACAATATAAGTAAGAACACAAACCGATTGAAGAAAAACACTTTACTATCACCCTTGATTGCTTACACACTGATCAAAATTCTCAGGGAGAATTTTGTGAACACCAAAATCGCAAAAACACCTTAGGAGCAAGCCTAAACCCCTAGATTAGCTATCCTTATATAGGGGGAGATTAGCTTGGAAACAAGCTAATCTATCTTTGGTAACCCTAATTACCCACTAATTCCCGTTTTTGACCATATAGGCCCACTAAACTCCCTCTAAACATTGTTTAATTGAGCCCAACCACATCTAAATTGGCCTAGTGACCCAATATAACCATAACCCAGCTAATCTCCACCTATGCTATCACATAGGCCTTCAAAATAGTCCGCCAAGTGATGATTTAATACACAAGCCACAAATTATACCCTTACAGGCTTGCATCCTCCGTATGGAGTATTTCCCTGGGGGTTTTTGTTAAGCTTGGGTATTCCTTTTTGTTGTGTCTTTGGCTGGAAGAGGCTGGCCGGTCGTAGGGTGTAAAACCTGAGTGTCGACGATCGTCCCGGCCTCCTCCATCTCCGCTCGACTGCCAGGGTCGGCGGGAGTCTCTGTTGTGTTGTGGTCGTCCTTGTGACCTAGATTGTCCAGCTGACGACTTGTCTCGGAGCTGCGCCGCTTCTTCTCCTCTGATGAAGGCTTCGGTCCTATCAAAGGCCTCTTGGATTGTTAGAGGGACTCTAGCACCCATTTCCTTTAAAAATTGCTAGTCCTCATGCCATGGATGAAGGCTGAATTTTTCTGTCTTTCGTCGGCGTGGCCGATGGCTAGAGACTCGGTCTTGTATCTTTCCAGGAAGGTTCTTTGGGGACTCCTGGTCTCCCTGTCGGATGTTGTGCAGCTCAATAGGGTCCTTTGTGCATTTCTTCTGTTGGCCGAAGTGCTTGGAGAATAGTTGTTTTAGCCGAACATAGCTATCGATCGAGCCGTCGGGGAGAGAGTTGAACCAGAGCCTGGCCGGACTCGACAGGGTCTGCACGAACATCTTGCACCATATAGGGATGGACCATTTTTCTATGCTTGCAGTCGACTTGGAGGCGTGCAGGTGATCTTCGGGGTCAGTACTGCCATCATATGTCTTTACTGTGCTTGGCAGCTTCGTTTTTGGTGGGCACTCGAAGTTCTCTATTCTTTCGGTGAACTTACTCTCTTTCTCCGGGATGTAAGGTAAAGAGAAATCATCAGCACTAGTTTCTTTTGATTCTTCTACCCTTGTCACTGGGGTTTCCACCCGTGCATTTAGCTGTGGCCAAGGGCCTGTGCGTTGATTTACCAAGAGTGTTGGATCCAATGGATGTGGTGGCATGCCATATGGTGGGTACAGGGGCATTTGGTAAGCTAGAGCTCCATATGGATTCATGAACTGCGGGTACGGGTAAAACTGGTGGCCTGGGAATGGCATCGAATGTTGTTGTTGGAAGGGGAACGGTATCGGACCTGAGGTGTTGGGTGTCGGTATGGGCCCTGCGCCGACGACTGAAGCTGGTGTTGGCACTGTGGGTCTTAGTGTCTGAGTCGACACCGCCGTGCTGTCGGTCACAACGGCTTTCAGCCCAGGTTGGCTGGTATTTCCTCCCGGTGGTGGAGGATTTTCCTCGTTGATGATGAGGTCGTTGTCGTCGTAGGATAGTTGCACGCGTATGCTCTTTGCTCTTTCAGTGGCCACATGCTTGTTTAGCATCTGCCGGAGGTGTAGGAAGTTTCGGCTCACTTGCTCCGGTGTGAGTGTCAGGGTTTGAGAGTCGGTCGTGCCAGACGACCCAACTGTGTTCTTTCCACCTGGGGTGGTGAAATCTTTCGTAGGGTTCCGTTCATCGTGTTGGTCAGACATCATGCAAGTTGTGTTGAGGATCGTACGGATGGCGCGAATGTAAAATCGGGTTACCGAGAATGACTGGATAGACAGGGTCTAGGACGAGTCACACTGATAGGACGACTACACGAGGGTGGACAGTGAATCTTCGGTCAATAGTGTCTCGGCTCGGCTGGTATCTGCAAAACAAAGAAACGCCGTTGTTCTTGGGGGGCATGACAGGGTGTCCTGCGACCAAGCTCGGGCGTGAGAATAAGTATGCGTTTCAAGAGATTAAGTATAATCAAGTCGAAGCCAAGCGCATTGAATGAATTCTAACCTGGTGGTTGGGGTGTATTTATAACCCTCAACCTTTGTCTTGTTTCGTCATTAATGCTAATCGCCCAAACAAGGTATGCTGCATGTCTGCGTCTTGGACTGTGCCAAGTTCCTACAATATACATTTTGGGTAATCGCATTAAATGTGTAGTCAGGTCGAGTGTCGGCATGTCGACCTGTATTTGTCGGAGCGTTGGTCTGTGGTGTCCGCCTCGGACTTTTCGTGCTCGAGTGTTGACCGCTGTTTGTGTCGTCTGGCCGGCACTGAGCAGATGGTTGGTCGGCCTCCATATAGTCGACCTGTGATACATACTGTGTGTCGTCCTTATTGGGCCGTCTTTCTTCTTTTGTGTAGCATGTCGGCTGCTAGTTGTTTGGTTAGATGTTCGTATCTGTCTACTTGTGATGTCATCCTAACCGGACGTACGTCATCAAAAGGCATCACCGATTAGTGCTTTACTATCACCGATTAGTGCTAGAATGACAATCCCTTCCTTTTCTCTTCTTCTAACTTCACTGATGCCTTTGAACATAGTCGGTTCATCATCAGCTCTTTGATTTACTTTCGACAAGATGTAAAAGTCAGATTTCCTTTTTCCTTCTATATTTTCTCCCCATTTGGGATAAAAAGGTAGGAACTCTCTCCTTGAGCACAGTGGTGAAGCTTAGAAGAAAACCCCGAGGGGGCGGGACTCAAAAATTCTACCGAGGAGGCAATACTCAATATCCGAGGTGGCGATACTCAATACTTATACTTTTTTTTACAAAAAATCGAAAAAATAGGTACTTCTGGATAAAAAACCGACCCCCCCCCCCCCGAGTCCCCACTAACCTTCGTCATTGCTTGAGCAGTCTTCCTTGCCATGTTTTGGCATGAACCGACTGTTAGGAATCAAGTGGCGCAGCGGAATCACCAACACACAATGCACCCACGAATATCACGCGGTAACGAGAAAATATCATGAACGACACAAGAATTTTAACGTGGTTCGGTCGGTGTGACCTACATACATGGTGTTGATACATAATTCATGCGTCATGTGAAGTATCAAGTCAAGACAATAAGAAGATCAAGACAAAGGTTTGCTGCCAGCTGAACTTGGTTCGAACCTGAGGTTCGGATCAGGCGAACCTCCAATTCGCCTGGGGCTCGGTCAGTCGACTATATAGAGGAGTTTATGCTTTGTAATAACAGACTGAGGGTGGGAGATCTGTGCTTAAGTGTGTGTTTCCCACGGTGTTTTCTCTGAGTCATTTCTGAGTGTTCACTGGTTGTAGATGTTCGTTTGATCAATAAAACAATCGGTTAATTATGTGTTTCGTATCCGATATAACTAGATCGAGTAGACGATCCGATGCTCATGAATTCTCAAGTGGTATCAGAGCTATCTGGTTCATTCTAGTAATCTGTGGTTGCTATTTTCGGAGCTTTTGAAACAAAATGTGTTGTTTTTGGTGATTTTTAGTGTTTTTACGAGCTTTTGATCATTTCGTTCGTGTATTTCGTGAAAATTTCACTCCTAAATCATTCTTCATCCTTTTTTCTGATCAACCGCTGCAAATCTCGTTCAAATCTGTCCAAATTCGAAAATTTTGAGTGAAAATGGTCAGGTTCGGCTGAAGAGTTTTTCTGTTCGGAATAATTGCCGTCCGAACTCCATGTTCGGCTATAGTTCACTTTTCCGAAGTCTAAGTTTGGTTAGGGTTCGTCTTATGTTCTTCTGTCCGAAGTCCAGATTCGGGTACTGTTCGGATATAGTTCGGTTGGGGTTCGTATTTGGTTCGGATAAAGTCTCTGTTCGGACAAGTTCGGGTGTCGATTTTGGTTCGGCTCTTATTCTTTGTTCGGCTTGTGTTCGGATCAGGTTCGGATAAGAAACTCGGTTCCGGTATAGTTCGGATCAGGTTCGGCTAAGGGTTTTGAGTTCGTATAGAGTTCGGCTGATCAGAATTTAAATTTTCAAATATGTCGGAATTTCAAGCTTTTGCCGCTATGCAAAGTGTCATGCAAACCATGTTAAACTTTGATAATGAAATTGGAACAAGTCAGAAAGTTCCCAAGTTGTTGAAGTTATCTGAATATCAAAATTGGAAGCAACGATTTTCTGCTTACATAAGCACGAATGATATCGATTTGTGGATTCCGATTAAGAAGCTTTACCAACATCCAACTGATCAAGGAGATTTCAAAGAGGTTCATACCTTTGATAATGCTGAAAGAAAACTATATGAGCTTGAACAAAAAGCTTTTGGTTATCTTACGATGGCATTACCCAGTGAATTGTTACATCAATTTAGTACTTGCAAGAAATTGAAACAATTGTGGGATGCTTTATTAGCAAGGTGTGAAGGGAATGATCAATACAAGAAGAGTCGGAAGAAGGTGTTAAGTAAAGAGTTTGATAATTTTCAACATTATGAAAATGAAAACATCACGGCTGTTGTTTCAAGATTTTCACATCTTATTAGTGAATTGAAGATTTGTTGGAATTGAAAAGACTGATGAAGAATTGAAAGAAAAGATAATGGAGGCTTTGCTAGAAAAATGGGAAAATTATGTTTTGATGCTTATTCATGATAAGGAGTTCTCTACATTGACATTTCACGAGTTAACTCGGTAAACTTCATACTCGAGAAATGGAAATGCTGAATTCAAAGAAATCAACTGCTAAATTGCAAAATCCAGAGTTATATCATGGTGAAAATGCTGCAAGTCTGAATGCTAAAGCAAAACCAAGTCTTAGTTCTGCACCATCTACTGCATTCATTGAAATATTTCTGGAAGTTCAGATAATAATTCTCTAAACGGTTGCAACTTTATCATTTCAGGTTTCACAAATCAAAATGCTTTTTCTGGTGAAACAACGGATGATTGTGCTAGAATGATTGCTGCTTTAATTACTTCATCTTTTGGATTGGTTATAAAAAATGTTGTTGATGCAAAAATAACTAGAGATGATCTTGATGAACTTGATAATGATCAATTAAATGAATTAGATTTATCTTGGCAATATGCTATGCTAGGTCAAAGATCAAAAAGGTTTTTCAAGAGACATGGAAGAACTACTTCTGATTTTAATGGGAAATTGGGTTTTGACAAATCTAAGTTGAAATGTTACAAGTGTTTCAAGCTTGGACATTTTGCTAGAGAATGTTAGCAGGCACATGTTAACAAACCTGGTTTTACATCTAATACTGGTTCTCAACCATCATCAAGTAATTGAAACAAGACAGCTTCAACGGTTCAAAATGATGGTGTTTATGATTGGGGCAAACATTTTGATACATCTGCTATGATTGTCACACATGAGCAAGATGAGTATTATTCTGACTATAGTTCATATGAAGCTGCTGAAAATGAAAAGTCAGAATTTTTTTTTGCTGAACTTCAATTGGTTAAAGCAGATTTGGAGGTTTCAAAGAAAAACGAAACATATTTAAATTTGAAAAATGAATCTTCGATGAAGGAAGTGAATATGCTTAATGACGTTCTTAAAATGATTAAAGTAGACTTAAAGAATTATGAAGCAAAGAATGAAAAGTTACTAGAAGAAAAGGAGGAGTTGGTTAAAGACGTTAAGAAATGGAAGGATGAAGCAGAAGATGCTGCTAATGATTTTCAAAATTTGTTTGATAAATAAAAAATGCTCACAAAGAATTCTGAAGAATATGTTGCTAAAATTGAAGCTTATCAAGTTGATATGGAAAAGTTGTTGGATGAGAAGCGTGAGTTGGTTAGTGTCAATAAAGTTCACACTGCAAATCTTGAAATTCAAAAACGGAATGAAGATAAATTGAAGAAGGAATTGTGTGATGGGCTTGATAATCTTTGATTACAAAAAATTGAAACTCATAAGGTTGCAAAGAGATTGATAGCTACCGAGAAGGAGTTAGCTGAAGCCCAACAGAAATTTTCAGACTTGAAGATTCAAGTAATTGATGCCAATCGATTGCTGAATAATGTCACAAATTCTCAATCATTCACAAGTTTTTTAGCAAGTGATTTAAATTTTGAAAGAATGTTTGACAAAACAGCCTCACCCCCTGCAAGTATCAAAGAAGCTGTTAAAGAGGTGACTGAAAAGGTGGAAGACTATGATTATTCCAAGTTTACGTCATCAAATTCAGAACGTCAACAGAAAATGAGAAATCAGCTACATCTAGTGAGAAGATTCGATCTCAACCTGATTTTGATGAGACATTATTCTATGAGCAAAAGAATGTGAATGAAGTCAAAGCTGAATTGTCTAGATTGGCGAAGAATGGGCATAGATCATTAAATTTGAGAAAAAGCTTTCTAGAAAGAATGTTGGATTAGGATTTCAAGCACTAAATGTTCAAGCTGAGGCAATTCCAGCTTCAAAACCACAAAATCTGAAGAAACTGAAACTAAAGCAAGTGAAGAAGGATGTCTTCAAGGCTGAGAAGGTTCAACCCGAAAGGTTTTATAGTCTCAAGGGTTCGAAACAAATTTTTTCTGATCAAGAATTTCCACTTCACTGCGTGGATCTTGGGAAGATTTCTGAAGTTTTTGTGAAGGAGAATGTTTCAAAGATCAAGGAGAATCAACGTACAAAATTGTCTTCGAATGGTTCTTATTTTAAAAGCCCAACATCCAAATGGGTTCATGATCACAGACATCAGGTTTATGATTCTTCCTTTGATCATATTAGAGATATTCATATTTGTGAATCAATGCAGGCACCTAAAAGGTGGAACAAAGTTGATCGTTTATGCTATATTTGCCGACAAAAAGGGCATATGGCAAAAGATTGTTCAATTTCTGCTGATTCCAATTACAAATCTCAAAAGATTCCAGATTTTTTTGTAAACCTGCCCAACCAAAGTTCTTTGATGAACAAGGCATAGTTTTTGATGAATTTGAGCCTACATTCTTTCTAAAACAAAAACGATTTGTTCCTAGTTTTCAAAAGATTCAAAATGTAGGTTCTTCATCACAGTCACATGTGACCCCAATTCATCAAAAACTGCATTATCAAAACAACAACAACAATGGAAACCTAAGGTGGTTTCAAAGCAAAACCAGGACACTGGTCGACTAGAAACAATCGCTTCGGGTCAAGTTAAAAACTAATGAATTTGACCAGTGTGTAGGTACTTCTAGAAGACCTATTGACGATTGAAAAGTTATTGATGGAGGAGTATACTGCTTAACTTACATTTCATGTCATATATTTCTAACCTGAAAGTTTTCAGAAACTATACAATGCAAGGTATCCGTGTTGGTTGATCAATTTTCTTGCTTTACTTTTCGTTTGTAGTTTAGAAGGAAAATTTGACAAAAACCAAAAATAGTGTCTTGTTTTTAAAAAATGAAAAATCCAAAAATAGAGTTTTTCATTTTAAGGGGGAGAATTGCATGTAAAGGGGTGAAATTGTGAAAATGCATGTTATGGGAAGAAGATGTATACATGTAAAATATATAAGGAAGGTGAATACATACAAAATATATAAAATTTTGAGAAATTGATCATTGGGAAATGATGGTACATTGGCTTACGTATCTGACTCATGGATAGAGTAGATGAAAAAGCCATAAGATCATTGTTTGATGTGCTTGGTAGACTCGACAAATAAGAAAGTATTCAGATGTGATATACACTAAATACTAATGCTTGACCATGTGGACAACATCTTGAAGTGTATTTCATGGCAAAAATAAATAACTAAGTGTGAAAAGAAAATGAGAAGTCACTGTGTATACATGTGTTCATTATGCAAAGATTTAAACTTGTTTGATTTTCTTTATTTTGTCAAACGATCGGACTTTCTATGCATATCGAAAGATCGACCTGATTGTTGTTCGTTTGACGTTCTGCTTTATTTTCTTTGGTGTTTCGTATAACTCATCAGATTTTCTCTGCGTGTACGGGAGTACCGACCTGATTGTTATTGGGTTATACAATTTCAACTTGTTTTATTTTCTTATTTTGTTAAATCTGAGGCCTTATCTGCGTATCGAAAGATCGACCTTAAGGTAGACGATTTAACGTTCTTATTTCTTTTTGCATGGAACACAGTTGACGATATCATGAAAAACATTATGCTTTGTGAAAAATCACAAGTGTAATCACACAAATGAAAAAGGAAAAAGGAAAATGTCTGAATATGTCTGATAGTGTGGGGTATACTGGTCAAAACGAATCTAATCAATACCTTAACATATCCAGATGTTATGAGTATGATTCTGCCTGAGTTTAAGTTGGACAAATTAAACCGGCAATCAGCATGACCTATGTGCTACAATTAGTTGAAATTGAAGTGTAGTTTAGTGCTTCATGATCAATATGATCCCGTATAGTGATCTTTCTCATACCAAAAATAGAGTTTGTTTCAGTATTGCAATTTCATTTCATTTTAAAAAAGTACAAAAACATTTTCGGTGTGTTTTAGCATAAGTTTGAAAAATCAAAAAGATTTTAGCACATAAGATTTTAGCATAAGTTTGAAAAATCAAAAAGTTTTGATATAAACTTTCTAAAAGCCAAAAAGATTTTGTTACTGTTTTATTTTCGATTTGATCAACATGTGATACAAGTCAAATTTTCAAAATCATATCCTGGAGTCTCGAAGAGACGTTTTGCGCCGAGATTATTTAAATTTTGAGCAGGTTGCTACAGTGAAAGATATCACAACTTCAAGTCTTCTGAAGCTGCTGATAAAGACAGAGATACACTGGATATCGTCAATTATTCAAGATCAAGCTACGATCAAGTTGAGGAAAAGTTTGTTCGAAGATTTAATTCATCGGAAAAGCGGATTCTGCACTTGAGGGGGAGCTTGATTGAAGATTCAGTTTTGATGATGTTAAAGATACTGCACACAACGAGGGGGAGTTTGTTGATACATAACATGTGCGTCGTGTGAAGTATCAAGTCAAGACAATATGAAGATCAAGACAAAGGTTTGTTGCCAGCCGAACTTGGTTCGAACATGAGGTTCAGATCAGGCGAACCTCCCGTTCGCCTGGGGTTCAGCCAGTCGACTATATATAGGAGTTTGTGCTTTGTAATAACTGACTGAGGGTATGAGATCTGTGCTTAAGTGTGTGTTTTCCACGGTGTTTTCTCTGAGTCATTTCTGAGTGTTTACTGGTTGTAATTGTTCGTTTGATCAATAAAACAATCGGTTAATTACGTGTTTCGTATCCGATATAGCTAGATCGAGTAGACGATCCGATGCTCACGCATTCTCTCACGGGCTACAACTAGGTTATTTCATTAGTTCAGTGCACAAGAATACATTTACATGATGGTATATTTATAATAAACGAGATTAGGGTTAAGACCTAAATGGGCCCCTAAATGAAACCGGCCCAAAGGCCTTCACACCCAACAATTCCCACTTGAAGGCCTTGCGATAAACTCCAGCCCGCCATCCAAGAAAATACAATCCCAATCATCTAGTAACTCCAGTAATCTTCAAGAACAGAAATCCTCCAAGCCTCAAGTTCCCAAGAACAAGCTAAGATTTCAATAAACAATCCACCTAGTTGCAACGACCATTCTCATCAGTAACCTGAAAGGCCCATTAAAGCTCGCCACAGCTCCAATACGGTCATTACAGACCCAGTCATGGCAAAACCCGCCAATGACTCATCCTCAATCTCAACCGGCTCCCACTTACTCGTATCACCAGCTCCAGAGACTTCAGAGGAAAGAACACTCTCTAAAATCAGCAAGTATCCAAGAGAGACTATCACATTCGGATCATCGTTCTTCCAAAACCAACATTGATTTCAAACTGTGACGGAACACTGCTCGTGCTCCCACTGTTACTAAATCCCCAACAAGGTTCAGACCTCCGAATACGCTCAAGCTAACATCCACGTGGCTCAAGATTCACACTTAGAAAAATGAATCCACTTAGCACAACCCAATTTAGCGAGCCAAGACTTTATAACTCGGAAGTTGGTTCACTTCTTCTAGCGATACATAATCCTGCATCTTCCCAAAGTTCACCAATGCTTCATTGAAGTGGGTAACATGAAATGAAGGAAACCAGATTTCAAACCCAAGAGTCTTCACAGCCTTCCACTGAGCCCTAATGCATCAACCCCAGACACATTCCTAGAAGCAGAATTCAATTACTTTGGACATCGACTCTAAAACAAATGTCCCACCTATGCAGCCACACACCAAGTCAACTATGCTTAGCTCCAACTGTCCCAGTTATCCCAACCCATTTCCAATCAACACTCATGAGAAGAATCACAACTCGTACACCAGTGAAACGTCTTAACTCAGCACAAGATTCCAGATCCCTTCAAATGTCGAACCACTGATCAACACCGAACAAGGAATAACATCCACAATTCCAGACCAGCTAATAGGCAAACGGTTATAACATCAGTAGAGCTATCACGGAACGAAGCGGTACCAAGGATTCTATGACCGCACACACGATCAGTTAACACAAACCCTAACCAAAAGATCTTCCAAACGAGAAACATTTCACATGACTTGCCACTAATTTTTTTCACTTATGTCATCAACTAGCACCCCCGCTAGTTTCATTTTCTCCAAATTGACCTCTGCTAGTACCACATACAAGTTCCCTTGGCATACCAATCAACCAAAATCTGAACCGTCAAACCACCCGATCACGACCATCCCGTCTTCAGCCATAGTAATGACAAAAAGGAAACATAGATAAAAAAACAATGATAGACACAGCAATGGCATAGGCCTGAACTTGACGGTTGTTTTATTAAACCTTGTCAATTGAAACGATCTGCTCCTGCTAAACCATGCAGACAAATCCAACCCGAATGCTAAATTCCCAAAACCCTGTTATTGATAACAAATAGCCATAACCCGAACTTGAAACACACAAAAAAAACCTCCAACCGTAACCACAAGATTCAGCGACTTCAAGAGCTTATATCGAAACTCTAATCGACAACTTACACCCAACGCTTGAAAATTTCTTCAACTGGTACACCTTCATCTCGATCAAGCCACCTCGCAAACAAATATGAATTGTGAACAAAAAACAACTCAACTTTGTTTTTTTTTCTTTTTCTCGATGACATGGAGAATCAACCAATTAAAAAATGCCCTTTAAATTTGATTCCTTACTTTTCGGAGCAAACGACGGTGCCTTTTCTTCGTCTTCCTTTCCGGTCAAGCTCACAACTGTGCTTTTCTGGTTTCCATTCCATCCGGCCGATCAATAATATATTAACGACGACTCAAGAGCATAAAACTCTAATCGCTATTGCACAGATCCAACGATACCACTCTCGAACCAACACCCGGGCACCAAGAACTCATTTGTCGACAACAAACTTGCCGACCCAATCGAACCCTAACCCAGTCCATAGAGACTCTGAACTCTGACCTGAGATCGACAATGACCAGGAACCATCCCTCTGACCTGAAAATCTCTCAGCCAAGCAACATCCCAACCATCGACATAAAACTCGCCGGCTTTCGTTTCTGTTCCGATGACCACACCGTTACCCGACGAACTTCAAACCTTCTACCGCAAATCGTGATCTGTGTAATCCTGTGTGTTCAACAACGAGCCGTAGCTCTGATGCCAATTGTTAGGAATCAAGTGGCGCAATGGAATCACCAACACACAATGCACACACGAATATCATGCAGTAACGAGAAATATCACGAACGACACAAGAATTTTAACGTGGTTCGGTCGTTGTGACCTACATCCACGGGCTATAACTAGGTTTTTTCATTAGTTCGGTGCACAAGATTACATTTACATGATGGTATATTTATAATAAACGAAATTAGGGTTAGGACCTAAACGGGCCCCTAAATGAAACCGGCCCAAAGGCCTTCACACCCAACATCGACTGTGTTCAAAGGCATCAGGGAAGCTAGAAGAAGAGAAAAGGAAGGGATTGTCATTCTGGTGCTTCCATGCCAGCATCAGAACCTATTCCTAGCCAAAACTTCTCAGACAGAAAGTAAAGCATAGCCACGAGAAAGGGAGTTGTAAACCTATCTAGTTCAGAATCCGAAGAAGAAGAAGACTTCAGAAGATCAATCATCCAATGAAAGTATGATGTGGACTCAAAGAAGTAAAAATTCATCACCAATCAAATTGAGACCATCATAGTTACCAAGGATGAAGTTATTGTGAACTTCACTAAAGAGGAGCTAAGAGATATTTATCTTCTTGCTAGATAGAAAACGGATCTGAGCGTTGAAGGAAATATGATTTACTTGCGGATGTGATGATCATAGGAACTGAACGACCTGAAGATAAACAAGTGCAGTTCCAGTCTACAATGATTATCGTATCACTCATTGGAAGTTTGATAAGAAATATGGTGTGTACCATGTATACGGGTGATGGAAACTTTACAAGGCACGAAACTATCAAAGACAGGAATAAGTGGACTGAGACTGAATGGAATAAACTATGCTTACTGAATGTCGACTTCAGGATTGTGAATGCTATGTATAAAGAAAGTGTTGATAGCATGTAGAGGAAAATTGAATGAGGAAGTCAGAAGTGGATTGGTACATATAAATATCTGTATGTATATACTATTGGAGTCAACAAGCAACTTTTGGTAGCATCATCTTAGGGGTAGATTGTAAGGAAATATCCCTCTGGATGGATTTTGATGGAAAATGCTAAGTTTAACTTACTCCGGGAGAAGTTCAACCGGAACACAAAGTTCCAAGAGAAGATAGTTATTCCCGAAGATTGAAGTTGTCTCGGAGATATAAAGTTAAGTCGGAAGCAGCAATTTACTCTGAAGATTCAAGTTTTCCCGGATAAGTACTTTATTTGGATGAACTCAAGTTCTCTCGGAAGGAGAGTTCATCCGGAGTTAACTATTCTCTTGTACTTATCTCGAAACTAACACAAAGTACTGTTAATGCCTGAATAAAAAAGGAAAAATTGCGCCAAATAATCCGAACTTTTCACTTTTTGCAAATAATAATCCCAATTTAGATTTCGCAACTGGCACTCCCAATTTGTCAACATTTTGCAAATAACAGTCCCGCCGTTAAAAAAATCTAACTCCGTTAACAGATGGTGACGTGGAAGCTGATGTGGATTTTTTTAAAATTTTTATTTTTCTTTTTAATTCCAATTTTTCACCTTTTTGAAAATAATAATCCCAAAAAACTCATTATGTTTGACTTTTTTGACTTTTTGGAGTCAAACTTCATGTATTTTGACTCAAAAATTGGACCCGAATTTGAGTTTGTTTGTGTTTGTGATTGATTCCAGTAGTTATAGTTTATCAAAACGAATCTACCGTAGGTTACGAAAACAATTTTCATTGAGTTTTGTTCATAATCGCGAAATGGGGGTGGTGAACATGTTCTTGAGCTCATCAATGGTGAAATCTTTAATCCTTAACGATTTTCTGCAAGTCTGGTTTCATTAGCTTCGGTTTGAACTCGTAAATTCAATGGTACAATCCGTTTTGAATTTCGTTCATGTTTGTGTGATTCACCATTGATGAGCTCTTGAAGAACACCATTCTTTGATAATGGTAAATCACACAAACATGAACGAAATTCGAAACCGATTGTACCATTGAATTCACGAGTTCAAACCGAAGCTAATGGAACCAGACTTGCAGAAAACCGTTAAGGATTAATGATTTCACCACTAATGAGCTCAAGAACACGTTCACCACCCCCATTTCACGATTATGAACAAAACTCAATGAAAATTGTTTTCATAACCTACGGTAGATTCATTTTGATAAACTATAACTACTGTAATTAATCACAAACACAAACAAACTCCAATTCGGGTCCAATTTTTTAGTCAAAATACATGAAGTTTGACTCCAAAAAGTCAAACAAAACGAATTTGTCCAATATCACTACTACAAAAACTGCCTTCCTTGACACGCGAACGATGACACTCGATAATTCTTGACGTGCAAAAAATGAAGTGTCAAAATAAAATGTCAATTATAGGTAATTCCTAAGAATTCATGACGCGCATTTTTGCGTGTCAAGAATTTCTGTCATATTTTAAAAAAAAAACACGGAGGACATATAAAAGCCGCGTGTCAAGAATCAAGTGTCGTTTTTTAATTTTTTGGCTCCAAATTTCCCCCCAATATTTTGCCCTAAATTTTCCCCAAATACACTCCCGCTCCCACTCCCACATCCACTCCCGTCAGATGTTCTCCTCAAAAATCAAACACATCTCCTTCTCAAAAATCGATTTCAGTCTAGCGAGCTGCATCTCCTCTGCTATTCGATGTTTTCGAGCCCTAATTTCAAGCCCTAATCTCTATCTCACCCAAGTCTAGGGCACATACCGGTCCAATTTCATGCCCAAAATTACCAGATCCCATAATCTCCGACTTGTCTTTCGGAACACCATCTCCTCTACGGTAGAACCACAAATGGCTCCGAAGTCGAAACCGAAGCCGTCAGCCACGTCGGCGGTCGACATCGAAGATCTCTTCACAGCTCTTTCTAATTTGGGGACCAAGGTTGCAGGCCGTCAAGGTTGCAGATCAAGGTGAACGAATACCTTTTGTTTCTAATTTGGGGATTTATTGAATTTTATGTATCGTGTGACTAAAAACTGTTTTTCTGCAGTTCTGTCAGTTAATCCTGGCGACGAAGATGCAATTCGGTGCAAGGTTGTATCTCTGATTAAGGCTGATAACATCGATGATGCTCTTTCTACTATTGTTACCTTCTCGAAGAAGTACCCTCTCGATTTTGGTTTCTTCAAGGTAAAACACTTATAAACGTTATTAATTGTGATGATGAATTCGATTTGGTTTAGAGCTGTATAATTTAGGAGTTTTTCGTAGCTATTTGATTGCAGAAATAAAATTAGGGGTTGGAATCCGATACATTGCTTCTATATGGTCTGTATGATTGCATAAATTATATGAACATTTTTTCATTTGGTAAAAATATGCTATGTGTACATGTATATGTATGTGTTTTAAACAATGATAAACGTTATTAACTGTGACAATGAACTTGATTTGGTTTATCAACGGTATAATATAGGAGTTTTTCATAGCTATTTGATTGCATACAATTTGGTGGGGAAACCGATACATTGCTTCTATTTGGACTGCCTCCTATCCTGTATGATTGCATGAATTATATGGACATTTTTCCATTTGATTAAAATAGTGTACATGTATATGTATATGTTTGTAAACATTGATTAACTTTATAAATTGTGAGAATGAATTCGATTTGGTTTATCAATGGTATAATTTAGGAGCTTTTTCACAGCTATATGATTGCATAAAATTAGGAGTTGGAATCCGATACATTGCTTTTTATGGTTTTATGAAAATTTAGGAGCGTGTCTCATTACTTGTAATCATTTTTTCTCTTCTCTTTTTGCTATATTATGATTTTATGAAAATATTATGTGAGTTGGAGAATTTAGGCTGCTGTTGCTGTTGTTTTTATAACTGTTGCTGTTTGTGTCTTTGTGACATTGTATTAAGATTTGTGAGTGATTAGGCTGCTGTTTCTGTTTGTTTTTTATAACCAACATCAGTTAATAGCAGCATTCCAGCAGTATACCAGCAGCACCAATCAAACCAATACCATTGTTCCATGTAAGAAGCAACCACCAGGTTATTATCAGGTTCAACCACAGTGTATAAAATCTGAATGTTAAATAACATAAAACCAATGGGTGGAATGGGTTCTGACCCAAACCCATTTTGCTGATAACTGAAATAAATAACCAATTATATCAAAGTCAAAACTCAGCCCTACCCATGACCCATATCAGCAGCCTTGATATCTTGTCGGTCTTGCTAAAACGTGTCGGGTTGGGGAAGCTAATGGGTCAAACTGATTTAGAGTCAAAACAGGTTGCTTAAAAGTGTCTATTTGGTTCGGGTTGAAACATGCGATTTTAGGAGAAAAGTATCATAGAAAAGAAGTGATAAGTACACAACTCGTCCCACGAGTAAAAATATTAGACTTCATACACGAGTAAAAATCTCACCACTCGTCCATATACATTTGACTAACTTTGACCACATAGGGCTCTCGTTTTTTTCTCATAATCATAAATCAAGTTTTTTATTTAATATTTTTTCTTATTCAATTATTTATTTATATTATTTTCAAACCCAACAATCCTTCTTACAAAGAGGTGAATTGTTTGATTCATCATTCATTCATTCATTCATTTTGTGTCTGATTGTAATTCCTAATAATTTGACAGGTTTGGAACACAGCATCTCTTTACCATTTAGTTCACACAGCTGCATTGGTTGGTGCTCCTGTTGCTAAAAACCCCAATATTGTAAGTAGTTCTTGTTTGTTTTGTTTGGATGGAAAGGAAACACTCATAATC
>JBCNJP010000012.1:17965287-17983211 GCA_039602395.1 Deinandra increscens subsp. villosa | reverse complement strand
AATTCTCCTAAATACTTGTTGGATCAACTTCCTATGAGCACATGTTTTAAACCCTTTGTCATATAGATACTAAACAAGATGGTTGGCCAAGTACACAACAAAACTATAACCCTTTGGGTAAACCCATTAGCCACTTACACAACCAACACACTTGTCCCCTAGCCACCCTCATGTCCCTTTGTCTCTCCCTCTCTTGAACCGGTTGGTATACACCCACAAACACATCATTCTTGTTCCATTTTGTTAGCCACCATCAAGAGATTCAAGCCACTTTCACCTCTCTCTCTTTTTGGTTCAAACCACCACCGAACCACATTCTCTCTCGGTTCACTTCTAAAACCGAACCACCAAGACCGAAACTCACTTAACCATATCTTATAAACACATAACAATTTCATTTCACACATAACCCATTCAAGAAAACAAACACACCTTTTCTCTCATCTCTCTCTTTGCTCTCGGCCACCAAGAACGCCACCACCACTATCTTTCACCATCAACCGCCACACATCCTAAGCTTCTAATAACTTGCTCTAGCAAGGTAATTCATCTACTAATCTTATTTCATCATCTTCCTTCCATTTCCTTTCTTGATTCTTTCATGAACAACCTTTCTAATCTCTTGTTTTCTTGTCAAATCCATGATCTCTCTTTCATGATTTAACCATCTTCTTCCTAATTCAAGATCAAGGGTGGCTTAGGAGCTAAACTTGGAAGCTTAATCAACAACCCATCAAGTCCTATACCGATCCGGTTTAAGACTAAGTGAGGAAACCCTTACTTTCGTGATTATTTCTATATTTCATATCATATAATGTCACAAATTCATGTTCATGATTTGGTCTTGATTGTGTTGTTAGATGATTACTAGCAAACTTGCATGCTAGTAGCCTTATGTTCTTTGATGGAAAGACTAGAATATTGTTTGAAACAAGTTCGTAGAAAATATTAACATAACATGTATATTTATGTTGAAAGTTTCATAAATGGTGACAAAGTTTATAAATCATAACACATTATGAGTTTTGAATGTTTTGGTATGATTGTTTTGGTGGAAATACATAAACCTAATGTTTGGAAACCAACTTTTAAAGAAAATATATATATTGTGTTAAAATATTGACAAACATGACACTTTACTTTGTGTGTCATAAAAGAGTGTCATCTTGAAATATATATATTTTGCAACCTTGAAAACACATCATGATTTTGATCTCAAATCTGCAACCAAATTTGTCTTAGGATGATTTTGAGATAATAAAATGTCATTTTGAAGATTGACTTATAAGATCTTTAAGAAATGAGAAAATAGAATTTTTATGATCTAAATATCATTCATTTTTATGAAAATTAAGTAAAAACCCTTGTGACCAACAAATGACCACTTAGGACTTGTAACATATGATTTAGGGCTGCCAAGATTAATTTATAAACTTACAAAGTGATTCGGAAGTTAAACACTTGAAAACGGAACAATCGGATATCGTAATAAGACTTTTCGACAATAAAATATAACTTATTTTTGAATAAAAATCGAATCTGCTCCAGAACATAAAACATACTCATTTTGACATATAAAAATGTTTCCTAAGGTTCAAAAGTAGAAATACATGTTTTAGAAGTAAACCGGACCAAAATGGTAACTTTCGGTAACTCAAAAATGTCAACTTTTACAAGTTAAACTCCCACCGGCACCCTTGGCAACTAAAGACCCTAAACCACATTAAAACAAGTCTATTAACAAATCCTAAGTGTTAAGGGAACTTAAAAAGTCATAAAACGAGTCAAATCGGTCAAACCGGCTAACTACCAGACTAACCGACACTTAATTTTACTAAAATATAATTTCATATATTTTTGGAAACATTTCTTCATACAAATAGACATATTTTCAAATATCGAAATTCTTTTCGTAAAACGCGACTTATACTGTGTAACGACGCGCTGTATAACACGCGCGTTCGAACATTAATAAATGAAAGTTTTTATTTATTAAGTTAAAGGGTTCAAAACCTTACAAATATTTAATGAATTAAATATTTATAATTTTCATAACGTTTAATGAAAAATAATCTATATTATTCAATATTTATTTTTCAAACGTAAAAATCTAACTATTATTTATTTACTTAAATAAATAATAAATTCTATCAAATTCAATATTATTTATTAGCCAATAAATAATATCATAGGATTTCCATCACTGTCATCGGGCAATAGCAGTCGAGACTTAACCTTGAACATTGAGTGACGTATTCACTAACTCAAGATAGCCAAACCCTAATACGTCATAACATTATCTTGTAGACGTTTGCTAGGCTAAGTTCAACCAATCATACCTGTCAGTCCATCTTCAAACAAGTGAGTTTTCACGGCCCCTTTTACATTTCTGTTTTCTAACTTGGGGGAAAATTCAATGATTGCTTTTCAATTTCATTTTTGTCAGATATTATGATAACTGTAAGAAGTATTGATTTCATGTTCTTTTCATATCCCCAATCTGTGTATTCATGTTGATTCATGTTATATTCCTAAGCCCCACTATTAATTGAGTTCAATTAGTTCATTCGAAACGATAGCTTGTGAGTAGATCTATTTGGGTTGACGACCCTGCCCTGACTTGGTCGCTCCAGTCATGACTCCATGGTTATAGTCAAGGGGTACATTTGTTATTCTGGTCATTCGGTGTTCTTGGGGAAGAACACAGGAGTGGGTAAACAGTTAGTTTTGAATTCAAGGTTCATGATTGATCTTTACAATAACAGTGTCAAATAAACTAATATTCTGACAGGCTAAACATTTTCAAACATAAATTCCAACAGTTCTAGTGTCATAAAACCTGTGAACTCACCAACAATTCTGTTGACTTTTTAAATTCTTGAATTCTCAGGTGATTAGAGACTGCAACTCCATGTTTTTCTGTTCCGATCCTACTTGTCATATCATGGTCTGCCTGCCGTGTGTTCATGCATTTCATTTTGGAGATTTAGACGCATTACGCCTTAGGGTAGTTATGTTTATAAATCTCATGTCGTTGTCTTTTGGAAACTTTATCATGTAACCACTACTTTATTCCCGCTGCCATGGTTTTAAATATTTAAATAAATGTTTGATACTTATATTTTCGAAAGATAAATGGTTAATTAAACATTCATTTAGATGTCATTCATTCGTAACCATGACCATGATGCTAAATCAGTCACATGCCCACATTTAGTCATTTCTTGGGGTGTGACATGTTAACCCAACTCTCTTTATATATATAGGGTGTCACACCCTGAACTTTCGAGAACGGATGCGTGTGATGTCATGGGATCATAGTCGTGGATACATAGAACGCCCTCTATCAGAAGAATATACGTTTGAAAAACCAAGTATGTCATCAAAGTTGCAGCGGAAAATGTATTAAGACGACATTGTTTTACAATACTAAAATATGAATTCTTCCAGAAATTCTAAGATAAAGTAGTTTTGTCTTGAAATCGTTTTGACCAAGGATTTGAAAGGCAAGTGTTTCACAAGTTATTTCATGATGATGAATGAGACTATGACTCTATAATGCAGGCCCTAAGGTATGACGTCCCATTTGCATACGCTTTGACTTGGTTACCTGAGAAATACATGAGTTTAAAAAGTCAACATAATGTTGGTGAGTTCACAGGTTTAAGACATCAACAAGTAAATTTGTAAACAGTTTATAACATACTAAATATTATAAAGGTCTTAAGTGAATAGACTCGTGAGAGTTAAGTTTTACACAATTGTACGAAGAATTTGTGCAGTTCGAACACCGTTTGACTTGTGCGGTTCAAGCACAGTTTAACTTGTGCGGTTCAAGCACGGTTTTACTTGTGCGGTTCAAGCACAGTCTCACTTGTGCGGCTCAAGCACGTTTTCAGGCATTCATGATATTATAATTGTGGTTACTGTGGTATTGACTTTACCTGATCCTTGATTTTGAACACTAACTGATTTACCCACCGGATGGTAACTTAGCCCAAGAAATACCACTGGCATAGAATAACATAACAGGTACCCCATGACTTGTATACGCGGAGTCAGAATTGGAGCGACCAGAATTAATCGAAATCAATTGATGGTGGGCTTTGCAGTAACAAGTTATCCACAAGATTACCGCGAATGGGGTTACGAAAGTACAAATAATCAAATACCGTGTTACAGTTGTATCATAATATCAATAATAATAATAATAGACATGTTTTAGGTCTTTGATTCAGTCTGGATAACGTTCAGTTATCCAACGATCCTGGTCGAGTCTTGACATAATATTCCCATTTGTAATGTTTGGAAAACCCGTTTGTAATATTTATTGCTCAAATAAATATTTAGACTTGTGATAATATTTATAGTTAAATAAACATATAAATTGTAGTAATAATTATAAGTTAAGTAATTATTCAAAGTCATGTATATATATTCAATCAAGTTTTGAATATTGAGAGAAATAATAAAGTATTATTTGAAGCTCTCATTATATATTTAAGTTCGAGGTTATAATTATAAGCAATTAATTATATATAAGTCATAGAAATATTTATGAAAACATATATAACTTATACAAGTGCTTGTAAGGAAATTAATTGTTAAAAGTCATGAATATATATATATATATATATATATATATATATATATATATATATATATAATCAAGTCTTGAACAATTATAAATAATAAAGTATTTTTACTATTTAACCTTCGTGATTATGTATATTTTTAACTACGCGATAAGCACACGATCTAAATCGTTTTCTTGAAAAGTATCCGACAATTGTTTCGCTATGATAAGTAATATTTAGCTCCCTTAAATATTATTAGATTTAGGATATCTCATGTTTTTTTTTCTAAATTAAATTTAGAAAATATTATCTTAACAATAATATATTGAAACGAGATATTGACGTAATGCGTCGTCAAAATTCTTAGGAAAATATATTTGTTGAAATATATATGTTTTATGACGTGTAAGTCCAAAATATAAGATTTACATTTTTAGGTTCAATATATATATATATATATATATATATATATTTCTCAAATGATCATTTCCCTATATATATATATACACACACACACATATATCCGTTTATATTTTCAAGTCCAAGGTGTCACTCTAACGGTTTTCGCGTCGGTTTATAATCTTTTTAGTTTTCGAAGTGTATATTAATTATATATTGAGACATGATTTATGTCCTCAAATATTCGACATGAGTTTAATATTTAAGATTGTTCGTTCATTTATATATTTAGAAGTGAAGCGTCAAGACTCGTTTTGAGTGAATATTAATATAAAAATGAACAAAAAAAAATAATTATATTGAAAATTTGAGACTTTTACCTCTAGCACTAGGCCAGGTGATGATTATATTGAAAATAGTTATATTGAAAATAATTATATCAAACGTATAACTTGGCGTATACGTACAGCCGTTTCACAATTTTCATTGTGATTTATTTATATATATATTTTTTTCTTTAGCTTGATTTAGGGTTTTGCAACCTTTCAATACAAGACTAATTTTTTTTTTGATTTTTCTCTCTTTTTTTTTTCAAATATATATATACTGGAGTTATGCAGAAAATCCAGTATCTTCGGGCAATTGACGACCCGGAGAAGATCCATAACGACTCAACGCGATTAATTAAACACGGTCTCAACATAAACCTAGAACATGTTTTAGACATACGACATCTCTCATAACTTTGATTTATTTTATCTAACAATTTTTTTTTCTTTTTGCTTTTGTAGACTTGTCTCACAAGGGAAATCGGATGAGGTTTTTGTTGGTTCACATAACTTGATCGAAAGACTTTGATCATGTGATTTTTTATAAAAATAAAAGTTTTGAGGAAAACTGTTCTTGCGACTTGCAGACACGATAAGACACAAATAAATTATCTATGATTTATGTAAAAAATGGTGTACTTTCGTGTCATGTGAGATTGGGAAAAAAATTAAAATTTTGGAGGATTTTCAGACTTTTGATGCAGTGGGGGAGTTATATTCTATATGCTTAGCCAACCCTTGCCATGCCCATACTTAAAGAGATTGCATTGCCCTCAATGCAGAAAATTAGTAATAAACAAAAGGGTCGGGTAAAAGGAACTCCCTAATTTTAGTGATTGCCCAATATTCTCACTTCCGCACACATCGAACACCAGGCACTTGCATCATTCCATGTCTCGAGCAGTCCAATTCCTGCAAATTAAACAAAACTGACATAAATAAAAATAAATTAAAAAGTAAATTAAACCATCGGGTTGACTCCTGGAAGCGCTTAATTTATTAACGAGTCTTTAGCTCGACTTAGCCCCTATGAATTATTCAGGGGGCTTCTGGAAGCTCAGATATTCCATGTAAGCTCTGCTGACGGGCCCTTCGATATATCGTTTAAGTCTGTGCCCATTAACCTTGAACGGGAGTCCATCCTCTCCCGCTATCTCCACTGTCCCATATGAGAATACCTGCGTGACAGTATACGGACCGCTCCACCTAGATCGCAGCTTTCCTGGAAATAGTTTCAGACGCGAGTTGTACAGCAACACACAATCCCCATACTTGAACTCTTTTTTCTCCTTGAGTTTTTGATCGTGTGTTTTTGCCATCTTATCCTTATATCGTCTGACGCTTTCGTATGTCGTGTCTCTCAGTTCCCACAGCTCGTTCAATTACAGGAGGCGCTCCTCGCCTGATTTCATCAAGTCTATGTTCACTGTGCGCATCGCCCAATATGATTTGTGTTCAAGTTCTACGGCAGATGACACGACTTTCCGTATACAAGCCTAAAGGGAGTTGTGCCGATTGGTGTCTTATAAGCTGTACGGAAAGCCCACAGTGCGTCATCGAGCTTCTAAGAGCAGTCTTTTCGGTGAACTCTACATGTTCTTTCTAAGATATGTTTAATTCCCTCTGTTGGACACCTCGACCTGCCCACTAGTTTGTGGGTGGTAGGGTGTTGCTAGCCTATGGTCAACACCGTATCTTTTCAAGATCTTCTCCCTCTGGGAATTGCAGAAATGAGTGCCTCGGTCGCTGATTAGGGCTTTGGGTGTACCGAAGCGTGCAAATACTTTCTTCACGAACTTTGTGACGACTCGCACGTCATTAGTTGGGAGGGCTTGGGCCTCTACCCATTTCGATACGTAATCGACGACGACGAGTATATATTTGTTTCCATACGATGACGGAAACGGTCCATGAAGTAAGACGTCAAATATTTCGCAGGCCTGGATGGGGTTCTGCAGCATCTCATTTCTGGCTGAGATGTTTCCAGCCCTCTGGCATGCGTCGCATTCTCTCACAAGTTCATGGGCGTCCTTGAAAATTGTGGGCCAATAGATTCCGGAGTCTAGAACTTTTCTTGCCGTATTGTTGGCGGCATTGTGGCCTCTAGTCGGCTCGTCATGGCAATGACGCTGAATTTTATGCGCTTCCTCACCGAAGACGCAACGACGAAAGACTTGATTAGCTCCAGTGCGGTAGAGGAATGGATCCTCCCATATGTAGTATTTCACGTCCGCAAAGAATTTACGGCGTTGCTGATGCGTCATGCCTTTCCTAACTACACCCCCAACCAGATAGTTCGCGAAATCTGCGAACCAGGGGGTTCCATTTTCTTTGGCGGGGCTTTCATGAATAGAGATGGAAAACAAGGACTCACAAGGGAAGTTTTCGTTGATTTTTGGTTCTTTGTTCTGGACTTCAGGATTCTCCAGACGAGATAGGTGGTCCGCAGCGACGTTTTCAGCTTCCTTCTTATCGATGATTTCTATATCAAATTCCTGGAGCAGCAAGATCCATCTGATCAGGCGTGGCTTTGCATCTTGCTTGTTGAATAGGTACTTGATCGCCGCGTGGTCAGTGAAGACTTTTGTTTTCGAGAGAACAAGGTACGAGCGAAATTTATCAAACGCGTAGACCACAGCAAGCAGCTCCTTTTCCGTAGTGATGTAATTCTCCTGGGCATCATCAAGGGTTTTACTCGCGTAATAGATCGGTTGGAATCTTTTATCCTTACGATGCCCAAGGAATGTTCTGATGGCATGGTCGCTTGTATCGCACATGATCTCGAATGGCAACGACCAATCAGGCGCCATCATAATGGGAGCATTCACCAATTTCTCTTTTATCATATCGAAGGCACGAATGCAGTCAGCAGAGAAGTTGAATGGAACGTCTTTTTCAAGTAATTGTGTCATAGGGCGAGTGATTTTAAAGAAATCTTTCATGAAGCGGCGATAGAATCCCGTATGACCCAAGAAGCTCCTGGCAGCTTTGACATTGGTAGGATGAAGGAGTTTGCTAATTGTTTCGATTTTCGCTCTATCAACCTCAATCCCATCCTTGGATATCTTGTGACCAAGCCCGATTCCCTCTGTGACCATGAAATGGCACTTTTCCCAGTTGAGCACTAGATTTGTTTCCTCGCACCTGGCCATCATTCTGTCAAGATTCCTTAAGCAAGACTCAAATGAGTCCTCATATACTGAAAAGTCATCCATAAAGACCTCCATGGAATCCTCGATCATTTTACTGAAGAGCGCGACCATACATCGTTGAAAGGTTGTAGGCGCATTGCAGAGCCCAAAGGGCATACGCCTATACGCAAAGTTTCCAATAGGGCATGTGAACGTTGTCTTTTCTTGATCCTCCGGAGCGATGGGGATCTGAAAGTACCCTGAGAACCCGTCAAGAAAACAGTAATACTGCTTTCTAGACAATCTTTCCAACATCTGGTCGATGAAGGGGAGAGGGAAGTCGTCTTTACGAGTAGAGTCGTTTAACTTTCGATAGTCAATGCATACTCGCCACCCAGTCACTGTGCGGGTTGGAACCAGCTCATTCTTTTCATTTGTGACAACTGCCATGCCACCCTTTTTGGGCACGACTTGCACTGGACTCACCCATTTGGAGTCTGAGAATGGGTAGATGAGTCCTACGTCCATGAGCTTGATTACCTCCTTCTTTACGACTTCCTGCATGTTAGGTTCAACCTCTCGTTGATATTGTGCCATAGGTTTGACATCTTCCTCCATCAGAATTTTGTGAGTACAGAAGGCTGGATTTATCCCTTTAATGTCGGTTATCTTCTAGGCTATGGCCTGCTGATGCTTCTTCAGGACCTCCAGAAGATTTTGCTTTTGATTGTCTTTGAGGTGGGAGGCTATAATCACAGGCCGCTTGCCTTGGTCGTCTAGAAAGGCGTACTCCAAATGCGATGGGAGTGGTTTCAGCTCGAGTGGAGATTCTTCTACGGCCGTTTCTTTATGTCTCTTGCTCTGATCCTGCTTCCTCGTTGAAGCTGACGGCTGTTACCATCTCCACTTCTTGGTAAACGCTGTTAAGGGTCTGGGAGTCTTCTTGATTCTTGCCACAAATATTGTGTAGCGTGCTTCCAACGGTAGTCATGATAGAGTCAAGGAAATAGCAAGTGTCATCTTGGCTGGCTGGGCGTTTCATGGAGTCTTGGATGTTGAGAGTGAACTTGGCATATTTGGGCATTGATGCCAGAGCTTCCATGAACGGAAGGTTGATGTGTAGCTATTTGAATAACGAAAGAAATTTACCGTGCTGCTCCTCCATCTTTTCCTTCTCTAGCCTCTCAGGATACGGTATCCTAGGCTTGTACTCCTTTTTCTTGGGCTTTACTGCTGGCGTTTGTGGCTCTTCAGATTCGGGAGTAGCATCAGTGGCTTCCTTTGGGTCCTCTGCATGCGTGTCTTGAGTTGACTTCCCTCTGTGCATCGTGACTGCATTTGCGAACCCCTTAGGGTTTCCTTCAGTGTTAGATGGCATCCCTCCTTGTGGTCTCCCTGAGAGTACGCTCTAGTGCCTTCTGGGATGCCAGTTGATTCTGCAGTTGTTGGTTGATCTTTGCAATCTCCTGGTCGTGCTTTTGGAACTGAGAGTTGATTTCTTGATCCGCTTTTCTTGGTGTAAGCGTACATTTCAGTCATCATCTCTCTCATTATGGGTTCTCGTTCCTGCCCTTGGGGCTGCTGGTTCTTAGGTGCAAACCCCGGTGGATTTGAGCTTCCTGCCTGGTTCTTGTAACTGAACCCTGCGTGATTTTTCCATGAGGAGTTATAGTGATCCCCATAAACTGGATCTCTCTGTCCCTGAGCCACAAAGTCAACTGTCTATGTGTTGTGCGGGCAGCTGGAAGTACTGTGCGCTACTCCGCATATCTCGCAATCGTGTGGCCCCATCTGTCTGTGGCAAGACTACTTGGCAGAGAGTGTCAAACTTCTTTGATAATGCCTCGAGCTGAGCGACCACCATCGTGTTTTGACAAACCTGATGCACCCCTGCCTTTAGTGGAACGCTGCTTCGGATAGAGGGGTATTGGTAGTCATTTAGAGCCATTTCTTCCAGTAGTGTCTCGGCTTCTTCAGTAGTCTTCTCACCGAGCGCTCCTCCGGCAGTAATGTCCACTAACTAACGGGTTTGTGGGCTGAGCCCATTGTAGAATGTTTGGATCTGCTGATATTGCTCCAACCCGTGGTTAGGACATTTTCTCAATAGCTCCTTGAAACGCTCCCAAGTTTCAAAAAACGATTCTCCATGGTCCTGCTAACATGCATATATCTTCAGTCGTAGCTTCGCTGTCTTGCTAGGAGGGAAGAATCGGTAGAGGAAGTTCTCTGCTAGGTCGTTCTAGTTGGTGATCAAACCAGTGGTTTGTCCATCGAGCCACGCCTCGGCTTTTGATCGGAGAGAGAATGGGAACAGGCGTAGCTTGGCTGCATCACCGCTCAGGCCTGGGAGCTTGAATGTGTCACACACCTCAATGAAGGCCCTGATATGCGCGTTGGGGTCTTCATCTGTCAATCAAACGAATTGGATTGAGTTTTTGATCATAGTGATGACCTGAGGTGGGATGGTGTTCGACTCATTCCCAGCGGTTACTCCGATGCTCGGGCTTGCTCCCGCCAAGCTCGGCTTCGTGTAGGAGGAAAGTGTTCTTCGTGGCTGATCACCCATCTGTTGCCTCTGCAGCTGACGTCTGCGTCGAAACTCTCGTTCAGGTTCGTTGAAAGGTAGGAGTATCTCGGATGGAGAACTTCGTCGCGTACACCAGCGCGTTGCAGGATTAGAAATTTTGGCTAAACTACAAATTTTGACTATTTAAAACGTTACCGCGTCCCTGGCAACGACGCCAAAAACTTGATGTGTTGTTTAGTGTATATGAAAAGTAGGGTTCTACACTATCAAATTTTAAATTTATGAACTGGTTATCCACCAGGGGACTATACCAACACACTAAGGCAAGTATACCTGTCGTGCGTAGCACAGTATTGGTAAACACCAGGTTATTGAACCTCAGGGACGTGAAATTGTTAAAACAGTTGATTAATAATTTAGCCGGGTTTTGTTTTTGTAATTTTGAAAATTAATTGTAATAAAGATTACTAAAACAATGCAATTGAAAGTAGCAGAGAAAATTCAGTATTAAGAGAGGATTGCTTAGGCATTGACTCCTCCACCTAGGTTTGATAGATGCACAAGTTACGTTTATGCCTTATCGTTATGGTGAATTAGGGTCCTAAGACAAGGCTACCTAACTCCTATTGATAGGTTCACGTTCAGGGTTATAGACACGCCCTACACGGTTACTACTGTTCCATGGTTAAGGACTGATAAGTTGGTTGTGGTTCAAAGTGCCCTAAGCTAAGTCTCAAGCTATCAGTGACTCAACTCACAACTGGTTGAAGGGTTAGGATAGGTATGGTCCTAACGGTTCTAGGGTTGTGAAGCGGTTGTGTTTTTATTGAATGGTTGACCTAGAAGGCCCAAGATACGACTGAGTAGCGGTAGACCCGACCTATCGGTGACTAATCGGTTACTAGACAATATCAAGGGTGGCTACTAGCAGAGGGTAGGTGATTTCTCACTCATCCCTACGAGTTATACTCCTAATTGGTACTAAGGTTTCCTAACGATCACGACTATTTCTAGTTCGTGTGTACACCGCAGATTCTGTGATTCGGTTATACGATAGATTCCTAACTTAAGATGGCTTACATTCTAAAGCTAGGTTTCCACAAGGTTAAGAAATGGACCAGATTCAATAGGGAATTCAATTACATCAACGAAACAATAAGACCACAACGTTTACTTTGAAAACACAATCATAAACGAAAACACCGATACAATAAATGATCAAACCATAGTTGGATTCGTCTTAGTCTAAACGATCTTATGAGTTTAGCCAAGCATGTTCATATTCAAAAAGAAATAAACAAAGTTCAAATTGAAATGCATAATCAAACTCAAACAAAATACTGAATTGTAGCTCGAAATGATGAAAATCGAAGATTCTCGACTCGTCGAATGCTCCAAGTCTTCGAATTCTTCAAAAGGCTTCACTCTAGGCTTGTTCTCTACTTCCTTGGACGAGTTTTGGTGGTTGGGGAGGTCCCCTATTTATAATAATTCGAAATCTAGGGTTTCCATAATTTTCTGGTCCGGTACACCACTTGCAAGTCGTGGGAGGGAGTTTCACGGCTTGGGTAAGTTATGAACCATCGGCAGTTTAGCTCTGATCTCGGAAATGGGCTGCAGGGTGTGGGACAGTGTCGGTTCATGGCCTCGGAGGCCATGAAAGAGCCTTTCACGGCTTAGGCATGTCATGAACCGGCCAAAATCAAGTCTTCAAGTCATGGAAGCTTGTCTCATGGCTTCCGGTCACTGGTGACACCCTGAATCCTGATCACATGACCTGGTAAGTCATGAAAAGGGGTCCCATGACTTCCAAGTCATGAGTTTTCTCAACTTCACTATTTTCTCCGTTTTTCACCTCGTTTTCCGTGCCCGCATCGTTTAAACCTGAAAACTCACAATAATCATCAGAAACAAATATAATTTAATATTTTCAAGTTTATTTTGACGTTTTTAGCCCGAAACCCGCTATCATTTCATGTCCAAAACCACACACATCAGGTTGCTACAAACGTTATACATTGTGATGAAAATGTCAACAAGACAGTTAGACACCTTTTGTAGCGTCGGGAAACATGTTGTTTTTATTGGAAAAATTGCGCCAAATAATCCCAACTTTTCACTTTTTGCAAATAATAATCCCACCTTTAGATTTAGCAACTGGCACTCCCAATTTGTCAACATTTTGCAAATAACAGTCCTACCGTTAAAAAAATCTAACTCCGTTAACAAATGCTGATGTGTAAGCTGATGTGGAATATTTTTTAATTTTTCTTTTTTTTCAATATCCAGTCATCATCACCTCACCACCACCACCACCTCACCACCACTCCACCACCACAACCACCCCATCGCCACCATCAAATCCGCGAAACAATCAGACGAGTGACACGGGCGATGCTAGCTTTGATTATATGCACTTTTGGGTCGAATCCGAGCTCAATACACTACTACAAAAAAGGCCTTTCTTGACGTGCATTGCCCGTCAAGAAAGGGTCTTCTTGACACGCAAATGCGCGTCAAGGAAGCCTGGGTCAAGAAGCTTCTTGACGCGCGAACTATGACGCGCATTTTATGACATGCTTTGCGCGTCATAAAATGCGCGTCAAGGAAGCCCCCGTCATAAATCTGCTTATGACACGCATTTTTGCGCGTCAAGAATTTTAATTTTTAATAAAAAAAATTTTTTTCTAAAATCACTAGTTTCCACATTAAATGACAATTAGCCTCATAATACAAAAATAAAATAGGTTTATAAAAAAAATAATGCATTTCATATATATATAACAAATATTACAAAGTTAATATGAGTTTACAAATTAAATGGATTCAATCCAAACCTCAAACCAAACCTAAGATCGCTATTATTCCAAATCATCAACTTAATAGCTTCTTCACGTCCGAGGTATTGTATCCAGTGCCTCACCATAGCAGCAATTTATGTGAAGAAATCAAGCCATTTACCTACAAATGTAGCAAATTAAACCCATATAGGCATCCCAAGCTGAGTTGACCTGTTTTGATCCAGCCATTTACTTTTCTGTTGAAGTAATAACCACATAGATAGTCAATTAATATTGTACATGCAATAGCTGTTTCAGGAAAACACAGTCTACTTATTTCTTAATTTACATAGATGTTATCTATCCTCCCAGTGATAAATTATTTGTAATTTACTAGTTTAAAGCCAAAACAAGTGTCCTAAGTAATATATTTAGACCACTACTACAATAACAAAGTTTAAAGAGAGGTCAAAAGTATATAACTTACGTTCCTGAGAAGGCAACGGTCCCAGTTGCCAAAAGCCCTCCAAACTACAAATCACAAGCAAAATGATACTGTGAGCAAGCGTTGAATCTATACTTCCATCATGGGATTGTTCCTCATAGCTTTAGATTTACAAAAGGCAGAAGCCAAAATGAAATCATTATTTTCATACTTGAACACACAACAAATAATGTGACTTGTTATTGATAACTAACTAACTAACTAACTAGATAATATTGATGATATTCAAGATGATTGGATTGGATGAGATGATTATGAGTGTTTCCTTTCCATCCAAACAAAACAAACAAGAACTACTTACAATATTGGGGTTTTTAGCAACAGGAGCACCAACCAATGCAGTTGTGTGAACTAAATGGTAAAGAGATACTGTGTTCCAAACCTGTCAAATTATTAGGAATTACAATCAGACACAAAATGAATGAATGAATGATGAATCAAACAATTCACCTCTTTGTAAGAAGGATTGTTGGGTTTGAAAATAATATAAATAAATAATTGAATAAGAAAAAATATTAAATAAAAAACTTGATTTATGATTATGAGAAAAAAACGAGAGCCCTATGTGGTCAAAGTTAGTCAAATGTATATGGACGAGTGGTGAGATTTTTACTCGTGTATGAAGTCTAATATTTTTACTCGTGGGACGAGTTGTGTACTTATCACTTCTTTTCTATGATACTTTTCTCCTAAAATTGCATGTTTCAACCCGAACCAAATAGACACTTTTAAGCAACCTGTTTTGACTCTAAATCAGTTTGACCCATTAGCTTCCCCAACCCGACACGTTTTAGCAAGACCGACAAGATATCAAGGCTGCTGATATGGGTCATGGGTAGGGCTGAGTTTTGACTTTGATATAATTGGTTATTTATTTCAGTTATCAGCAAAATGGGTTTAGGTCAGAACCCATTCCACCCATTGGTTTTATGTTATTTAACATTCAGATTTTATACACTGTGGTTGAACCTGATAATATCCTGGTGGTTGCTTCTTACATGGAACAATGGTATTGGTTTGATTGGTGCTGCTGGTATACTGCTGGAATGCTGCTATTAACTGATGTTGGTTATAAAAATCAAACAGAAACAGCAGCCTAATCACTCACAAATCTTAATACAATGTCACAAAGACACAAACAGCAACAGTTATAAAAACAACAGCAACAGCAGCCTAAATTCTCCAACTCACATAATATTTTCATAAAATCATAATATAGCAAAAAGAGAAGAGAAAAAATGATTACAAGTAATGAGACACGCTCCTAAATTTTCATAAAACCATAAAAAGCAATGTATCGGATTCCAACTCCTAATTTAATGCAATCATATAGCTGTGAAAAAGCTCCTAAATTATACCATTGATAAACCAAATCGAATTCATTCTCACAATTTATAAAGTTAATCAATGTTTACAAACATATACATATACATGTACACTATTTTAATCAAATGGAAAAATGTCCATATAATTCATGCAATCATACAGGATAGGAGGCAGTCCAAATAGAAGCAATGTATCGTTTCCCCACCAAATTGTATGCAATCAAATAGCTATGAAAAACTCCTATATTATACCGTTGATAAACCAAATCAAGTTCATTGTCACAGTTAATAACGTTTATCATTGTTTAAAACACATACATATACATGTACACATAGCATATTTTTACCAAATGAAAAAATGTTCATATAATTTATGCAATCATACAGACCATATAGAAGCAATGTATCGGATTCCAACCCCTAATTTTATTTCTGCAATCAAATAGCTACGAAAAACTCCTAAATTATACAGCTCTAAACCAAATCGAATTCATCATCACAATTAATAACGTTTATAAGTGTTTTACCTTAAAGAAACCAAAATCGAGAGGGTACTTCTTCGAGAAGGTAACAATAGTAGAAAGAGCATCATCGATGTTATCAGCCTTAATCAGAGATACAACCTTGCACCGAATTGCATCTTCGTCGCCAGGATTAACTGACAGAACTGCAGAAAAACAGTTTTTAGTCACACGATACATAAAATTCAATAAATCCCCAAATTAGAAACAAAAGGTATTCGTTCACCTTGATCTGCAACCTTGACGGCCTGCAACCTTGGTCCCCAAATTAGAAAGAGCTGTGAAGAGATCTTCGATGTCGACCGCCGACGTGGCTGACGGCTTCGGTTTCGACTTCGGAGCCATTTGTGGTTCTACCGTAGAGGAGATGGTGTTCCGAAAGACAAGTCGGAGATTATGGGATCTGGTAATTTTGGGCATGAAATTGGACCGGTATGTGCCCTAGACTTGGGTGAGATAGAGATTAGGGCTTGAAATTAGGGCTCGAAAACATCGAATAGCAGAGGAGATGCAGCTCGCTAGACTGAAATCGATTTTTGAGAAGGAGATGTGTTTGATTTTTGAGGAGAACATCTGACAGGAGTGGATGTGGGAGTGGGAGCGGGAGTGTATTTGGGGAAAATTTAGGGCAAAATATTGGGGGGAAATTTGGAGCCAAAAAATTAAAAAACGACACTTGATTCTTGACACGCGGCTTTTATATGTCCTCCGTGTTTTTTTTTTAAAATATGACAGAAATTCTTGACACGCAAAAATGCGCGTCATGAATTCTTAGGAATTACCTATAATTGACATTTTATTTTGACACTTCATTTTTTGCACGTCAAGAATTATCGAGTGTCATCGTTCGCGTGTCAAGGAAGGCAGTTTTTGTAGTAGTGATATTGGACAAATTCGTTTTGTTTGACTTTTTGGAGTCAAACTTCATGTATTTTGACTAAAAAATTGGACCCGAATTGGAGTTTGTTTGTGTTTGTGATTAATTACAGTAGTTATAGTTTATCAAAATGAATCTACCGTAGGTTATGAAAACAATTTTCATTGAGTTTTGTTCATAATCGTGAAATGGGGGTGGTGAACGTGTTCTTGAGCTCATTAGTGGTGAAATCATTAATCCTTAACGGTTTTCTGCAAGTCTGGTTCCATTAGCTTCGGTTTGAACTCGTGAATTCAATGGTACAATCGGTTTCGAATTTCGTTCATGTTTGTGTGATTTACCATTATCAAAGAATGGTGTTCTTCAAGAGCTCATCAATGGTGAATCACACAAACATGAACGAAATTCAAAACGGATTGTACCATTGAATTTACGAGTTCAAACCGAAGCTAATGAAACCAGACTTGCAGAAAATCGTTAAGGATTAAAGATTTCACCATTGATGAGCTCAAGAACATGTTCACCACCCCCATTTCGCGATTATGAACAAAACTCAATGAAAATTGTTTTCGTAACCTACGGTAGATTCGTTTTGATAAACTATAACTACTGGAATCAATCACAAACACAAACAAACTCAAATTCGGGTCCAATTTTTGAGTCAAAATACATGAAGTTTGACTCCAAAAAGTCAAAAAAGTCAAACATAATGAGTTTTTTGGGATTATTATTTTCAAAAAGGTGAAAAATTGGAATTAAAAAGAAAAATAAAAATTTTAAAAAAATCCACATCAGCTTCCACGTCACCATCTGTTAACGGAGTTAGATTTTTTTAACGGCGGGACTGTTATTTGCAAAATGTTGACAAATTGGGAGTGCCAGTTGCGAAATCTAAATTGGGATTATTATTTGCAAAAAGTGAAAAGTTCGGATTATTTGGCGCAATTTTTCCT
>JBCNJP010000012.1:17921825-17964787 GCA_039602395.1 Deinandra increscens subsp. villosa | reverse complement strand
TGATGAAATAAAAAACATAAATTATTATTATTATTAAATTAGAACAAGATACATTCATTTCTAATAGATTTCTACTGATAAGCTTGTAGAAAATCCTTTTTTAACTCTAGAGAGGCACTCATAGCCTCTAGTATCTTGTTTATTGCCTCCATCTGCTCCATGTCCGTTTTGTTCTGATCTAACATGAACACACGGGCAATATCTTTAAGTGAATTCTTTGGCAGACTTTCGATCTTCTGCGTGATTTCGTCCCTGGCTTGCGTATTTTCTTTTAGACTCTCGAAATTTTGTTCGAGGACGTCTATCAGTAATTTTTCCTTATTGTACTCTAGCATTATTTGCCTTGTTAACTTCTCCTTTAGGGCGTTGGCGTTGTTGTTGGTTTCTGTGTTGTTGGATGAGGAGGAGGAAGATGAAGACATTTTTTGGTATCTGATTTGATGTTTTTTTTCTGAAATGATCTGTGTTTTTTCGCGTGTTTTTAAATTGCAATCGAGTGCCCTAGTTATATAGACGGGAGGCTAATGAGATTTTTCGCGTGGTATTAAATGATTCGCCTGGTTTTTTATTTATTACGGTGTAAATGGTGTAAATGGGGGGTGGTTGGGGATGTGAAATGAGTCAGTCGGTATAAATTTTTTACCTTTTATTTATGTAATTTTTTTAATTGTTTCCGACGTTTCATTTTCCCTCCATTTTTCTGTTTCTGTATATATATTGCGTTTTTCCTCATGCAGATTTCTTAATTGACGCAAAATCCCCAAAACTTCCATCTAAACTCATACCTTTCTTCTTCTCTTTTCATATATATAAAAAATGGCTTCTTTTTCTTCTTCTAACCCTAATTCTGATGCTAAAAAAGCTGTCATGCAACTGGTTGAACAGATGCATGCGAAGGAAGCCAAGGATGATCGCATCATGCGTAATTCCTTTGGCATGATGAGGGGGTTGACCGTCAACAGCATCCAAGGGAACATCAGGATGCTGAATGATCTTCTGGATGAGCCGGAGTCGGCTTTCAAAGACGCTGCTGCTCAGTATATTGCTCAGCAGCTTCAGTTGAAGGAGGAAATTCACTCCCTTCTTAGTGGTGTTGTAGATAGCACCATTAAGAAGGGTAAAGACAGGGTTGAAGCTTCTGAGTTCTTGAAGAACCTTTAGGCACCCATTTTTTGTGTTTTTTTTTGTTGTTTTTTGATGTTTTTTTTATATTTAATAGTAGTTAGTAGATTTACTAATTGTAAATTTTTGATGGATATTATTAACATATGATAGTCTTTTCTTTTGTTTAATCTATTACATTCTCTGCATTTTTGTATTTATATGCTTTGCGTTATTTTTATTTGAACAACATGCGTGATTTGTGTTAAGTGTGTAACAGGTGGTTATTGGGTGATATTTCCAGTGTAAAACATGCGTTATTTTACTTTGAATAACTTGCGTGATTTTAAGAACATCATGCGTGATTTTTAGAACAACGTGCGTGATTTTTTAAATATACACATTTTAAATCTGTTAGGTTTTAATGAGTGATTTATTTATATAAATAAATAAAGTTTATATTAAAGTTTAAATCTGTTAGGTTTTAATGAGTGAAACAGTTAGTTTTTTATGCGTGATTTTATATCTAATATTCGTTATTTTTATGTATAAAAAGTAAGTTTGCGTTTTTGTTAATGAGTTTTTTGGTATAGTATGCGTGATATTATGTATAAAAATTAACAGTGTGTTATTTTATTTGAATACATGCGGTTATATTTAAAGTGTAAAACAGTTATTGTGTGTTTTTTGGGTGTTATTGTGATTTTTTAAAATTATATGCGTTTTTTTTTTAATTTTTGATATGAGTTTTTTTATTTAATACATGCGTTTTATTTGAATACATGCGTTTTTTTTAAAGTCTAAGGGTGTCCGTGTTTTCTGAGTTTTTTAGTGTATGCGTTATTTTTATGTCAAATATGCGTTATTTGTTTAAAGATTTATGTTTTTGCGTTTTATTTGTTTGATGCGTAAATATTTTGTCGTATGCGTTTTTTCATTTAAAGGTTAAAAGACTTTAATACCCTTTTTAATGACTCCGCGTGTTTTTTTTTAAATTAACTACGCGTGTTTTATTTTAGCGCCGTCAGATAAAAAAAAACGCGGAGATGAGCGGCTGAGCGTCCTTCGCACGCTTCGCACGCAAATCGTCCTTTGTATAGTAACTTTCCCATATATATATATATATATATATATATATATATAGATTTGGGGTAAAATACATCAAGAAAAAACGCTACATCAATGCGGATTGATCTGGGGCGTCCATCAAGATCATCCAACAGCCAGGATCTATGGTGTTTTCCGCCTATGGTGTTTTTTTTTCCCCGAAAACGCCATAGGCGAAAACACCATAGATCTTGGCTGTTGGATGATCTTGATGGACGCCCCAGATCAATCCGCATTGATGTAGCGTTTTTGCTTGATGTAGCGTAACTCTATATATATGGATAGGATCTTTTGAGAACCAATAAATATTATGAGACGTGAGAACAGATATGAGCCACACATCTTAACCACTTTTTAAAATGAATGGTCAAGATTAATTTGAATTTATTTAAGTTAAATTAAAATTTAAAAATCTATTAAATATATAGAAAAGGGCATTTAAGTAATTTTATAATTAAATTGAGATGAAGTGATAAGGTGATGTGACATAAATATCTACTTTTCCCCCTCCATTTTATATCGTTCATAACTTTTTATACGATAATAATTTTATAAAAAAATTTGCACCATTAAATAGGACGTTTTTTTATCTTTAATTTGGTTATAGTCTCGTTATTTTTTTTATATAATTTTTTTCGTAGTTTTTTAAATGTATTTTGTTACATGTAGGTAACGAACAATTACATATGTGTAGCCAACAAATACATATGTGTAACGAACAGTTAGACGTATGTAAAATATTATAAAAATATATAAATAATTTAAGTTTATTTCTCATGATCAGTATATCATTTTTTTCATCTCTCATTTTTCGTAAACACATTATCTATCAGGTAAATGCCCAAACACATTTTTCGCAAACACATTTTCTTGCTACAACCACGTAGCTGGTTCTTACAAACCTGAAGCATTGTGTAACAAAAATGTAAACAAGTATTTACATGCTTGCATGCTCGTAGGCATCTGTTACACAGTTGTTGTTGTCTATATTGCATGATCGTAGGCATCTGTTACATAGTTGCGCCTTCTTACATATACGTTACATTTCCGTAACAGAGTCTTACCAACTGGTAGTAAAAGGTTACCACCAGTCAAAAACTTAAACCATGATAATACTAGCACCAAAATAATACCAAGATCTAATTTTTTTTTTTGCAAGAACCAAAAACAACATCAAAAACGATATCAAAGTTATAAACAACAAGCTAGATCTCAATATTATCAATTTTTTGAATGCATGTTGTTACATGTATGCAACGAACAGTTACGTATGGGTAACGAACAGTTACATATATGTTTTTACACTAATAAAAGGGTGTATTAGGTTATTGCTACATAAATGCACATAATGTTACACACTTGTATCATGGTCTTGCTACATGAATGCAGCGAGTTCTTACATACTTGAAGCATGTGTAACAAACATGTAAACATGTTTTTACACTAATAAAAGGGTGTAGGTTGTTATTAAATTGCTGCAAACGTTCTTACACGTAAGAGTCAGTAAGAAAAAAATGAAAAAGGGATCGGTAATGAGGAAATCCAAGAATACCGAATTACATGGTGTATAAAAGAAGTAAAAGAAATGTTCAATCTCACGAACAATCAGGTATAGTTAAAGTAGGATTGAATCTTGTTCCATATATGTTACATATCACTACATGCTCGTAGGTATATATTACATGATTGTTAATATATTGCATGCTTGTATGTATTTGTTACATGCTTGCATCTTGTTACATATATTTACCTATTCATTATAGAAACTTACTAACAAGTAGTAAAATATTACTGTGTTGCATGTGCACATAATGTTACATCACTTGTATCAGGTTCTTGTTACACCAATGCAGTGAGTTACTTACAGTTAACGTGAAGCGTGGTGTAACAAACATGTACATTGTTTTTACACTAACAATAAGGTTTTGATAACAATTGTTTTTAAAATGGTTAAGTATTACAACAGGTTTTAATAAGACGTAATATTAAAGAGTGTATTTCAGTTTTAATAAAAAATCTCATTAAAAGTTTAACATTAAAGTTTTTATTAACAAATATGTTAATAAAAATGTCTAATTTTAAACACGTTTTAAATTTATAAATGAACGTTTCTAAGAAATTAAAAAAAAGTTAATTTGAAACAGTTTTTAGTATTATTAATTAAAAACTAATTCATACAATTTTATTAAAACCATTTGTGTAAAATAAACATGTTTTAAACAAAATTTATGGTCAAAATATACAAAAAAATAAGTAAGGAAAAATAAAAAAAATTATATAATATGAAAAACATAAAAAAGTAAATTAAAAAAAACTAGGAAAAAGTTTTTTAAAAAAAATATTTATAAAGTAAAAAAAATAATGTTATTAAAAAAAAGTAAAAAAAAGTCATTAAAACGTAAAAAATGATGAGTTAATAAAAAGTTTTAAAAAATTGTTAAAAAAATAAAAATGAAAATGTTTAAAAAAGTTAAGAAAAATTAGAAAATAATAAAAAATAAGTTTAAAAAAATATTAAAAAACGTAATAAAAAAACATAAAAGAAAGTATATTTAAAACAATTAATCTTTACTAATATAGATATTAATAGTTATAGTATTCTAGTAATTAATAATATATATAAAAAAAGTTTTGTCTTTTAGTTATATAGGTTAAAGACTTTATTGCCCTTTTGAATTGAAATAAATAAAATAGGTTAGATTCCAAATGTGTGGCTAGGAAGTGTTCTCATGGTTCTCACAATAATAAAAAGTTCTCAAATGATCATAATCCTATATATATATATATATATATATATATATATATATATATAGGGTTAGGTTCACAATGAGAATTCTTTCATATTTGAGAACTTTTGAGCTCAGTCTCGACCACAGAACTTATCAGGGAGGACCACTATCAATTCTCGTAGGGGGATACATGTAAATAAACTTGTGGCTCAAATTAATATCTTGTCTAGTTCTCAAATCAAATTGGTTCTCAAATGATCATCTCCATTATATACATTTATATTATATATATAATATATATATATATATATATATAGGGAGAGGATCGTTTAGAATAATTGGGTTTGAGCTAAGAAGACTAATCTTACCACAGTTTATATATATGGAAACACCCCCCCCCATGAATTTGAATGCTCCCCCTTGAAAATTAGTGCCCATTGGTTCTCAAAAGTTCTCAAAAGAAAGTTCTCATTTGAACCTAACCCTATATATATATATATATATATAGGGGATGGATATAATGAAAACCACTTTGAGTTGGAAAAACCGTGGAAACTACCACAAAACGATTTTTTTTCCTTCAAAATTTTTGTAGTGATTATATGCATTAATACAAGCTCTATGGTGAAAAAAAATCAAAAACACGCCTAGTAGTTTTTTTTAAAAAAATTTCCGAAATCTGACGTTACGTCATGTTACATATGTAACATTTGCCTGTTACATATGTAAAATGCCTTGTTACATATATAACAAAATCTGTAAATAATTTTTTTAAAAAAAATCTCTAGGCGCTTTTTTATTTTTTTTCACCAAAACCATCAAAAATGAATGTAGAATCTATAAAAAAATACATCTAAAAAAATAACAAATTTTGAACGTCTTTTTTGGCCGGTTAACTTCTTTTTGCAAAACAATCGGTTCTTAAATATATTTTTTTTAAAAAAAATGTAGTCGGCGTTTTTTTTATTTTTTTTTCATAAAGGGTGTTTTTTTTTAAGTTCAGAGTCATCATAAAAAAATCGGAACAAAAAATGAATTTTTTAGCTTAGTTTTCACGGTTTTTCCAACTCGGAGAGGTTTTCATTTTATCCTTCTCCTATATATATATATATATATATATATATATATATATATATATATAGAACCCATATAATACATGGGTTAAATAAATTCAATATGTTGTAAACAATAATTTTTATAAATATTTACTTGTTAGATGTCATCGTTCATTTGTGAAATAAGGAAAAAAAATTAAAACTATAATTAAAAAATAATAAAGATTTAAAAATGATAAAATTTATTTTAAGATAAGATATAATTAAAATCATATTGTAATTTATTAACTTTTAAAAAAATGATTGGAATAAGAAGATTTAAATTATTATCTTTAATTATATAAATATGAAATATTTAATAAGAGAGAGAGTGATGATACTTTATAAGAGAGAGGCGGAAAAACAAAGACAAGGATCCATATAAAAGCGACATTAGTCCTAAATTGTAATTATTTATTAAAATGTATAGATATATATGTGAAAGTTCAAATACATAGGCTTTTTTGCGTGCTAAGCGTGCAAAGGGAGGAGAGCGTGACACGTGGTTGTTGTATATTTATGCGGAGGGGCATTATTGTCTTTTTTACAAAACAACGTGTTTTTTTGTGTCTAAGGTTACCCTGGGCGAATCATTTTTTTTTTTGCGTGATTTAATTTCTTTCCATTATTATTAAATATTCGCTAATACAGGTTGCGTTATTTTTTAGCGTGATTTATTTTCAACGTTATGCGTCTTTTTTTTTATAATACTCGTACATTATGTGTTTTTGCGTGATTTTATAGTATAGCATTTTTCTCACATCAATTAATTGTATATTTTATTCTTCTTTCAGCATGCGTTATTTTTAATTAATTCTTGCGTTATTATTTGATAATTACACTTTTCAAATATTAAGTGTAGCTTTTTTATGTTATATTGAATGCGTTATTTTTTAGTTATGCATGTTTTTTATGTCATTTCTATTTTTGATGTGTGATTATAAACATAAAATTACATTAATAGTGTGTGTTATTTTTACATTTATTTTTTACATTTATTAGTGTGAGATTTTCATCATGCGTAATTTTATAATTTATTGATGCGTTATTATAAACATTTTCTTAAGTGTTAGTGTTTTTGTCTGATAAACTGTATTTTAATGGAGAAATTATAAGCAAAAAATGAATAACTTAAAAAAGATTCACATTATTAATAACACAAAAACACCGAAAACATAAAATTACAACATTATTCTTATTTTACTGATAGGCTTCTAAAAAAAGTCATCTTCAATTTCACAGATGCTTTCATTTTCTTCAGGATGTTTGCAATCTCGTTGATTTGTTCCAGATCAGTTTTGTCCTTGTCTATCATGAACACTCTGACAAGGTTTCGAACAGAATCTTTTGGCAAAGCCATCAGTTTTTTGATTTACTTCATCTCTTGCTACCATTGTATCGGTTAGACTCTCGAACGTTTGCTTCAAGACGTCCATCATTAGGACTTCTTTGTTTAACTCAAGCATAATTTGCCTGGTTAGTTTTTCCTTGAGTGCGTCGTTGTTGGCTTCTGGTGCGTTGGAAGAAGACGAAGACATTTTTTGTGGTGTGGGTTGTTTGATGTGAGAGGTGATTTGAAGTTTTTTTTTTGCGCAGATGCCCTCGCAGCGTGATTTTTTAGTGTAATCGAGTGTCAAGTTATATAGAGGGTTTTGATGAGTGTCCAGTGGTGTATTAAATGTGTTAATTGGTAACCGTGTGTATTGGGGTACACTTTTTTGGGAGATGAATGTGAATGGGGGTGTAATTAGTTACTGCAACTGTTAATTATCTTGAAAGTAAATATTGTTACACATTTTTCATTTTAACTGTGTGTATTTTTGCATTTTAACTGTGTGTATTTTTGTTTTTTGCGTGATTTTCTACGTGAGTATATAATGCTTCATATTAAATATTCGTATATTTTTATTTACTTAAATCATGTGTGATTTAAAATAATTTTTGCATAATTTATATTATAGCATTTTATCACATCAATTAATTATATCTTCTATTCTTATTTCAACATGCGTTATTTTTAATAAATTCTTGCGTTATTATATGTTATTTTACATTTGTTTATTTTAACCTGTGTATTTTTTATTGTGTTTTTCTTTATTTTTTTATTTACGCGACGTTTCGTTTCCCCTCCAATTTTAGCCCTTATAGTATATATCGGCTTTTTTTGGTGTGATCATTCATTTTTACAAGCAGAAAACCCAAAAACCCTCCTTACTCAATTATCTTCTTTCTAACTAATCATCTCTCAATTTTTTTTAGAACAATGGCGTCTTCTTCTTCTTCTAATGCCTTGATCAACCTGATTGAAGAAAACCACCAGCTGGAAGCCAAGGATGACCGCATCATACGTAATAATTTTGGCATGATGACTGGTCTTACAACCAACAGCATTCAGGCGCACGCCCGAATGCTGCAGGAGGTTTTGGATTTTCCACCCTCCCCCATGCAACAAGTGGTTGTTGAGTTTATGACTCAGCAACTTGTTCTGAAGGAGCAGATCCATCATGATCTGCGTGACATTATGGACAGCGCCATAAAGAGGTCAATGGTCAAAGCTTCCTTCTTGAAAGAGATGAAGGAGCTCTAGGGCGTTTTATCTATGTTTTTTTATCTTTTGGATTTCTCTTTTTTGTTGTAATTTTTGTGAAGATCCCACCCCCTATATGCTGTAAAGAAAAATTTATTATATCAATGAAGTGAAAATTTAAAATTTTGTTGTTTTACGTTTTTTTGTTTTTATAATGCGTGATTTTAGGAACATCATGCGTATATTCTCGTGTTGCGTTTTTTTTTGTTACAGAAAGTATGCCCTGATCAGTCTCTAGAGTTGTAAAGAAGAAGCCCTTAGAGAATAATTTGTCTTAGATAGTTTGCGTGATTTTTTTTATGCGTGCGTGATTTGGAAACGGGGGTTTTTGGGTATCCTTGATATTTGTAAAGAATAATCCCTTAGAGAAGTTTTTTATAGATAGTTGCGTGATTTATGTTATGTCTGCGTGATTTTTTGAACTGTTTTTTTTTAGTTTTGCTATGATGTGTTAGATAGTTTGCGTTTTTTTTTGTGTGTTTCGCGTGATTTTTTTACTATTTTTTAAAATTGATGCGTTTTTTTCTGTCTGTGCGTGATTTGGTAACCTCTTTAGAGAGTTACGTGACATTTTTTGTGGTTGCGTTTTTTTTTTTCATTTGTTGTGTGATATAGTCCACATGTCAATACCAGATTAAATCAATATATAAGTTTTTAAATCAAGTTAATATATATTACTTCAACTTTCTAAATATAAGTTTCAACATTACATTTAATAAATTTAAATTTCTAATTAAATGTAATGTAAGGTCAAATCTTTCAAATTTATAAACTTAGTGTATATATATATATATATATATATGTGTGTGTGTGTGTGTGTGTGTGTGTGTGTTTGTGTGTGTGTGTGTGTGTGTGTGTGTGTGTGAAGAGAATCATTGGAAAACCTCCTAAATATTAGAAAACCCGGAAAATATGGGTATTTTAGTATAATACATATATAATATGTTTCGATTGTCCAACTTTGATTTGAATTTCATTAGTTATCTCTCCATTTCATTTATTTTTTACGTATAACACCAGAGAACCTAGTTATTATTGTTACACATATGTAACTATAATGATGATTGTTACACATGTGTAACAAAAATGACTATGTTACACCTGGTGTTAACATGTTTTAATAAGGTGTAATTTCTTGTTTAAAACTAATTTACACTAAAATAACTATGTTCCACCTGGTGTAACATGTTTAAATAAGATGCAATTTCTTGTTTAGAACTAATGTTACACTGGTGTAACTGGTTTTCCAGATTTTCTAAAAGGTATGGTTTTCCATTGAACCTCACCATATATATATATATATATATATATATATATATATATATATATATATATATATATATATATATATAGGGTTAGGTTCAAATGAGAACTTTTTCTTTTGAGAACTTTTGAGAACTATTCTGAGCCACTAATTTTCAGGGGGGGGGAAGCATTCAAATTCATGGGGATGATTTCCCTATATATAACTTGTGGCTCAGAATGGTTCTTAAAATTTCTCAAAACCATTTGGTTCTCAAATGATCCTCTCCCTATATATATATATATATATATATATATATATATATATATATATATATATACTAGTAGGTAGTCTCCACGATTCATGATGTGACGAGGAACACAAAATATTAAAATACATATACTGGTAAAGCGGTTTAACAATTAATTTGTAAAATATCATATAAATTTAAATGATTATTGAAAGTTAATATTTATATAAAACGATAATGAGTTTTAAAGTTTAGTTAGAATTTGTTACATAATTATATCTCTAAATTAATTTCATAATTAATTGCTTATTCGTTACTTTTTGTATTTAATAATATAATGAACAAAGATGATATCGTCCTTTGAAAAAAAAATATTTTTTCTAAAGAAGCCTAGAAAGGGTTTTTAGCTAAGATGATTTTTCAATGTTTTAGTTGAAAAAAAAAAAAAATTTTCCTAAGAAGCCTAGAAAGGGTTTTTAACTATTAGATGAGTTTTTTCTAATGTTTTAGTGAAAGTAAATAAAAACATAAATGTATTAGGATTAAATGCTAGAAAGTTTTTAAAAAAAGTTAAAAGAGTCTAGTGTATTAATTTTAGCGTGTTGTTTTAATTTCAACCTGGTGTTTTATTTTGCCAAAATGTGTTAACTTATTTTAACATGGCGTTTTAAGTATCAAACATGGTCGATTAAATCTAACATGTGCGTCGTCTTTACATATCTAATACACTACACAATATATCTTAACTCATTGCATAACACGTAATAACTAACTACACATCCTAACTCACTTGCCATAGTAACACATCGTAATGTGTACTTGTAGAGGCTAGATTATGAGGCTTGTAATATTAAAAAAGTTAGGCTGTGCTTAGAGGGTTTCATTAGTATTGGGCTTAGGTTAGTTTAATTGATAGGCCATGTGGGCCATTTAGTTGTTTATGATTGGGCTAAACCTGTTTATGATTGGCCTTGTTTGTTGTATGAGGTGGTATAAATACCACCTCATGTTCACGATTAATGTAAGCTTTGGAAATACAAGTTTACGATTTCTCTCTATCTTTGGGGTTTCCGATCAGCTTCATCGTGTTCAAGTGTGTAGTATTTCTCATTCAAGACTTGATCTTTACCTTAGATCTAGTCTCTTTCTTCTACATACTTCTTGAATCAATCACGAACTCGAGGATTCCGCACTCGTTTTGTGATTAGATATCGTGTGTTTGGTTATATTTCGGACCTACAGTACTAAACTACACATTCTAACTCACGGATCAAAAATTGAAACACATTTCTGAAAATAAACACGGAAAACACATCAAACAAAAAACATACAAAACTAATTACTAAACACACATATTTTTTTATCATTTACTTCATAGATCATATGTGAGATTAAGAAATTTAATTTTTAGCCTATAATTTAAATATTAATATTTTATGATATCAATCCATTCAAATCATAATATTCCAAAAAATAGGAACCATAACTACTTCATAAATTTCAAAAATGAAATTGCTATGTTATTTTTACTTGAATGTCATTCCTATCAATTTTAATGAAAGTCCACATATCATACTATTATTGTTTCTTACACTTCTTAGATAAAAATAACTTTTTACTTAGACCCAACTCTATATATATAGGAGGAGGTTTATTGTAGACTCTCTAAAAATTGTAGACATGAAGAACCCCTTTTTCACCATTGATGAATATGTTCATCTGATGGTTGTGTTTAGTTTCGTTTCTTCATTTTTTTCTCGGTGAATTTAAAATGGGAAATAGAGTTATTTCGTATTCAAATATGTTAATATATGTGTTATACGTTTATATAATGATTAATAAACATAAATCTCCCTTGGCTGGTACACATGCATGTAGTAGTTTTAAAAAAAAGGTTGCTCAACCGGTTAGATCAACATAGATACTACCAAAAAATGAGACTAATGTAACACTTTTACAAACTTTTTATTGACAAAAAGGTTTTTGTTGCATTAGCTGAAGTTGCATTAGATCTAATGCAACCCTTTTGTTACATAATACAACCTTTTATACCTAATGCAACCTTTTTAGGATGCATAACTAATTCATATATTTCATAAAATGAAATTGCTATGTGATTATTACTTGAATGTCATTCCTATTGATTTTTATGAAAGTCCACATGCCATGCTATTATTGTTTCTTACACTTCTTAGATAAAAATGATGTTTTACTTAAATCCAACTCTATATATTGGGGGAGATTTATTATAGACCCTTTAAAAATTGTAGATATGTAGATATCATTTTTCACCATTGATGAATATATTCATCTAATGGTTGTGTTTATTTCTTTTCTTATTTTTTTCTTCTTTTTTTCAGCGAATTTTAAATGTGAATAAATAGAGTTATCTCGCATCCAAATATGTTAATATATGTTCTATACGTTTATATGATGATTAACAAACATGTATCTCCCCCTTAGTTGGTACACATACATATGGAAGTAAAAAAAAAAAAAAAAAAAAAAAAACGGTTAGATCGATCAATATAATCAGAGCCAGTTATTACAAAAACCGGTTAGGGGTGAAATCGGTTTCAATCACTAGCCGAAACGTCTATTACATCAATTATTCTTCTCTGGCTCCAAACCGGTTTTTTCACCAGCTGATTGCTAAAAAAGCCGGTTATAACTAGTTTGCATCGATTAAACATATTTTCACTAATAACCGGTTAGAAACCGAACCGAATTTTTTTAATAACCGGCTACGACCGGAAATTTACCCAAATCGGAACTGATTATGAAAAGAAAAAAAATACTATTTGTGCACCACTACATGCATGTTTGTAAAGCAAATAATACCATAATTGTTTTTGATTAAACATATTTTCACTAAAGAAAACGTGACCGGGTGTGAGAATTAAGTTTGTAAAGCAAATAAGACTTCTAAATACATGCTTCTTAATTCTTTGATTTGATTATTCCTTTCTCTCTCTTGATCTATCTATACATTTTCAAACAGATCGAACAATCGCTCCTATTTGGTTAGGTGAAAAATAAGATAATAATAACTACAACGAAACAACAAATCACAAATAAGATCCTTTGATCAAGACTTATGTACGTATTTGAAAAGATTTTCACCTTTTACCTGTTTAAAGCTTGTTTATTCTACCATAGCAAATAAACACATACAACTATTTGAACTCGGAACATTTTTTTTAATGAACTTCTCAGTAGATTAACAACTTTACAATGAAGTGGCTAGTAACCGAACAACAAGTTGCGATGCATGCAATAATCTTTTGAATAGCAAAACCCGTCCTATTAAAAACAAAGTTGTGGGTCTTAGGAGCCGAGAGACAGGGGAGGCGTTGAGCATGTGCAAGAGGTGCAACGGAACATGACCCATCATTTTAGAGGGCCCATATATTTTAAAATGTTAATATATAATATAGCTATCGAGAACGAAATATTAGAGAATTTGAACTATGAATAATTAATCAATTAATTTAGTATTAAAAATGTCATTTTAAAACCGTAATTTTCTTATGTTAATTGCTATAACTTAATTTTTTCTTATTTAATAACTTTTTCTATTTGCAATTATGGGATCCATTTTTCAGTTCGAACAGGGTCCCTAAATCCTCAGGCCCAGCCCTACCGAGAGATTACTATTCACGACCCACTGGACCGTATTAAAAAATTCTACAGCCTCCGGGGCGCCTAAGAAGCCAAATGTATCAAAAGTAAAATGGATAAAGACGTATTGATTTTCTAAACAAGTTTTCTCGTGTTTAGCGACTTTGTTAGATTCGGACAAACTCTTTTTGTTGTATTTCTACTTTTGTTATAGCTCACTCTTTTTCATATATATAAATGTTTAGGGTGTTTATACTCCCACCAAAATCATATAGTTCAATGTGAATTACTCTTTTAAAGGGCTAAATTGTCAAAAATGCATTTTGTAACACTAAATTCATAACAACTTTTTAGTTGAAGAGTCAAAATTTTTGTCAGGACCGATTCTCACATCAAGAATCCTGATCTTGAGCAAGAATTAGGATCAGATTCGAAAAACTCAAAAGAATGAGAATGAAGATGAAGATGAGAAGAATCAAAGGATAATCATAAACATGAAAGATGATAAACAAAGTCGAATGATTTCATTAATCGAATGATTACAATCAAGAAATCATGACAACACTCTCTCATGGAAATCCATGACTCACTCTCTCTCTCTAGAATGGAAATCTCACACTCTACAAGAAATTCATCATCTCCACACTCAGAGACTCTTTCTTGTAATGGGCACCCTCACTATATATATAGTGAGGGTGACTAACAACAGAAACATAAATGAACTGAACAAAATTACAAGAAAGATATATAACGTAAATATTAATTAAATCAAAGTTGATTTAATTAATCCGAAGCTTGACTCCCTCGAACCGATCTTCCGTTGACTTTTACGTTGACCATTGACCCGAACGGTTGACTTTTCCGGAAAACGGTCTTTGGTCCAAACTGCAAGCCTCGAGCATCACAACTCGCGTCTCTGAATCAATTCACATGGATTCTTCAGTCGAATGCTTTGGTAAACAAATTTGATGGCGTCAGTCACAGAGATTTTAAGTTCCAACAGTTCCCCCTTGACTGATGCTTTCAAATCTGTTCAACTGCTGAAGAATCGCTCTGTCGTACATCTTCAATGAGAAACTGATAAACCGGAGACAATCTGTCGTAGAGATTCCCCCTCTGAATAAGCTTCTTCTTTTCTCGTTGCTCCAGTTCGAGATCCAAGTGTCACTACTCACTCGGTTCACACGGTCGGGTACAATCTTGAGAAAATGCTGAACATCGGAGTCATAACCGCAACAAACCGAATCAGATAAACCAATCAAACATCGAACATGCTCCAACTCCGAATAATCGACCTGATATCCAAATCCATAATAATTCCTCCTATTTCTCTAAATCTCTCCAAAAACATCAAGTCGGAAGCGTAAAAATCTGATGCGGAGAGTCGAACCGTCGCAATCGGTTGCCTAGAGAAACCAAATAAATAATCTTGAAATCGGACAATCTCGCGAAAAACCGGAAATCGGGTGCTGACAGTTGTGAATGTTCCATAAATAAATCTTGTGTTCCGCGTGACTAGGTTGGATGCGAAACATTAAGATAATTGTCAAATCAGAGAAAAACTGAGATCCCGAGCGAAAATAATCAAAACCGGAGTCTTCATAATTTTGGGCGAAGAAAAATGAGCTCGGAAATAAATTCCGTGAAGATTTCTGAGAATCATCGGCGAAAACGGCTCAATCTGAAAAATTCCATCAATTTTCGTCAAGGAACGGCCATCCGAGAGATTTAACGGATAAATTCCAATAATTAACTGAGATTCCAGTTAATCCGGTTCGCTGACATCAGCGCTGCATCCACTAAAAATAAACCATGGGGTATAACGAGAAAGCTAAGTAATTAACCGGATAATAAAGCTAACCCGTCAGTGATCGATAGCAAACGTTGCGCGTGACGTCAATAAACGAGAACCCCAATAAAATGAAATAAATCCTCGACTAATAAAAATTTTCTGAAATTCTGTCACGGAGTTATCTCGTTAGTCTTGTTAAAAACCGACAAGAAAAACTCCGTAGTAGACGAATAATGCTGAAAATTTAATTACTGTAATTAAGTTCCTCTAGAAAAAGCCATAATCCTTGAAAATATTCCTCCACCAATCAGATTCAGCCTACACATAAGATCCGACGGTTGTGAATTAAAGCACATTAACGATCCAGATCAGGATCCGTGGGACCCAGCGGCTAGCCAATCAAAATTGCGCTGAGAAAACACACAAGACGATCGTATAGCTGAGGTTTAATGAATCTGATGGTCTAGAGGGTAGGATCCGTGTGAAATGGGAACTGGCCAATCAGAGGCCAACAAGCAAAACATAATTCATCGGTTGTCTCATTCTGTGGGACCACCTGCTTTTCCATTTGCGCCAATCAGTGGTCGACAGCAGAAAGAGAGCAACGGCTCTTTTGGCTGACTGGGTCCCACGCGAAATTACTCTCCGCCAATTATAATCCAACAACGGAAAAGGTGACTCTGACAACCAGGTGAGAGAAATTCTCATGTTGTCCACTAATCGATTGCCACGTCATCGTCTTCAGTCATCATCAACCTCAAATGACCGCAAACCCTAATATGGTCGGAACTCCACCGGAAAAACGAAATACCGTCGGAAAACCGTATTTTCCCCATAACTCCGTGTATACTTGACGAAATTCGGTGATTTTTGTACCCACGGACTCGTGACTTCATCCTCTATCATCCTAGACAAACAAAACTCTCTGAAAAAGCCTCGAACGAAGACCCATTAAACAAGTGCGCTAACTTTTTTCAAGTCCGCTAAAGCTTATTTAAGTCCGCTAAAGCATACAGAGAAGTCCGCTAAGCTGAGAAGTTCGCTAGGACACTGAGAAGTCCGCTAGAGACAAGTCCGCTAAAGCATAAAACAAGTTCGCTAAAACTCGTCAAATTCGCTAAAGCTGACCATGAAGTCCGCTAAGACCAATCAAGTTCGCTAAGAACTGATACAAGTCCGCTAAGCACATCTTCAAACCTTCAAGAACACTTAGAGAAATCTGGAAAACGATGAACATGAAGAACACTTACTAGGTGAACTCGAATCTGCCCAAAAACGTAAGGAAAACCCGTAATGATGCACGAAATGAGAAGCTAAACCATTCACGAGACTATTGTGGCCACCAACAACCCATAAACAGTAGCAAGTCGGATCATAAACGTACAGTCCTCAAATTCTGGAAATCTTCAAGAACACGAAGAACACCATGAAACACGCACTAGTGTGTGTTTTTTCAGATCTGCCCAAACGGTTGAGAATCGGACGAAACGGATGCTTCCAATGGATCCGGAATGCGTTTTCCACTAAGAATCATACCTCACTTCATCCAAAAACATGAAGAATCGCCCAGAAAACTAAGAATCAAGCCCAAAAATCTTCAAAAACCCTAAAAACGGGAAAACTCTAACAGCTTCAAAAACAGCTCGGATCTTCAAATTTTCCACCAGATTTGAACATGATGAACATAAAAATGCATCTAGATGAACTCCCAAACACGAATCAAGTATCCATATCATCGGAATTTATCCAGAAACAAGAAAAATAGAAGAAAAAATCTCAAAAGTTGAGTTTTCAAATCTTCACCCATTCAAGCTCAAAATCCAGATTCGAGTGACCAGATTCATCGTGAGACAAAATCTGATCGGTTACCCGCTCTGATACCATTTGTCAAGAACGATTCTCACATCAAGAATCCTGATCTTGAGCAAGAACATAGGATCAGATTCGAAAACTCCATAAAAATGAGAATGAAGATGAAGATGAGAATAATCAAAGGATAATCATAAACATGAGAAAAATGATGAACAAACAATTCGAATGATTTCATTAATCGAATGCTTACAATCAAGAAATCATGACAAACACTCTCTCATGGAAATCCATGACTCACTCTCTCTCTCTAGAATGAAAATCTCACACTCTACAAGAAAATCATCATCTCCACACTCAGAGACTCTTTCTTGTAATGGGCACCCTCACTATATATAGTGAGGGTGACTAACAATAGTAAAAACATAAAAACTGAACAAAATTACAAGTAAATCAAATAACATGAAATATTAATTAAATCAAAGGTGATTTAATTAATCCGAAGCTTGACTCGCTCGAACCGATCTTCCGTTGACTTTTACGTTGAGCGTTGACCCGAACGGTTGACTTTTCCGGAAAACGGTCTTTGGTCCAAACTGCAAGCCTCGAGCATCACAACCTGCGTCTCTGAATCAATTCACATGGATTCTTCAGTAGAATGCTTCGGTAAACAGATTTGATGGCGTCAGTGTAACATCCCAAAATTTGAGAAATACGTGATTAACGTGATTAATACACATGATATATGTTTAGATAGCTAAACGTGACAAAACGGATAGAAAATGCATGTTTGCCCATTTCCGGGTAATAAATTGATAAAAGATGATAATATAAGTATGGATTGGTAAAATGAATTAAGGAAATGAAATTATACGTGTTTTATATCAAAGATAATTGATATATATGATGTTAGCATGAAAAACATAGCTAAACATTTATATGATAGAAATAAATGATAACCGGGAGAAAATAGGTTTACACGATTGCATGATATTGAAATACATGTATAGATATATGTCCAATAGTATAAATACATGTGAAATATTCATTTTGTGACAACTGTAACCTCCCAAGTTAACTCCGTTAAGTTTTTCCGTTAATTCCATTAACTCCGTTAGGCAATCTCCGTTAGTCACATTACAAGTAATAACTAATACTTAACTAGACCGGATACGTCCACGACCTTTGGTTGATCACCGAACCCGTCCATATGTGTTATATGATTAGTTACTTATTACCACTGTGTGAAGCAATGCAACTTACTTATTTACTTAATTGTGCATTTATGTGATTTATCGAGAAATTGTGTTCATCCTACTTAGAATGTAAATTGGCCCCTTTTTGGTGGCCAGCGAAACTATCGAGCGAAATTACAGATTCGCCCGGTAGCTAAGGTGTTTGGTCTTCGGGAACCAGTTTCGCGTGGCTAGCGAAACTGCCAGCGACACTACCGGCGAAACTAGCACTATATATATAGAAACCCCAAGCCAAACTTCTCATTTTTTTACTTGCACCTCACAAAACACACACTTCTGCACTCTCTCCCTCTCGAGATCTCTGGCCAGCAAGGGAACAACACGAACCGCCGTAATCCCAGCCCCGATCATCATCCAATCGAGCTTGGAGATCAACCGTGAGTCCCCAAGACCACTTCTTCTATGTTTCTCTTTGTGCTTTACTTAATTAGATGACCAAATTTACATGCAATTGTGTATGCTTCTGTTAAAATGCTTAAGGGTGTTAGACATAACATAAATTCTGTAACTTGCCATGTCAATATGAAGATCCATGCTAATTAGGTTCCTTTATGTCAAAATGTGTTCTTGGTAATTTGATGACTAGAAACCATGTTTAAGGTGTTAAAATTGCTCCCATGATGTTGGTAAACGTTTAGGTATGCTAGATATCAAATTGCATGAGGTACAGAAGCTGTTAGAAAGATTTTTAGTCAAATTTACGGGTTTTTTTAGCGACTAGCGAAACTGTGCCTTCATCAGGCGAAATTATGTAGCGAAATTATGTATATCTTCATCCAGCGACACTATGTAGCGAAACTGTAGTGTCGCCGGGTAAACCAACCAGACCTGTCCGAACGAAACTACTGAGCGAAATTCCCTGAACGAAAGTTCAAACCAGTTTCGGGCGAAACTAGGCTAGCGAAACTGTGCCAACAGTTTCGAGCGAAACTAGCCTAGCGAAACTGTGTCATCGGGTATTGCCTAGCGAAAGTGCTGCCCGTGCACACAGCGAAACTGCCTAGCGAAACTGCTAGCGAAATTGTGACCAGAATCCAAACTTGTGCAATTTACTTGAATGATATGCCATGACTTGCATGCTTTATACTATGATAATACATGCTTGGACTTCTGATGTATATGAACCCTTGTGTATGATCAACCATCGGTATCGTGTGTCGTTATATCGTGTCGTGTTTTCCAACGTGCTAATAGTTTTAAACACAACCTTACACCTAAGACCTTAATGTGATTATTAGGTCCTCGTTAGCAATCATAATCAGATTTATTGAAGAGTAAGCCGAGCAACCCAAGGTGAGTTCATTTATATTATTGTTATGTCCGTTCAGGGACGATAACCCGCAGGTGGTTGCATCCGGTAAGGATGGTGACCCAAACGGTAAGGGTATTTCTTACTGGGTAAATTTCCGACATAATATCATATGTTTCACTGAATTGAACTTTATTTATAAAAAGTCCTTACTTTCGGGCCGTTAATATACAATAGCGAGGTAATATTGACTATTACTACTGGGGATTGACACCCCCGCTCAGCGGTGCACAGGATGCACCCTCCCGATTGGCGGTCGGACTGAGACCAATGTTAGCCTACCCTCCGTGATCCTTCAAGACACGGGAAGGTAGGGTTCATAGGAATTCCCTATCAAAACATTGTCAGCTTCGGTTACGAACAATTCAGGTGTACATAACTATAGGCTAGCTACCTACGATATGGAATTTTTACTGGTCTTATGATATTGATTGTGTTTTACCTGTCTTTATTCATAAACATTTGGTCTACTTGTGACGGGTAGACTGCTTTAGTGAACTCACCAGCCTTGGCTGACACTTGATTGTTGATTTCTTTTCAGGTCGCTAGGTGGATCAGGGACAGCACCGGAGGCGGCAGTACTTCCCATGGATACCTTTTGAAAAACCCGAAATCTCAAATATTTATATCCATCGTTTTGTAACACCTTAACTGCAAACCTTATTTATGCTTCCGCTGAACTGTTGAACTTTCCATTATGGACTGTAACTAAAACTTTATGTTAATTTTTAAATTCTGTTATGGTTTGATTGTGACTAAAGTCTGGGATCCTGGTCTGGATCACACCCCACACGGCTATACTCCGTTAGTGGAAATTGGGGGTGTGACAGATTGGTATCAGAGCCCTTGGTTACAGCGAACCAGAACATTTTAAAAGAAAATTTTCTGAACTGTGACTGTTTTGAAAACTTTGGTTGCAACCCGGTCCGCAAAGTACTGCCCCGCGTGCTGAAGATGATCCTCATTTAGAATTCTTGTCTTGTGACGGTATTAAAACCTGAAAATTTTGGGTGGAAATTTTCTTTTCACTGTTCATGTAAATGAATGCTTTATGTGAATCGTATTAGTATGTAACACTTAACGGAACTTAACAACCTTCTTGTATTGGGAATACTAACCTTTGGAAGTTTTGCATTGATTTGCTAGAAATCATGCCTCCGCGGAGAGATCCCGAAACCAACCCAAGAACCTTCACTGCTGCACAGGTTCAGAATATGATTAATCAAGGGGTTGCAGCAGCCCTAGCAGCCGCTCAGCAACATTTCCAAGGTCAACCGCCTCAATGCACATTCAAAGCCTTCATGGATTGCAAGCCAATGGTATTCAAGGGTGACGAAGGTGCTGTGGGTCTACTTAGATGGATTGAAAAGTCAGAAAAAGTGTTTTTAATGTGCAACTGCCCAGATGGGGATAAGGTGAAGTATGCTACTGGCACACTTGAGGATTCCGCATTAACCTGGTGGAATGCTCAGATTCAGATATTGGGACTAAATGAGGCAAACGCCATGACATGGCAAGAATTCAGGGAAGCAATCATGGAGGAGTATTGCCCTCGTGATCAAGTCAGGAGACTGGAAGTCGAGTTTGGAAACTCCAAAATGGAAGGCTCGGAAATAGAGGAGTACACCACCCGTTATCAAGCTTACTCCCGACTCTGTCCGACAATGGTGGATGCTGAATATAAACGAATTGAGTTGTATGTGGAAGGACTGGTACCACAAATCAAGGGTATGGTTACCTCATCTAATCCCACTTATGTGCGACAGGCAATCCGGCTGGCGCACAAACTGACTGATCAGGCGGTGGCTCAAGGAACTTTGCCACCAAGGAAAACCCCAAAAGCTGCCCTTGATGGGAAGAGGCAGAGAGATGAGGAACCAAGTAACCTCACAAGTTCTGGAAACGACGCAGGGAGGTCTTCAAACTCCCAAAATCAGAACAAGAAGTTTGATAACTCCAAGGGAGGTTATGGTAACAACGGTGGCAGTGGCAACCAAAACCGACAAGGTAACAGTGGGCAGGGTTCCAGCAGGTACAGGGGAAAGTCACCCTACTGTAACAAGTGCAACACACATCACAATGGTGACTGTAAACGACCAGCATGCGAGCGATGTGGAAAAATCGGGTATGTTGCCAAAAATTGCTGGGGTGACATGCTGAATAAACCCAAGCAGAATAATGAAGTCCCCCGAGGGTGTTTCGAGTGCGGAAAACCAGGGCACTTGAAGAAAGACTGCCCCCAGTTGAAGAAAGGTGGGAACGACAACAACAACAATGGTGGTGGAAATGGCAACGGGGGAAATGGTGGTCGCGGACGAGCTTTTGTCATGGGTTCTGGTGAAGCGAAGGAAGACGCTAACGTGATTACTGGTAAGTTTCTCCTCAACAACTACTTTGCGAATGTGTTATTTGATTCTGGTGCCGAGAAAAGTTTCATTTCAACTAAGTTTTGCAAATTGATAAAGGCTAAGACGGAACCCCTAGGAGCCAAATACACTGTTGAACTAGCTAACGGTAAGCTTATTGATGCAACACATATAGTCAAGGATTGTACCTTAGAACTCTCAGGCCGTAAGTTCGACATAGATTTGATGCCTTTCACAATCGGTAGCTTCGACGTAATAATTGGTATGGACTGGTTGTCCAAGCACCACGCATAACTCGTCTGTCGAGAAAAAGTCATACGTATTCCCTCCGCAAACGGAGAAGTACTCTCGATTCAGGGTGAAAAGGGAGGTACCGTCTCCGGAATCATATCTTACCTCAAGGCACAGAAGTACCTTCGGAAAGGACACGTGGCCGTTCTGGCAACGGTTACGGATCAAAGCCTCGTAGCGAAGAAAATTGAAGATTTTCTGATAGTTCGTGATTTTCCCGATGTATTCCCGGAAGAACTACCTGGTCTACCTCCACATAGACAAGTCGAGTTCGGGATCGACCTCGTTCCCGGTGCAGCTCCAATTGCCCGAGCTCCGTACCGTTTGGCAGTGAACGAGTTACACGAGTTATCCACTCAACTGCAAGAGCTGTTAGATAAAGGTTTTATCAGGCCTAGCTCATCGCCATGGGGCGCGCCAGTTTTATTCGTTCGGAAGAAAGACGGGACGTTCAGAATGTGCATAGATTACCGCGAGCTCAACAAAGTCACTATCAAGAACCGATATCCTCTCCCTCGGATCGACGACCTCTTCGACCAACTGCAAGGATCCAGCTACTTCTCAAAAATTGACCTAAGGTCCGGGTATCATCAACTCAGAGTCCGCGAGGAGGACATTTCGAAAACAGCTTTCAGGACGCGTTACGGTCATTACGAATTCCTAGTCATGCCTTTTGGCTTAACGAACGCACCGGCGGTGTTCATGGACCTCATGAACCGCGTGTGCAAACCTTACTTAGATCAGTTCGTAATTGTTTTCATCGACGACATACTCGTTTACTCAAGGACGAAGGAAGAACACGAGGAACACCTGCGGTTAATACTAGAATTGTTAAGGAAGGAGCAACTCTACGCCAAATTCTCCAAATGTGACTTCTGGATCCGAGAAGTCCAATTTCTGGGCCACATCGTCAACGAGCAGGGTATTCATGTTGACCCAGCCAAAGTAGAGGCGATCAAGAATTGGTCTACACCACGAGCACCAACGGAAATTCGGCAATTTTTAGGGTTAGCGGGTTACTACCGTCGTTTTATTAAGGGATTCTCTCAGATAGCCCAACCGCTAACCGCTCTCACGCATAAAGGTGTTCAGTACCGATGGGGTGAAAAAGAAGAAACAGCTTTTCAAACTTTGAAAGAAAAACTTTGTACCGCGCCTGTATTATCTCTACCGGATGGTGTTGACGACTTCGAGGTCTATTGTGACGCTTCTCTCCAAGGACTTGGATGTGTTTTAATGCAAAGGGGTAAAGTCATCGCTTACGGGTCAAGGCAGTTAAAGTCTCACGAAAAGAATTACACAACACATGATCTGGAGTTAGGAGCTGTTGTATTCGCCTTAAAGTTTTGGAGACACTACCTGTATGGTACCAAGTGCACAATATTCACCGACCATAAAAGCCTCCAGCATATAATGGGACAGAAAGATCTCAACATAAGACAGCGTAGGTGGATCGAGGTGCTTAACGACTACGACTTGACAATAAAGTATCACCCGGGTAAGGCCAACGTTGTGGTCGACGCATTAAGCAGAAAAGAACATGCAAAACCTAGAAGGGTTCGAGCTCTGCAACTCACGATCCATGCTGGGTTACCGGATAGACTTCGGGATGCCCAGAAGGAAGCTTTGAAAGAGGAAAACTATGAGGCAGAATCTTTAAATGGCATAGATGGAACTTCGGAGGTTAGGTCGGATGGACTTCGTTACTACAAGGATCGTATTTGGGTGCCTCTTCACGGAAATCTTCGAGAACTGGTGATGGACGAAGCTCACAAGTCTCGATATTCGGTCCATCCCGGTTCGGATAAAATGTACCAAGACCTGAAAGGCTTATACTGGTGGCCAAAGATGAAAGCCGACATTGCTACATACGTCAGTAAGTGCTTAACATGCTCGAAGGTCAAAGCAGAACATCGTAAACCTCCAGGATTACTGCAACAACCGACGATTCCCGAATGGAAATGGGAGGAAATATCCATGGATTTCATCACGGGACTGCCCCGTACACCTCGCGGAAATGACATGATTTGGGTCATTGTGGATAGACTAACAAAATCCGCTCATTTCATAGCCCTCAAGGAAAATGACAAGACTGACAAGCTAGCGCAAATCTACATTGACGAGATCGTCAAGCTCCACGGAGTGCCCTTGTCTATTATCTCCGATCGAGACCCCAGATTTGCTTCACACTTTTGGAGATCGCTACAATCAGCGTTAGGTACTCGCTTAGATATGAGCACCGCATACCATCCGCAGACAGATGGCCAAACTGAACGCACAATCCAGACTCTGGAGGATATGCTCCGAGCGTGTGTTATGGATTTCGGAAAGAATTGGGAAACTCACTTGGCATTGGTCAAATTCTCCTACAACAATAGCTACCATTCCAGTATTGGAGCCGCTCCCTTCGAGGCTCTCTATGGACGGAAGTGTAGATCACCGGTCTGTTGGGCTGAAGTCGGTGATAGCCAACTCACTGGACCAGAGATGGTGTACAAAACGACAGAAAGAATTGTGCAAATCAGAAATCGTATGAAAGCCGCAAGAGACCGACAAAAGAGTTATGCAGACAAACGTAGAAGGCCATTAGAATTCGAGGTGGGCGACCGTGTACTGTTGAAAGTCTCACCCCGGAAAGGTGTTGCGCGTTTTAGGAAGCGCGGGAAGTTAAACCCCCGCTACATAGGACCTTTCCAAGTTAACTCCGTTAAGTTTTTCCGTTAATTCCATTAACTCCGTTAGGCAATCTCCGTTAGTCACATTACAAGTAATAACTAATACTTAACTAGACCGGATATGTCCACGACCTTTGGTTGATCACCGAACCCGTCCATATGTGTTATATTATTAGTTACTTATTACCACTGTGTGAAGCAATGCAACTTACTTATTTACTTAATTGTGCATTTATGTGATTTATCGAGAAATTGTGTTCATCCTACTTAGAATGTAAATTGGCCCCTTTTTGGTGGCCAGCGAAACTATCGAGCGAAATTACAGATTCGCCCGGTAGCTAAGGTGTTTGGTCTTCGGGAACCAGTTTCGCGTGGCTAGCGAAACTGCCAGCGACACTGCCGACGAAACTAGCACTATATATATAGAAACCCCAAGCCAAACTTCTCATTTTTTTACTTGCACCTCACAAAACACACACTTCTGCACTCTCTCCCTCTCGAGATCTCTGGCCAGCAAGGGAACAACACGAACCGCCGTAATCCCAGCCCCGATCATCATCCAATCGAGCTTGGAGATCAACCGTGAGTCCCCAAGACCACTTCTTCTATGTTTCTCTTTGTGCTTTACTTAATTAGATGACCAAATTTACAAGCAATTGTGTATGCTTCTGTTAAAATGCTTAAGGGTGTTAGAAATAACATAAATTCTGTAACTTGCCATGTCAATATGAAGATCCATGCTAATTAGGTTCCTTTATGTGAAAATGTGTTCTTGGTAATTTGATGATTAGAAACCATGTTTAAGGTGTTAAAATTGCTCCCATGATGTTGGTAAACGTTTAGGTATGCTAGATATCAAATTGCATGAGGTACAGAAGCTGTTAGAAAGATTTTTAGTCAAATTTACGGGTTTTTTTAGCGACTAGCGAAACTGTGCCTTCATCAGGCGAAATTATGTAGCGAAATTATGTATATCTTCATCCAGCGACACTATGTAGCGAAACTGTAGTGTCGCCGGGTAAACCAACCAGACCTGTCCGAACGAAACTACTGAGCGAAATTCCCTGAACGAAAGTTCAAACCAGTTTCGGGCGAAACTAGGCTAGCGAAACTGTGCCAGCAGTTTCGAGCGAAACTAGCCTAGCGAAACTGTGTCATCGGGTATTGCCTATCGAAAGTGCTGCCCGTGCACACAGCGAAACTGCCTAGCGAAACTGCTAGCGAAATTGTGACCAGAATCCAAACTTGTGCAATTTACTTGAATGATATGCCATGACTTGCATGCTTTATACTATGACAATACATGCTTGGACTTCTGATGTATATGAACCCTTGTGTATGATCAACCATCGGTATCGTGTGTCGTTATATCGTGTCGTGTTTTCCAACGTGCTAATAGTTTTAAACACAACCTTACACCTAAGACCTTAATGTGATTATTAGGTCCTCGTTAGCAATCATAATCGGATTTATTGAAGAGTAAGCCGAGCAACCCAAGGTGAGTTCATTTATATTATTGTTATGTCCGTTCAGGGACGATAACGCGCAGGTGGTTGCATCCGGTAAGGATGGTGACCCAAACGGTAAGGGTATTTCTTACTGGGTAAATTTCCGACATAATATCATATGTTTCACTGAATTGAACTTTATTTATAAAAGGTCCTTACTTTCGGGCCGTTAATATACAATAGCGAGGTAATATTGAGTAGTACTACTGGGGATTGACACCCCCGCTCAGCGGTGCACAGGATGCACCCTCCCGACTGGCGGTCGGACTGAGACCAATGTTAGCCTACCCTCCGTGATCCTTCAAGACACGGGAAGGCAGGGTTCATAGGAATTTCCTATCAAAACATTGTCAGCTTCGGTTACGAACAATTCAGGTGTACATAACTATAGGCTAGCTACCTACGATATGGAATTTTTACTGGTCTTATGATATTGATTGTGTTTTACCTGTCTTTATTCATAAACATTTGGTCTACTTGTGACGGGTAGACTGCTTTAGTGAACTCACCAGCCTTGGCTGACACTTGATTGTTGATTTCTTTTCAGGTCGCTAGGTGGATCAGGGACAGCACCGGAGGCGGCAGTACTTCCCATGGATACCTTTTGAAAAACCCGAAATCTCAAATATTTATATCCATCGTTTTGTAACACCTTAACTGCAAACCTTATTTATGCTTCCGCTGAACTGTTGAACTTTCCATTATGGACTGTAACTAAAACTTCATGTTAATTTTTAAATTCTGTTATGGTTTGATTGTGACTAAAGTCTGGGATCCTGGTCTGGATCACACCCCACACGGCTATACTCCGTTAGTGGAAATTGGGGGTGTGACAGATTTGATGGATATATATGTGGAAATACGTGTTTAAATAGATATACGTATGAAAAATGTGTACTTAAACAGTTAACTAGAAAATAAAAGGGTAGAAAGTGTAATTTATGTAAATTTACAAATATATATGTGTATATATATTGCTATATGTGACCCGAACCTTCGGGAATGTTAGAAGTATGTCTAGGAAGGTTATAAGATGTAAAATCATAGCCACATCAAAACATTAGGGTTTAATATGTAAACGATAAAAGTTGGAGGGCTAAAACTGTAATTCTTTGAAAGATATGAACGAATACATATATATACTATCATGAGTATTCCGAGACTTAAAATGTATTATAATAATGTCTTAAAATGATTCGGAACATAAAATAAGGTGTATTGTAAAGTTTGAGGGGCCAAAGGTGTAAATAATGAAAAATATATAAATATATATAAAAATATATACGTATGTATACGTATATCATCGAGAGTGTCCCGAGCCTTAGAAACTTTTATAAATATGTCCTATAATGATTTGGTGCATAAAATAATAGAACGGTTAAAGTTTAGGGGTTAAAATGTAAAAAGAAAGTGCAGGGACCAAAACTGCCAAACTGGAAAAGTCGGCTCGCGGCCCGCGAGGGCTGTTTCCCTCTCTGTCGCGGTCCGCGACTCCTAGCTGTGCAGAAACGTTGACAGCAACGTTTTCTTGAACTTGGAGGCTACGTTTTTGACGAAATTGACCATCTACGCGTCGAAACTGGAAGCCTACTCACCTAGACATGTGTTAGGGACCTGGTGCGCATCAAACAACTATAAAAGGAGCCCCAGATCGTCCATCAATCCTCACAATTTCCCCAATTTCCTCTCTAAAAACCCTAATTCTGCCAGAATCTTCGTGGGAGCAATTCGAGCAAACGGTGAAGAGTTAGGATCCGAATTTCTGCAGTAAAGCATCTTTAGGTATGATCTAAAATAACCTCTTTCAGTTTTGGCTAAATCGATCTCTAAGTATGCTTTCTAAAACTATGCAAAAATTAGGGTTCTTGAGCTTGTTTCGTCAAAATCGGGTGATCGGGTGGGAGTTAGGCTTTGAATTTTTGTAGGTAATCCTAAGTTGATGTGTTTTAAGAAAGCCCTAAGTTTATTTTACAATTGGAAAAGGTTTGGTTAAGGTTTTGTAAATGGGTCAAAATTAGGGTTTTCATAACGTTATTCTGCCCAAATTGACTAAACGATGTTGAATTAAGCTTTGAGCTTTTAAAGAATATTATAAAATATTATAATGGATAATACCCTAAGTTGGTTTGAATAAAAAATGAGTTTTGATAATAAAACGAGAAATTCATGAAATTAGGGTTTCTAAATATGATTATTTAATATAAAATAATCCGGAGGGTATGGGGACTTGATTTTTGGTATGATAACATTTTTTTATTTATAATAAGTATATATGGTCTTAAAATGGATAAATAATAAAGTATTTAAAATACCGAGTTAATCGGTTTTTTAAAAGTTCGCGCGGACCGGAAGGGTAGGCACCTGTACACTGGGGTTTCTGGCAATAGCGGGGGTGTCACCATCCCATCTGGGCAATGGCATCCCAACACTGGGTGCTCCCGGAGTGAGTGTTTACTTATAGGAATTCGCGTCTTCATATTATCATTAAAAGAAAAGGATAACTGCCTAAAGGGCATTTTGGTCATTTTGACCTTTAATAAGGAATAAACTTAATAATTGAATATTATTAAGATAATACGATATTAAAATAAACATAAGAAGTGTTTATTGTATAATGCCTTGCGTTAACGCCATACGATACGCAAATTAGGTTAAATCGGGAATCATAGCGGGAGTTCTGTCCAAATAACCGGTTAAAGAGATAAGGTGAGTTCTATGAGCCCACTCTTAAATGTTTTAAATGTTTTAAATGTTTTCGGGCTGATAAAAACAAATGTTATAAAATGCATCTAAATGATTTAGAACTGAAATGTTGCCTATCTGAACTATTGAAGTGTTAAACTGTTGAATTGCCTTTAAATGAATATATATATTTATCAAACTGTTAGGTGCTAATTGTTAATGGATATATTGAACTGTTAAATTGTTATTGAATTGATATATATATATGTGGATTGTTATGGAAATGCATATACGTAAAATATCTTGAATTAATAAACTGTTAAAAGGCTTTTGGGATAATATATATAGAAATATATATATATGATATGTTATGAAAATAATATTAAATCATTGTACGTGTTATAACGTAATTATAATGACTGTAATATGATATGTGCTTTAATTGCTTCAAAATTAGATAGTCAAGTGATAAAGGATTTATTAGTAAACGTTATAGTGAATATGTATGATTATATGAGAACAGGTGATGCATTCACTTTATTATTATGTGGTGGATACGCCGCTGGTACTTCCTATATATAAGCATAATAATACTAGTTACCCGGTATATCAGAAGTGTGGAGGATACGCCCTGTATACATACACCAATGGTAAATTGGGGGATATCCACTTGTTGCAGTATATGAAGACCTTATCACTGTTTACAAAATAATCTTAAGTCACTTGGATATTTAACTAGGGGCAGGTAGTAGTACAGGTGGGAAGTTAGGAAGTAGTGTTGCTCAAAGGGATTAGAGACCACTACAAATAGAAGGGGGGAAAAAAGCTACTGTCCGTTATAGGGAATACTCTAGAAGGGTAAACTCGGCAGTTAGCAAATAGGGGAAGGCGGTGCAACTGTCCGTTACAGGGAATGCTCTAGAAGGGTAAACTCGGCAGTTAGCAAATAGGGGAAAGCATGGCGACTGACCGTTATAGGGAATACCCTAAAGGGGTAAACTCGGCAGTCCGCAAAGATGGTTTCTTTGCTTATATAGTAGCAGGGTTTACACTAGTAATAGATGTTGGAGTTGTAGAAAAGGGATAGTGGGATAAATGGTTTTATAGGGAATGTTTCCTGTTAAGGAATATTATGTGTTGTATAATTGTGATATATATTATACTTAATAAATGTCTGTGAAAAAGGGATCTTGCAGGTCCAAGGGTTTTAAACCTCACGCCGAGGTAAAGCTTTTAAAATATAGAACTCACCAGCGTAAGCTGATCTTTTCCAAAAATGTATGTATGTCAGGTCAGGGTGAGGCTTCGAATAGTTACGAGAAGGCCCTGGTGATAAGGGATTAGACGGGCAAGCGATCGGACGGAAGAATGGTTTTGGCAAGCTGGCATAGTTATAACAATAAAACGTAATGACAGATAGTATTTCCTTATGTAAATTATCTCTTACTTTGTAGTACTTGGCAAATAAATAAAAGTTTCAAATTTCCGCTGCTTAGTAATCTCTGTTATTACCTTGTGTTCATGAGTAAATCCGATTAGTGACCCTTTCTGGAGCCAAGTCTGGAAGTGGGCGTCACAAGTTGGTATCAGAGCCTTGGTTTAAGAGATTTAGGTACTAATGCAGTATCTAGACTTAAACTAGGACTCTGGGAAGACAAAGTAGGATGAGATAAGGGATGTAAATGCCAGCCAGGATAGCTTGTGCCCACAGAAACAAGAATGCATTAGGGACATAGTAAGTAGCATCTAAAGTATGTGAAGTGTGGAAAAGATCGGATTGCAATTAGCTACTGTGATTTGGTATTAGTCACATAAACATACCCTAAGTCCTAACTATTATATGTCCAAGTGCAAAGAAAATTTTACAATGATGTAATGTTTGATCAGTGAGAGAGATGATTCAAGAACCGGTTTTAACTTAGAGCTACCGGTAAAAGGATAAAGAGAAGAGTAGACACATAGAAGGAGTGTGATTGAAGTAACTGGGGTTTTGAAAACATCATAACTAAGTAATTGCTTTGGTACCGGTACTTATCTAGTTATCATGTATTCAAAAGTTCAAGGACTTTACGTCACATAAATTCTGAGATGTCATTCACCTGGAATGTAGGATGATGATGATAAGAGGAGGACGTGGTAGAGGTAGAGGTGTCGGCAGAGCAACCGATGCTGGAAGACGTACGCGTGCGAATCCCGAACGAGATAATAACGCAAGATCCAACATCTTTACTAACGAGCAAAGGGCAACTATGGCGGCAGAGTGGAATCAAATGTTCCAGGCGGCTTTGCCTAATCTAATCGCTCAACTTCATGGATCTGCTGGTGGAGGTGCAAATAGAGCCGGAGGAGCCGCTGGTGATGCTGCTGGAAATGTGGGAAATGCCGATCGCGGATGTTCTTTCAAATCGTTTAGCGGATGTAGGCCTCCGTCATTTGAAGGGCAGAGAGATGCAGGTTCGACTGTTCGTTGGATTCGAGAGATGGAAGCTGTGATAGGTATTAGTGAGTGTCGTCCTGATCAAACGGTGAAGTATGCAGCCCATTCCTTCAAAGGAGAAGCATTATTTTGGTGGGACTCTATTCTACAATCCCGAGGCGAGCAAGTTGTTGCTGTCATGAGATGGAATGATCTGAAAACGCTAGTGATGACTAAGTTTTGTCCAAGACACGAGTTGGAAAAACTTTCTAAAGTTTGAAGCGGGTAATATGACTCATCAGGAGTTCACAAGCAAGTTTGACGAGATGGCGAGGCTAGTACCAAGGTTGGTAACACCCGAGGAGGAAAAAGTGAAGAGATATGTTCAGGCCCTTCCTGTTGCTGTAAGGAAGATAGTCAGGCCTCATGTTCCAAAAACTTACCAAGAAGCAATTGATATCAGTGCTATGGTCTATGAAGAAGAATATGGCAACAACGGAAGACCGGGAGAAGTTAAGAGGAAGATATCTGAGACTGGAGAAAGTTCAAAGAAGAATGACCGAGATTTTCACAAGAAGAAGAAAGATTCAAAAGGCGACAAGCCTAAGTGTCGTAACTGTGACAAATATCATCATGGAGAGTGCTGGGTAAAACCAACAAGTTGCTATAGGTGTGGAAAGGAAGGACATTACTCTAACAATTGTCCGGAAGCTAAGAAATGCTATGAGTGTGGAAGCCCGGGGCATGTTAAAGCAAATTGCCCTAAGATAGTGAGAAACCCGATACCATTGAGGGCAGTTCCAGCTTCAGGAACCAAGGGCAAAGTTTATACCCTAACTGCTATCGAAGGACCTGGTATGACCTCAGGTACATTTCTCGATAAATAATGTGCCTGATTTTGTGTTATATGCTTTATCGAATGGCTTTACGAATTGCTTACTAGGCCATTAGTTAGGATTGCGAATCCTTTAGATTATGACTGCCTTAGAAGAATGATTGTTAAACATTAGAAATCGTCCGAGGACTTGGAGATTGCAGGCTTGCAGCAGTAGTGTTTACACTCACGAAATGGGAGCATTAATCAGGATGTCCAACTATTTTGTTGAAAGAAAGTGGTAAATAGTCATACTGACTTTGTTGTGGTTAGAATAGTAATGTCATCTTACACTGGGCTAGGACTAGTACACCTCTGGTTGTATCAAAGGTGTGGTAGATACGCCTCTGGTACATCTTATATATATACACCAAAGATACAACAAGAAGTAGACTAGAGTTAGTCTCGTGTAAAGTAGATAGTACGGGCCACTGTGGAAAACAAACCAATATGATTTATGGATATATATCACTTATTAGTAAGCAAATGAAAGACTATTGGAATTCATGAATGAAGATCAAGCCATGCAAAGTGTAGATAAACGTTCAACGTACGCAAAGGGTAAAATGGAGCAGTAAAAGTCTCGCTGAGGCGCGTTCTTCCAAGGAGTTAGAATATTTGTTCATTGTTACAGTTCGGAAAGAAGTTCCAAAAGCGAACTAGTCAGAAATGATACCTTTCGTTAGAATCGTACTATATGTCGGGTTATCGTATATAGAAATGCGTGTTGCGGTTCTAAATCGCAATTAGAAGAAAGGGTTAGGAGAAGAATAATTCATTTAGCTAAAGTGTTATGAATGCCTAGGTTGGATTCTTAAATCAACCTAGAAAAGAAAGGGGTAAGTTAAGAATGTCTCACTGATGAGATATTCGTAAACGAATCAGGTTTCGGGACGAAACCTTATTTAAGGGAGGTAGAGTTGTAACATCCCAAAATTTGAGAAATACGTGATTAACGTGATTAATACACATGATATATGTTTAGATAGCTAAACGTGACAAAACGGATAGAAAATGCATGTTTGCCCATTTCCGGGTAATAAATTGATAAAAGATGATAATATAAGTATGGATTGGTAAAATGAATTAAGGAAATGAAATTATACGTGTTTTATATCAAAGATAATTGATATATATGATGTTAGCATGAAAAACATAGCTAAACATTTATATGATAGAAATAAATGATAACCGGGAGAAAATAGGTTTACACGATTGCATGATATTGAAATACATGTATAGATATATGTCTAATAGTATAAATACATGTGAAATATTCATTTGATGGATATATATGTGGAAATACGTGTTTAAATAGTTATACGTATGAAAAATGTGTACTTAAACAGTTAACTAGAAAATAAAAGGGTAGAAAGTGTAATTTATGTAAATATACAAATATATATGTGTATATATATTGCTATATGTGACCCGAACCTTCGGGAATGTTAGAAGTATGTCTAGGAAGGTTATAAGATGTAAAATCATAGCCACATCAAAAGATTAGGGTTTAATATGTAAACGATAAAAGTTGGAGGGCTAAAACTGTAATTCTTTGAAAGATATGAACGAATACATATATATACTATCATGAGTATTCCGAGACTTAAAATGTATTATAATAATGTCTTAAAATGATTCGGAACATAAAATAAGGTGTATTGTAAAGTTTGAGGGGCCAAAGGTGTAAATAATGAAAAATATATATAAATATATATAAAAATATATACGTGTGTATACGTATATCATCGAGAGTGTCCCGAGCCTTAGAAACTTTTATAAATATGTCCTATAATGATTTGGTGCATAAAATAATAGAACGGTTAAAGTTTAGGGGTTAAAATGTAAAAAGAAAGTGCAGGGACCAAAACTGCCAAACTGGCAAAGTCGGCTCGCCGCCCGCGAGGGCTGTTTCCCTCTCTGTCGCGGTCCGCGACTCCCCTAGCTGTGCAGAAACGTTGACAGCAACGTTTTCTTGAACTTGGAGGCTACGTTTTTGACGAAATTGACCATCTACGCGTCGAAACTGGAAGCCTACTCACCTAGACACGTGTTAGGGACCTGGTGCGCATCAAACAACTATAAAGGGAGCCCCAGATCGTCCATCAATCCTCACAATTTCCCCAATTTCCTCTCTAAAAACCCTAATTCTGCCAGAATCTTCGTGGGAGCAATTCGAGCAAACGGTGAAGAGTTAGGATCCGAATTTCTGCAGTCAAGCATCTTTAGGTATGATCTAAAATAACCTCTTTCAGTTTTGGCTAAATCGATCTCTAAGTATGCTTTATAAAACTATGCAAAAATTAGGGTTCTTGAGCTTGTTTCGTCAAAATCGGGTGATCGGGTGGGAGTTAGGCTCTGAATTTTTGTAGGTAATCCTAATTTAATGTGTTTTAAGAAAGCCCTAAGTTTATTTCACAATTGGAAAAGGTTTGGTTAAGGTTTTGTAAATGGGTCAAAATTAGGGTTTTCATAACGTTATTCTGCCCAAATTGACTAAACGATGTTGAATTAAGCTTTGAGCTTTTAAAGGATATTATAAAATGTTATAATGGATAATACCCTAAGTTGGTTTGAATAAAAAATGAGTTTTGATAATAAAACGAGAAATTCATTAAATTAGGGTTTCTAAATATGATTATTTAATATAAAATAATCCGGAGGGTATGGGGACTTGATTTTTGGTATGATAACATATTTTTATATATAATAAGTATATATGGGCTTAAAATGGATTAATAATTAAGTATTTAAAATACCGAGTTAATCGGTTATTAGAAGTTCGCGCGGACCGGAAGGGTAGGCACCTGTACACTGGGGTTTCTGGCAATAGCGGGGGTGTCGCCATCCCATCTGGGCAATGGCATCCCAACACTGGGCGATCCCGGAGTGAGTGTTTACTTATAGGAATGCGCGTCTTCATATTATCATTAAAAGAAAAGGATAACTGCCTAAAGGGCAATTTGGTCATTTTGACCTTTAATAAGGAATAAACTTAATAATTGAATATTATTAAGATAATACGATATTAAAATAAACATAAGAAGTGTTTATTGTATAATGCCTTGCGTTAACGCCATACGATACGCAAATTAGGTTAAATCGGGAATCATAGCGGGAGTTCTGTCCAAATAACCGGTTAAAGAGATAAGGTGAGTTCTATGAGCCCACTCTTAAATGTTTTAAATGTTTTAAATGTTTTCGGGCTGATATACATACAAATGTTATAAAATGCATCTAAATGATTTAGAACTGAAATGTTGCCTATCTGAACTATGGAAGTGTTAAACTGTTGAATTGCCTTTGAATGAATATATATATTTATCAAACTGCTAGGTGCTAATTGTTAGTGGATATATTGAACTGTTAAATTGTTATTGAATTGATATATATATGTGGATTGTTATGGGAATGCATATACGTAAAATATCTTGAATTAATAAACTGTTAAAAGGCTTTTGGGATAATATATATAGAAATATATATATGATATGTTATGAAAATGATATTAAATCATTGTACGTGTTATAACGTAATTATAATGACTGTAATATGATATGTGCTTTAATTGCTTCAAAATTAGATAGTCAAGTGATAAAGGATTTATTAGTAAACGTTATAGTGAATATGTATGATTATATGAGAACAGGTGATGCATTCACTTTATTATTATGTGGTGGATACGCCGCTGGTACTTCCTATATATAAGCATAATAATACTAGTTACCCGGTATATCAGAAGTGTGGAGGATACGCCCTGTATACATACACCAACGGTAAATTGGGGGATATCCACTTGTTGCAGTATATGAAGACCTTATCACTGTTTACTAATAATCTTAAGTCACTTGGATATTTAACTAGGGGCAGGTAGTAGTACAGGTGGGAAGTTAGGAAGTAGTGTTGCTCAAAGGGATTAGAGACCACTACAAATAGAAGGGGGGAAAAAGCTACTGTCCGTTATAGGGAATACTCTAGAAGGGTAAACTCGGCAGTTAGCAAATAGGGGAAGGCGGTGCAACTGTCCGTTACAGGGAATGCTCTAGAAGGGTAAACTCGGCAGTTAGCAAATAGGGGAAAGCATGGCGACTGACCGTTATAGGGAATACCCTAAAGGGGTAAACTCGGCAGTCCGCAAAGATGGTTTCTCTGCTTATATAGTAGCAGGGTTTACACTAGTAATAGATGTTGGAGTTGTAGAAAAGGGATAGTGGGATAAATGGTTTTATAGGGAATGTTTCCTGTTAAGGAATATTATGTGTTGTATAATTGTGATATATATTATACTTAATAAATGTCTGTGAAAAAGGGATCTTGCAGGTCCAAGGGTTTTAAACCTCACGCCGAGGTAAAGCTTTTAAAATATAGAACTCACCAGCGTAAGCTGATCTTTTCCAAAAATGTATGTATGTCAGGTCAGGGTGAGGCTTCGAATAGTTACGAGAAGGCCCTGGTGATAAGGGATTAGACGGGCAAGCCATCGGACGGAAGAAGGGTTTTGGCAAGCTGGCATAGTTATAACAATAAAACGTAGTGACAGATAGTATTTCCTTATGTAAATTATCTCTTACTTTGTAGTACTTGGCAAATAAATAAAAGTTTCAAATTTCCGCTGCTTAGTAATCTCTGTTATTACCTTGTGTTCATGAGTAAATCCGATTAGTGACCCCTTCTGGAGCCAAGTCTGGAAGTAGGCGTCACAGTCAGTCACATAGATTTTAAGTTCCAACAATTTTAACATCAAATTATCCCTTAAAAACAAAAGGTATAGTACTTATCTTCAAAATATATATGTAGCTTCTAATCTCCTTATTTAACCATCCTGAAAACTTGGATGTTAAAATGTGTATACTTTTTTAACCTTGCAAATTAATAAATACTATTTTTTACTATTTAATTATTATATTTCTTTCATTTTAACTAAAATTATTTTTTAACCAAGTAATGTTTAAAATGGTTTAGTATTTTATTTATTTAATATATAAAGAGATAAACTTTTAAATGTTAAACTTTGGTGGATGTCAGTTTTATACTAATAAGTGAGAAGTATTATATATACCCCATTGGATCATGTGGAAAATGATCTATTAACATTATCCGAAAGACGGAAGAGATTGTCTTTTACAAATAGTCTCAGTCAACATGATACATCACTACATTAACATTTTAAGAAACCACATTTCATATGCACCTTTTTTGTCCCCAATGCAGTAGCCCTTCCACATACAACTTTGATATTTTCACATTATCATTACTTTTATATTTTAATTTAACAAATAAAATAATGTAAATGATTAAATTAAAATAAATACTTAAATTAAAATAAGTATTTAATTAAAACTTGAAATATATTCAAAAATAAAAATACAAATCAAACTACAACAAATAACTAAAACTAGAAATTTAACAAACTAATCAAAACGAGACATCTTGTATTTCTACCTAGTCATGTTACTATAAGCCTCATGTTGAGCTCTTTGTGATGTAGTCATATGACTTCTATCAATGAAAAGTATTTTCTTCTCTAACTCTATAAGATTTTGTATTGCGTCCTGCTCCATCTTGTCCGTCTTGCTAGGTCATCAATCAGGCTCAACTTAGTGTCCCCCTAAGTAGATGACGAGATACTTTACCCTTTGTTTTGGCTATTGCTTTTGTCATGTCCTCCCGGTTAGACGTGCTAGAGGTTCCTCTTCTATGTGGATTTTATCATCATCATCATCATCAAGTGATATCCTAAACTCAGGAGTATCATCAATGTTGGTTTTGTTGGGTTTTACAGTGGGTATCCAGGTTGCCCGTTTTAATTTTTACCGAATAAATTAACTGGTCCATTAATAAAATTAATTGCGCAACAGAAAAGCAAGTTTTACAACGCGAATAACGTAAAAAATCGTAGACAGGATCTGATCACCGTGTACGCGTAAATACTGAAAATAAATTAAATAAAAATATCTAAACAGTTAGATATACCTTGGCGGAGTCCGAACAACCCTTCAAGACACCAGGGTTCGACGAACTGGCGCTAGGGTTAACGGCAACGCCTGACTCGAACCGGCGAGTTAAGTCTTCAACCGACTTTGAAGACGGGCCCTCAGGCACCACAGGCGGGTTCATCTCATGAACCGACGGTGGTGGCGGTAACGAAACCATGCTATGTATCATAGCATTCCAGTCGAACGGTTCCGTCGTGCATGGCGACGAAACCGATGCAATATCGATTTCGTCCGACACGCGTGGAAGCGACGAACGTAGTGGCGTGACGGCGGCGGCATACAATGGCGTCGGCCACTTAGGGTTTTCACCTGGTTCGACGGTGGCGGCACGAGACGGTTCAAATAACGGTCTCGGTGGCGCGGGTAGAGCGAGAACCACCTCGCGATGGTCCTCGCCGAAGATGTCGGCGGCGAAGGCGGCACGGGACGCGGCGGTGGCGATGGCGGATCTCTCGGCGGCGGCGGCCGGCTCGGGCGACGGCGGCGGTGGTCTCGAGCTTCATGGCGACGACAATCAAACGAGGGTCTCGTTTTACCATCGTGTCGGTCGGAGAAAGCGACGAAGGATGGTGGTGGTGTTTGCGCCGATCGAGAGAGAGAGGGGAGGGGGAGTTCGCGACGGCTCAAAGGGAGAGGAGGGAGAGGGTCACGATTAGGGTTCTTTCTAATCTCTCCTCCCCCCCCCCCCCCCTTTATAGTTTTTCCTTGACTTCCTTTTCAAGCAAGGCCCATCGCGACTAAAGCCCCTAAACCCAATGATCTTTCTAGCCCGTTAACCATTTAACGACTAGATAATCATTCGCCGATAATTTCCGTAAACGTTTTACGAAAAATGATTGTTTCGTTACATATAAATAAATAACTATTATTTATTTTAATTTAAGCCGTTTGAATTAATTAACTTTTAATTAATTACAAAGTTTGTTGACTCCGATGTAACCCTTCCGGATCGAAACCGGGTCGGTTAGGGGAGGCGGTGTGGTTGGGTTACCGCTGGGCGGTTCCAAGGGGAGCCGGGCGGCTCAAAGGGGCAACCATACCGCCTTGGGCGGTTTCCTCCCATGGCTTCCGAATTGTTGGTCTATGCGGCACGAGGGAACCGGGGAGAGCCGCACAACCCCCACTTGTTTTGTCTCATTTGTTTTTTCATGTTCCAAGGGGAGCCGCATGGCTCTTCTTGGCAACCATACCGGGTGTTGTGGCTTGATATGGCTTCAAAAACATCAAAATTGAGTTGGCACATGATGATTGGTTGGTGAGCATGGCTCCTTGAAGCCACAAGGCAACCATACCCCCTCCCCTTACGTTTAAATGTCGGGTCAAGACACCAGGTATCCAACAAGTGTCTGATGCAAAACTTTAGGTATACTCCTCCATGCTTATTGTCTTTTTTTCTTTTGGGACCTTATATCCAAAGGGATTTGATTGGATGAACTTTTGTAGAACCTGATCGCCTACGGTTGTAACTTGATCATAGATTAACTCTTGAGGTTATAGACCGAAAGGAATAGACTTTTAACTAAAATGGTCTACGGAATCATAGTGATATGTAAAGGGACTTTTGGTTTGGGTAAACGATCCATGTGTCTGTGGCACCTTCGGGTTGCAACTCAACCAACAAAAAAGAAATTATGGAAACATGAATGGTAAATTGGAAATCACCCTTTGAGGTGTAGAAAAAGAAAACGAATATTTAGAAATTGCCACATGTATGTTGGACTAATCTTGTAATTGGTTAAAACTTAGGGTTAATTAGTAAATATTTATTAATTATTTATAGAGTTTGTATTAAACTATGATACAATTTTATTATTTAATTAGTTTTAGGTTTATCTCTCATCTAAGTTTTATTAGTATAAATAGGGGTGTATAGAGTCTTTATAAATTGTCCCGGTAAATTATATTTTGTGAGTTATTCGTTCCTGGTGAAAACTGTGATGTCCATTAATGTATACTAATAGAGGGTTGGGTTCAAATGAGAACTTTTTCTACCCTATAAGTTTTATTATTTATTTTTTTTTTCAAGTTTTGTCGTCTTCTAATTTGTTCACGAAACTTTTATAATTTTACGTTAGGGAACTTTTTGGTTTTCAAACTTTGGCCATAAAAATTTGAAACTTTTATATTTTCTACCCTCTAACTTTTAAACTTTGTTTTTTTTTTATGTTTTGTCCTCTTCTACTTTGGCCACGAAACTTTTATAATTTTACATTTTATACCCCTTAAGTTTAAAACTTTTGTTTTTTTATATTTTGGCCACGAAGCTTTTAGAGTTTTACGTTTTATACCCCTTAAGTTTTTCACTTTTGTTTTTTTTTATCTTATTTAAGTTGGAGTTTTCAACTTTGACCACACCATTTTTATAGTTTAATTAGACTTTTACGTTTATACCCCTTAACTTTTCTACTTTCATTTTTTAGTATACTTTTATACTTTCACCACAAAACTTCTAGACTTTTACATTTTATACCCCCTAACTTTTCTACTTTCTTTTATTATTATAGTATTAGAGTTTTCGACTTTAGTCATGAATTTTTTCTAATTTATACTTTGATCACATTAAAACATTTTTTACTTAAACTGACGGGTGAATGGATGGCCTGCCGCGAAACGCGGATGGGTCACCATCTTGTAGAATAAATTGTGAAACTTGATCTTTTCATGGTTCAATCTTATGTAATAGAACAAAGGGAACCATCTAAATGGGTACATAAGAGGAATGGGATTGAAAACCCTTGCGTAACTAGTTTAGAAACTGATTCGAGTACCTAGGAACGGGTAAATATTGATTTGGAAAATAATGGATTAAAGCTCGGTCCTTTAAAAATGTTCTAGGTTCAAGAACATACTGAAAACGGGTCAAAACTCAAAAACTCATCTAGGGGAAGTAAATTACCCCCCTTGGACGTACTCTAAGATGTAAATCAGTAGCCCACGGACTGTCAGGGCATAATTTACGTCCACATGCCTGAATTTTCTGTTTTGCTGATTTTTTGAGAATTGATCTATTTGGCTTATAAAACTTGGTTTCTTCCTATAGTCCTAGTAATTGATACACATAAAGACTAACTTGAATTGATGTTTATGATAATAGGTGGTCACGCGTAACAACCGGAGCCGATCAAGCTAACTTGAAGAACCAATATGTGAAGTTGAACTCTTTTTGAATTTTGACATTTTGAAAAATGTTGTTTCACTTGTACGTTAGCGTATAAAACTAACTTGTGGATTATGATTTATGAATCATTCTCACCAAAACTTATGATTTATGAATCATTTTCACCAAAACTTATGATGTTGATTATAATTAAACGAAATTTTTTGAGACTGAACTTTATTTATCTTTAAGTCAACGTTTTATGGATATTATCTATATATTTAAATATAAAACATGATAAATAGGGTCACCAACATGGCAGGTGGTAATTAGTTAATACTTTTTTTGTTTTCGTTTTATTTATTGCTTAGATAATTTGTGTGTGAAAATTTAAAAAAAAAAAATAACCGCCTACGTTACTTGATTCATACACATGGTTTAGATGAAAGATGTCTTAGGTTCGATTCTAAGTTTTGCTTCCTTCTTATTTACTAAAATTACATCTCTCACAAATTGTTTTGATGTACTACTTTTTAAAATAATGTTTTTATGTGTTTAGCTGTTTTTCTTTTGCAACTCCGAATGTGACATTACAATATACATAAATTTTTATGTCGATTTTCGTTTAAAATTTTTATCTCTAGATTTCAGTTTCATTTACGCAGATTCTATTCAGATACCCCAAAATTTTATTTTGACACTCCAAACCGCCCCCTTTTGATCAAACCGCCCCCGTTTGAATAAAGACAAACCCAAACCGCCCCGGTTTGATCAAACCGTCCCGGTTTAACTTTTTTTTTTTTTTAATTTTTGATCACAAAACGAAATGAAATTAAAATTAAGTGTGTACGATTATGAAATATGAATGACGACTTGTTAGTTTATCGTTTGCTTTACTCTTTTTCAAATGGAACCATTTGTCTTATTTGCTTTTATGTTTTTTGACTTGAGATTTTAACTAATCCATATTAGTTAAAATATAATATAACACAGAAATAAAATAAGTAATACATTTATTTTTTATAAAAAAAAACATTGTAATATATAATAACAATTTAGAAGAAAAAATATCAATAATGCCTTTTATAACTATGTTTCATGAGGTCCTAGTAAGATGGAAGCTAAGTTGAATTAACATTGTAACATATAATAACAATTC
>JBCNJP010000012.1:17898470-17921325 GCA_039602395.1 Deinandra increscens subsp. villosa | reverse complement strand
GAATGCAACTTTCAAAACTAGTGCCACTCCACTGCTTTTGCGCGCGAGAAAAGTCACTATTCAAAATGTAATGGAAATTCTCCACGAAATACAACTTCATATGTGTCTAGTTCGATTGTTTGTTTTAATGTTAAATTTGCCAAAAGGGTCCCATTTGGGTGATATGGAGGATATAATTTTTGTTAGAATATATAGAGGTTCTGAAAAATTAAGGGTTGGTGTAAAGAAGAGCAGGGCATCATATATATATATATGACACCAATATGCTATATGGCACTAAATTTGAAAGAGGTCAGAACATAAGTAACGAAGCTCTTTTGCATATTACCAACTTAGAGGTTGTAGTAGTTAATATACATGATCTTCTAGAGTTGTCAGAAGATTTTTCTTTGCTTCCTTACTTAGTGTTGCTTGCTCTTGAGATGATGATTCGAAGACTTGATGATTCAATCTGAATACATTGAAGAGTTGCAACTCATATGCTCTGATTTTTAATTTTTGTGGTAAAAAATGTTTAGAAGGGGAAAGTATTGTTACGTTTTAATATATGGAGGGGCCTATAATGTAATAATTCCATATTATAGGGTGTTCTTAATTATTTGTAACTAGTTAAATAGGCTATGAACCCGAATGAAAGGCATCGATGTTTTGATCAGAATTTCCCATCTTCTTCCCTCTAACAGCTTCTTCTTCTAAATTCTACATTTATCTCTTGATTACCATTTGATTCGTATCACGGACGAGAGGAGGTCGCCTAACAAGATAGCCAGAAGAAGATAGGTCACCGTTGATAGTTTTTTTTGATGGGAGAATGCCGTCATTTGGTTTTCTGATGGAGAAATTACGTGGTGAACGTGAAATTGCAATTTCATGTTTTTTTTTATCTTTTAAAAAGTAAAAGGGTAAAAGTGTAATTTCATAAGAAAATGGGTAATACGTAATTAAAGTTTATGATTGTGTGGAATATATGTAAAAACTCTTTATTTTTAAAAATTGAAATTCTTCAAGTGCATCCAAAAGATGACATCCCTAGATGTTTTATATTCTCCTCCAACCACGATAAAAGATTACATTAAAGCGGCTATATGGTATCTTCTTTGCCTACTGAAAAACTATTCAAAAATATCCGAATCAGAATCCGAATATAAAATATCCGAAATATCCGAAGTAAAAATATCCGAAAATAATATCCGAAATTCGGATATCCGAATTTTCGGATTCGGATTCGGATATTGATTTTGAACATTTTCGGATATTCGGATATCCGAAAAATATCCGAAATATATATTTTTTTAAATATTAAATTATATATATTATTTAGTTTAACATACTTAAACTTAGGAAACCCTAAATCTAAAATTGTAAACTACGATGTTCACTCTTTTTGCCTCTTTGGATCCCGTGGTCCTCCAAATCTCGACCCTCACTGGCTCATTGCCTTACACCGCCGATTTGTAGTATGCCATCGAGCTTGTTGCACACGAAGAGCTTCAAAATCGAGACATTTTTTATATTTTGTTGGTATTTAACTATTTAATGTACTTGTATTACACTATTTAATCATTTAGATGTTTATCACTAGTAATTTTAGAGATTGAATGTATTTTTTTTTTAACTTTTTTTTTTGTTTTGAAAATTCGGATATCCAATTCACTATCCGAATCCATATCCGAAATTTCGGATATCCGAAATTCGGATATCCAAAATTTCGGATACGGATTCGGATAGTGAAAATCAACTATCCGAAATTTCGGATATCCGAAATTCGGATATCCGAATTTTCGGATATCCGGTTTTGAACACCCCTATTAATAAGATATCACACTGCTATACCTTCTATATGAAAAGAAACACTTTAAAATTTTATTTCTTTTTATTATATCTTTTAGTTAGAAAACATGGTAATCAATTCATGAAAAAGGTAAGAAGAGAGCATTGAGGACAAAAACATCATCAAAATTTTGAATACACTTCATATGGCCTTAGGCTCACTTACTTTTTAGTGGAAAACTTATTACTTTACCCATTTGACAAGTTATGGATACAAATTAACCTATATGCTGGCAAAATGGGTGAAATAGTTAAAATGATGAAAGACATTAACCCATTTATAGGCAAAATGAGTGAAACAGTTAAAATGATGAAAGGCATGTACCTTGAGTCTTTTTTCCTATTAAAGGGTAGGGCTGTTCAAAAAGCACGCGGCTCGTGGCTCGCTCGAAGTTTGCTCGAGAAAAGCTCGAAAAAAGCTCGCTTGAAATTGGCTCGTTAGTAACGAGCCGAGCCGAGCCATCTCGGTATGTAAACGAGCCGAGCCCAAGCGAAGGTCAGCTCGACTCGTGGCTCGCTCGTTAGCTCGCTCGTTGGCTCGCTTGTCTGGCTCGTACAAATTTATATATAATTAAAAATATTAAAAATTATAACATAACTATGGATGCATATTATCTCATTTGTATGACTCAGCACACCTCCCACTTAAACCTAACCAGTGTTAAACCTCTAATTTTATTTTCAATTTGCAGATCCATATTCACGACTTCTACCTCCCGCCTCCCTAATTCCTATTTTCTTTCCCATTTTCCCATAACTTCATTGTCTCGCTTTAAGTATTGTCTAATCGTGTCTTTGATAACATCGTCAAGTATATGCCATACTTGCTCTACTTCTTCTGTTCTTTGATTGTTTCCGCTCATTTATCTTTACTTTTATAAATTTACTACTAATTATTATTAGAATTTAGTTGTGTTAAAAATTGCATTATAAGTTTTGTGGTTTATAAATTTCTCATTGTGTTAAAAATAAAATTTTTTTTCTTATATTAATTTGTGTTAAAAGTAAAAAAATAAAAAAGTAAACAAGTCGGCTCGACGAGCCACAAGCTGGCTCGAGCTTTTGACGAGCTGTAACCCTTGTGCTTAAACCGTGATCCGAGCTGGAAATAATCAAATGGAAAATATTCAAAAGATTTCTAAGATCACAATTTGAGGCGGTACGCCTAGGAATAGGAATTCCCAGGCGGTACGCAACCCGTTTGACAAACGGGTCGGGTTGCGGCACCCATCGGATCCCCGCATACCCGCTACCTCAAAATCCGGGCGGTACGCCCCAAATTGAGTATTTTGGGGCGGTACGCCTCGATTCCAGTTCGTTAAAAACTAGGAATTTGGCCTTTATAGCCATTACACACTTGTGATTCTCTGCATATCCGACCAGAACCTCCTCATTGCTGTCCCAGAGCTCTGTTGCCACCACTTTCCAGCCTTAGGAGCATTGTGGAAGGTTTGATCATCAAAGGTAAACTTTTCTAATCACCATTTTCATATCAAGGCTATATGAAATTGATGTAACCCTCACCTATTGCTTGATTACTCATTAACTCAGTGGTGTGAGCATACTTGGGAGATGATTGAGGTGTGTAGAAACTGAATCCAAGAATAATCAAGGTAAGGATATCTTGATTTTGGGTTAAGGAAGTTATTTAAGGTTTCTTTATGATCATACTCTCATAATATGATCATGGATCATACATGCAACCCCAAATCTGTCCTTAAGAGCTCGATTGAAGACCTAAGGGAGCAAGGAAATCTGAAAGCTTGATTGTACAAGGGAATCTCCACAAGGTACAATCCATTTATGCATGCATGTTGATTTTTCTATAAATAGAAACTTTATGAGCTAAGATAACATAAGACCAGATTTGGTCAGTGTGTCTAAAGAGGAAATGGCCATTGAAACATAAGAGTTCTGTCCCTAATGATATTTGTATGAAACGGGGTTCGAATTGATGAAACTTACCATTAAATGGAAAGCTCGGGAATTGGGGTTATGCTTTGGTTAAGATTATGGACCACAAATGGACTACTGAAATCAACTCCAATATGGTATACTACTGGATTCCCCAAATGATTCTGGCCCAAAAACGACAATATGTAAAAATGGCACTAAAAGACAAAATAGTCGGGCCAGACAGGGGCGTACCGCCCAAACTCTCTGCATGCAGAGCGGTACGCCCAGAAAAATAAAACAGGAGCCGGGACCAACAGATTACAGCGTACCGCCCAGAAATACATAGATCAGCGCGGTACGCCCGGATTTGAAATCAGGAACTCGGATTACCATTTGACGCGTACCGCCCAGAAATGTAAATTTCCAGGCGATACGCCTATGAAGGAAAATGACAGAATGTTTGGTCGATTTTTAGATGAACCAAAAACTGAACCGGTTGATCTAGTGACTGTAATTCATGGTACTTTGAACCTAAGATGGTTTATGGACATGTTAGCATTGTATATGACTTGGATATACATGATAATTCTGATAGGTTGCTAGAAACCGAAGATAGGATATTCTAGTGAATCTTGGATTGCAACCTTTACTGAACTCTGTTTCTGACTTCATTACTGTGAGTCCTCTGACTTCCTTCATTAGTTAACTATTTCAGATCACATGGTTGCTCTGATGTATCTGTTATATCTGTTATGCTTATCTTGTCGAACACTGTGAGTCAGAATGCCCTGTAAGGGTCATTAGAGACTTTCTGGTCATTAAGGTTGAGACCACTAGACATATAAGGGATTATAGCGGCCGATATAGTTGAACGATCCATATTCACCCGGATCCTCTAGTATTAATTTACTAGGGGGAATATGTACTTATATGTTGAACTTAAAAACTACTCGTAGAGGGCGTATGGCTACGCGCAACGTGCCCGTAGAGTATCTGAGTGTTGACCTTGGGTGCGGCATGATAAATTCATAATCTGTATGTGTTGAAAACTGTTAATGTGATGATGGTAGTTACGACTCACCAACAACGTATGTTGTTGACTTTGTGATTGACTTATGTTGCAGGTAAGCAAGTGTAGGTGTGGACCTAATCTGAACTTGGAATATTCTGATGGTTGTTGTCACTATGGATAGGGCTCTGTATAATAAACGAATGATGTTTGTTTCTGAAGACCTGTTATGACTATGTTTCCCTTGTAATAATGTATCTCTTGTTTGTTCAGTCCTGGGTCATATCCGGTGGCTATCGATTCTATCAGGTCGGCTAAGAGGTGCTCTGTGCATCCTCATTCAGAGTCGGCCTAGGGTTTCACTGTGAGGACTGGATGTCCGTTATGTATGCTTGTGTGTTTGTTGTTTAGTTGGTGCCTCGGGAACTGATGCGGACAGCCGGTCCCACACCCTCCCCCGCACCTGGCAGGGGGCGGCGGAGGGGGGTGTGACAGGTTGGTATCAGAGCCAAAGGTTCCAGCAAATTAGGCGTTCTTAGAGCCCCTAAGCTTGAACCTAGTTGGACCTCTAAGTTATTGCATGAACCAATTTGTGATCTAGGCTGAAAATTTGTATGTTAGAAGTAATCGAGGTTTAGTGTAAGGTCGGTAGAAGTTACAGCCTTGCAAACTGCCATTCCTACCCACAGGTGCACTAAGACTCGGTGAACCCTAACAGACACATTGATGCTAATGGTCTTCCGCAATAAGTGTTAACCTAAGTTGAAACTGGTATATTAGGTTACTCATAGCATGATGTAAGGTCGGTAATAATTGCAGAAAGTGCACGCTGTCATTGTTACCCACAGGTACCTCATGATATGACGAGTCTAATAGACACGTGGATACCGATGGTTATTTTATGTGTACACTAGTGAATTCAATGGGTAAAAGTTAGTATGAAATAAGTTGATGAAAATCTAGGAGTGCACGAAATATTGTGTAAATATATATATATATTCTACTGTATATTAAAATTATATTCACAGATACCTCCGTGAAAGATGTGGAACTTTGCAAAATCTTCAAAATCCGGCAGCAAGAACAGTGGAAGCAGCAAAAGTAGCAGGAACAAGAAAGAGGAAGGTGGACCAAGTCAGCCCGTACCACCAATGAGTCCTGACTTTTCAGGATACTTTACCGCACCTACTCAAAAGAAGACTCCATCACCGGCAGCGTCGACTACGGACGTACCGAAACCTCCTAAGAAAAGAAGTACCAAACCCAGGATGTCGGTGCGCCCAAGTCATACCATTCACATTGCACCATCGGAATGGAATGCTCGCGATGTAGGGACGGACCAAGAAGAACCAGAGGAGGAGCCCGAAGAAGATGCTGACGAGACCATTCCACAGGTAGTAATTGCAGTATCAGCAGGTCACACGGTAAGCTATCACTCAGAGCATCACTCCCAGCATGTGTATGCCTCCCCAGCTTATGCGGCAGATGTTGAAGAAGGACCCGAGGAATCGGTTCCTATGCAACATGATCCCATTGCAACTTTTCCTCAAATGGGGAACTTTGTGGATGTTCCAATACAGGATCCTATCGCAGCTTTGGCAAATGATGTTAGAGACCCGTATGTAGCTGCAATGATGCAGGGCCAGAGCAGCCAACCCGTGTCTGAACGTTACAGTTTTCCCCAGTTACTAAGGTCTAACAGTCAACCACCATCTGCATATCAGCAGCCACCTGCCTACCATCAGAGTTCTTCATTTCAGCAGTCACCTGGATTCCAGCAGCAATCCATCTATCAGCAGCCTATCATGTATCCAACTCCTGTTCAGGAACCTTATGCCACGGGTATGCCGTATTATCCACCACAGCCATCGTTTTATCCGCCACAACCATATCAGTACTCGACTTCTCCACCTATGCAGCAGTCCTATATGCCTTTTTCACCTTCTGCCTACCAATATGCTCCGTATGGATCATATCAGGATCTACCGAGATCATCTTTTTCAGGACCAGGCCCAGTTTTTGCCCCAACCCCATATGCGGATCATTCAGGACCTAACTCCCCGGTAATCAACGCTCTCAGAGAAGAAAATAAGGCTTTAGCCAAAAGACTAGAGAAACAGTTGAAGAAGGAAAGGAAAATGGCAGAAGAAGCTAAGAAGGTGTCATCCCACATCAAACATCTGACGTCGTTTGGAAGACGCAAGGATTAGAAGCATGGAGACTAGTGTGAACTGTGATGGCGGAAATCTCGTGTGGTGTGTCTAATAAATTATTATGTTATCTGTTGTGTGTTATTTCGTAACTTTGTTTGAGTATGGTTTATGTGTGTGCCTTGTTTTGTAAAGCGGTTAAACCGCTAAGACGTTTGTGTGATCATTATGGAATAAATGTTTATTTGTTGTTATCAATAACATTTGAGTATTATAGGAATGTTAAGTCAGGATACATAGTGATTTTTAGGAGGTTTGGTTCATTAGACCACCCCTAAGGACTTGTGTGTATGTGATTTCACTCTGATCATAGTCATAACATGGTAAAATTATGTCGGTAACCACAAGATGGTGATCCGGAAAGCCCAAACTAGTGCAACAACTCTGTTATGAACACGTTCCTTATGGCACTAGAATGTGCAAAGGGATATAAACTCTGATTACAAATACCTGTCAACTAAGTCAAATGTATGTTAATCTGTCAATTCGGTATTGCTTTCAGCAAAATGTCGAAAGCAGGAGCGAGCAAAACTCGTCAAGATGATTACGATGAGGAAGATGATCGTGATGATCACTCCGTTCACAGTAAGATGAGAGAACCTCTCACGTCTGAACAACTGAGACAACGGGAGCAGGAGGAAAGACTCCAGGAGCTTATAGCTCAAGGAATCTCTAAAGCGTTGCCCTCGTTAGTTGCTAAGGAGAAAAGGCAAGGAAAAACGCACGTGGGTTCAGAGAGATCCAGCGAATCGCCAAGAAGCAAAACTGCCATCCCCGGATCCAAGGGGACTGCAAGGTCTCGATCACGAACAGTTGAGTCTCGAACTGACTCATCAGCTCACAGTAAGAGTAGGACTCGTCAGAGTCGCAGCCATGATCGTGAAAGCCGTCCGAAGGGCGCCAGAAAGAGATCAAGGAGCAAAGAACATAAGTCAGAGAATGAGGTAAAGAGAGGATGTTCGTACAAGACATACATGGCTTGTAAACCCAGTATATTCAGAGGAGATAAGGGGGCTACTGATGCCCTGAACTGGTTAGAAGAAACTGAAGCAGCTTTGGATATTAGTGATTGTGCTACTAAGGATATGGTGAAGTTTGCATCCCAATCCTTTAGGGGAGCAGCGTTGAACTGGTGGAAGGTAGAATTAAGTCGACTTGGGAAAAAGAATGCTTATCGTATGAGTTGGAAAGCTTTTCGCGCAATGGTTATGGAAAAATTCATTCTAGAGAATGAAGCAGAAAGACTAGAGAATGAATTTATTAATCTAAGAATGAATGGAGCTGACTACATGACTTACATCAATAAATTTAATGAGTTGCTGAATTTGGTACCCCACATGGCAGAAACAGAGACTTCCAAAATCAGGAGGTTTGTATGGGGATTAAGCCCCGAAATAAGGGCGGATGTAAGATCAGCACGCCCTAGTACCTTAGCATCTGCTATAAGCTTAACGGGTACCTTGGCCGATGAATGGATCAGAACAGTGGGAATTAAAATGGATACTTCTGGGAACAAGAGAAAGTTCAGTGACAGAGGGCGAGATAATAGGAGAGGTAAATTTGGAAGAAATGACCAAGGAAGAAGAAATGGTGACAGGGATTTCAGGAGACCACCGGCAGATAATTGTAAAAATTGTGGAAAGGCGGGGCACACGCATCAGCAGTGCAGAGCACCAGTGGTCTGCTTCTACTGCAAAGAGAAAGGACATAGATGCCTGGAATGTCCGCAAAGGAAGAACGGAAAAGATGATAAGAATAAAGGCATTGGAACTTCGAAAGGTAAACCCCGACTCTATATCATGACAGCCGAAGAGGCACGTGTGAATGACGACGTGATCTCCGGTATGTTTTCTGTTAATAACATGATTGTTAGCATTCTATTTGATTCTGGTGCCAATAGAAGTTTTATATCCTCTGCTTGTGTACCTAGACTAAAATGTGCGGCACATAAGTTAAATATACCTTATGTTGTAGAAACTGCTAATGGCCAAAAGATTAGTATCTCCAAAGTAATTAGAGATTGTCATTTAGAACATGAGAATACCACTTTCGATTTAGAACTCCTTCCCATGGATCTAAGTGAATTCGACATCGTGCTCGGAATGGACTGGCTCACGCGATATCAGGCAAAGATTCGTTGTGCCGAAAAAGTTTTGGAGTTAAAGTCGGCGGATGACAAAATTCATACAATCATTGGAGATAGACAAACAAAACCAATGAGGATAATATCCAGACTGAAAGCAGGAAAGTGTATTCGCAAAGGAGATCAAGCTTACTTAGCAAATCTGGTCGAGGTACCTCGAGAAAGGAAACTGGAAGAGGTACCTATTGTCTCAGAATATCCTGATGTGTTTCCAGATGAACTACCAGGATTGCCTCCGAAAAGACAAGTGGAGTTTCAAATCGAGCTTGCACCGGGAACATCTCCGATAGCAAAAGCACCGTACCGACTCGCACCTTCAGAAATGCAAGAATTAAAGAGTCAACTTCAGGAACTTCTCGATAAAGGTTTCATTAAGCCCAGCTCTTCACCTTGGGGAGCGCCGGTTCTTTTTGTGAAAAAGAAGGATGGCACGATGCGGATGTGCATTGATTATCGTGACCTAAATCGTGTAACTATCAAAAATAAATACCCTTTGCCTAGAATTGATGACTTGTTTGATCAATTGCAAGGGGCCAGTTACTTCTCCAAGATCGATTTGAGATCCGGATATCATCAAGTTAGAGTTCGCGAAGAAGACGTTCCGAGAACGGCATTCAGAACAAGATATGGCCATTATGAATTTACGGTTATGCCTTTTGGATTAACTAATGCGCCAGCAATATTCATGGATTTAATGAACCGGGTGTGCAAACCATACCTCGACAAGTTTGTGATTGTGTTTATCGATGACATTCTGATTTATTCTCGCACCCGAGAAGAACATGGTGAACATCTGAGAAAGATATTAGAGTTATTGCGATCCGAGAAACTTTATGCAAAATTTTCTAAATGTGACTTTTGGTTAAGAGAGGTGCAATTTCTGGGTCACATTGTCAGCAAAACCGGAATTCAAGTAGACCCAGCAAAAGTGGAAGCTATTGCAAAGTGGGAGCAACCAAAGAGTCCTACCGAAATTCGGCGTTTCTTAGGACTAGCTGGTTATTATCGAAGATTTATTCAAGATTTCTCAAAGATAGCCACACCATTGACTTCCCTTACTCAGAAGAATGTGAAGTTTGATTGGAAGCCTAAGCACACCAACGCTTTTGAGTTGCTTAAACAGAAGTTGAGCTCTGCTCCTATACTATCATTACCAGAGGGTACTGAAAACTTTGTGGTATACTGTGATGCCTCTATCAATGGACTCGGATGTGTTCTGATGCAGAAAGATAAAGTAATCGCATATGCATCTAGACAACTCAAAAAGCATGAAAAGAATTACACCACTCACGATTTGGAGTTAGGAGCAATAGTCTTTGCTCTTAAAATTTGGAGACACTACCTATATGGAGCCAAATTTGTGGTATACTCCGATCATAAAAGTTTACAGCATCTGTTCAGTCAAAAAGAGTTAAATATGCGACAACGACGCTGGATGGAAGTGCTGAGTGACTATGATTGCGAGATCAAATACCACCCAGGCAAGGCCAATGTAGTGGCAGATGCATTAAGCAGGAAGGAAAGAGTTAAGCCACTGAGAGTTCGAGCCTTGAGATTAGACGTAAGCGTGGATTTAATTGGAGAAATCATTGAAGCACAAAAGAAACAGATGGCTGACTCCAACGTCGAGCGGGATGAGATGATGACTGTTGTAAGAAAATTGACAAGGGAAGCGGATGGCATCCTTAGACTAGGCAAACGCATATGGGTGCCTAAGGAAGGAGGTCTACGTGATGTAATCCTTCGAGAAGCTCACAAGTCTAAGTACATGCTTCATCCAGGAGGCGACAAAATGTACCAGAATTTGAGGGCTAATTATTGGTGGCCAGGAATGAAAAAGGCAATTGCCGCCTATGTAGAAAAATGTCCAACTTGTTTGCAAGTAAAAGCTGAACATCAAAGGCCTGCCGGGTGTCTTCAGCGAATAGAACTCCCTGAATGGAAGTGGGAAGAAATTACCATGGATTTCGTGACAAAACTTCCAAAGACTAGAAGCGGAAACGATGCCATCTGGGTAGTCGTGGACCGTTTGACAAAATCTGCACACTTCTTACCAATGGCTGAAACTTATAATGGAAAGCAACTGTCAAAACTATTTGTAAACGAGATCATATCGAAGCATGGAGTGCCAAAGTCCATAATCTCGGATAGAGATAGCAGATTTACCTCTCACTTTTGGCAAAGCTTTCAAGAAGCAATGGGGACCAAACTAAAGTTTAGCACAGCTTATCATCCCCAAACTGATGGGCAGAGTGAGAGAACGATTCAAACACTGGAAGATATGCTAAGATCTTGTGTTATCGAATTTGGAGGAAGTTGGGATGATCATCTCCCACTAGTCGAATTTTCATATAATAATAGCTACCATACCAGTATTCAAATGGCTCCGTTTGAGGCATTATATGGTAGGAAATGCCGAACACCAGTGTGCTGGTCTGAAGTGGGAGAGGGCCAACTTACAGGACCTGAGCTGATCATGGAAACTACAGAAAAGATTAGGGAGATCCGTAAAAGGCTTAAAACCGCTCAGGACCGACAAAAGAGTTACGCAGATCGGCGTAGGAGACCACTTGAGTTTGTAGAGGGAGACATGGTGATGTTGAAAATATCACCTTGGAAGGGTATAATTCGTTTTGGCAAAAGAGGAAAATTGAGTCCACAATATATCGGACCTTTCAAGATAATATCAAGAGTCGGAGAAGTGGCTTATCAGTTAGAATTACCTGAAGAGCTTAGCGGAGTCCACGACGTATTTCACGTATCGAACCTACGGAAATGTATGGTAGATGAAGCTCTTGCGGTTCCGTTAAAAGAAATCAAAATTGATAAAAAGCTGAACTACACAGAACAGCCCATTGAAATAATGGAACGGATCACAAAGAAGCTACGTAAGAAAAGGATTCCAATGGTGAAAGTCAAGTGGGATGCTAGACGCGGTCCCGAATATACGTGGGAATCCGAAGTAGACATGAAGAGAAGATACCCCCAACTATTCAATTAATGCCTAATGAATTCCGGGACGGAATTCCTTTAAGGGGGAGAGAATGTAACCCTTGTGCTTAAACCGTGATCCGAGCTGGAAATAATAAATGGAAAATATTCAAAAGATTTCTAAGATCACAATTTGAGGCGGTACGCCTAGGAATAGGAAATCCCAGGCGGTACGCAACCCGTTTGACAAACGGGTCGGGTTGCGGCACCCATCAGATCCCCGCATACCTGCTACCTCAAAATCCGGGCGGTACGCCCCAAATTGAGTATTTTGGGGCGGTACGCCTCGATTCCAGTTCGTTAAAAACTAGGAATTTGGCCTTTATAGCCATTACACACTTGTGATTCTCTGCATATCCGACCAGAACCTCCTCATTGCTGTCCCAGAGCTCTGTTGCCACCACTTTCCAGCCTTAGGAGCATTGTGGAAGGTTTGATCATCAAAGGTAAACTTATCTAATCACCATTTTCATATCAAGGCTATATGAAATTGATGTAACCCTCACCCATTGCTTGATTACTCATTAACTCAGTGGTGTGAGCATACTTGGGAGATGATTGAGGTGTGTAGAAACTGAATCCAAGAATAATCAAGGTAAGGATATCCTTGATTTTGGGTTAAGGAAGTTATTTAAGGTTTCTTTATGATCATACTCTCATAATATGATCATGGATCATACATGCAACCCCAAGATCTGCTCCTTAAGAGCTCGATTGAAGACCTAAGGGAGCAAGGAAATCTTGAAAGCTTGATTGTACAAGGGAATTCCTCCACAAGGTACAATCCATTTATGCATGCATGTTGATTTTTCTATAAATAGAAACTTTATGAGCTAAGATAACATAAGACCAGATTTGGTCAGTGTGATCTAAAGAGGAAATGGCCATTGAAACATAAGGAGTTCTGTCCCTAATGATATTTGTATGAAACGGGGTTCGAAATTGATGAAACTTACCATTAAAGGAAAGCTCGGGAATTAGGGTTATGCTTTGGTTAAGATTATGGACCACAAATAAACCCCTAAATCAACCCCAATATGGTATACTACTGGATTCCCCAAATGATTCTGGCCCAAAAACGACAATATGTAAAAATGGCACTAAAAGACAAAATAGTCGGGCCAGACAGGGGCGTACCGCCCAAACTCTCTGCATGCAGAGCGGTACGCCCAGAAAAATAAAACAGGAGCCGGGACCAACAGATTACAGCGTACCGCCCAGAAATACATAGATCAGCGCGGTACGCCCGGATTTGAAATCAGGAACTCGGATTACCATTTGACGCGTACCGCCCAGAAATGTAAATTTCCAGGCGATACGCCTATGAAGGAAAATGACAGAATGTTTGGTCGATTTTTAGATGAACCAAAAACTGAACCGGTTGATCTAGTGACTGTAATTCATGGTACTTTGAACCTAAGATGGTTTATGGACATGTTAGCATTGTATATGACTTGGATATACATGGTAATTCTGATAGGTTGCTAGAAACCGAATATAGGATATTCTAGTGAATCTTGGATTGCAACCTTTACTGAACTCTGTTTCTGACTTCATTACTGTGAGTCCTCTGACTTCCTTCATTAGTTAACTATTTCAGATCACATGGTTGCTCTGATGTATCTGTTATATCTGTTATGCTTATCTTGTCGAACACTGTGAGTCAGAATGCCCTGTAAGGGTCATTAGAGACTTTCTGGTCATTAAGGTTGAGACCACTAGACATATAAGGGATTATAGCGGCCGATATAGTTGAACGATCCATATTCACCCGGATCCTCTAGTATTAATTTACTAGGGGGAATATGTACTTATATGTTGAACTTAAAAACTACTCGTAGAGGGCGTATGGCTACGCGCAACGTGCCTGTAGAGTATCTGAGTGTTGACCTTGGGTGCGGCATGATAAATTCATAATCTGTATGTGTTGAAAACTGTTAATGTGATGATGGTAGTTACGACTCACCAACAACGTATGTTGTTGACTTTGTGATTGACTTATGTTACAGGTAAGCAAGTGTAGGTGTGGACCTAATCTGAACTTGGAATATTCTGATGGTTGTTGTCACTATGGATAGGGCTCTGTATAATAAACGAATGATGTTTGTTTCTGAAGACCTGTTATGACTATGATTCCCTTGTAATAATGTATCTCTTGTTTGTTCAGTCCTGGGTCATATCCGGTGGCTATCGATTCTATCAGGTCGGCTAAGAGGTGCTCTGTGCATCCTCAGTCAGAGTCGGCCTAGGGTTTCACTGTGAGGACTGGATGTCCGTTTTGAATGCTTATGTGTTTGTTTTTAGTTGGTGCCTCGGGAACTGATACGGACAGCCGGTCCCACACCCTCCCCCGCACCTGGCAGGGGGCGGCGGAGGGGGGGGGGTGTGACACGAGCCAAGCCCGAGCTCAACTTTCCGGCTCCTTAATATAAACGAGCCGAGCCTGAGCCCACCCTAGCTCGGCTCAGCTTGGCTCGTTTACAGCCCTATCAAAGGGCCGACCAAAGTAATTGACAATGTTGAGTATCTGCAGTAGAAAATAAAAAAAATTAATCTAAGAAGATTAGAATGGAACTTGATTACTCACACTTGGCTGATCTAACCAAGTATCAACCAAAGTATCAACCAAAGTATCAATGGAATAATTGGATTCCACTCAAAGTTAATATCTTTATGTGGAGAGTATCGCTAGAGAGGTGTAAATGTGGGTTGTAACCTTTTTCCGAATTGTTCAAAAGCAAGTGAATCCATGGAGCATACATTCACTGGTTGTTATTTATCCAATAGCATTTGGCACTCAATCAGGGCCGACCCCGAAAACCCTCAAAAAAGTCTGGATCCTATGCGGGAAGAAATATAGGACCTTATACTAAAAGACAAAAACACATATATAAAAAGACAATATTATATAACGAGATATTGTAATAACATTAGATAAAGTCAATCTTTAAATACCTAAACTCAAAGATTATACTAATTACACCAAAATTAAACCTTATAAAAACACAAAGATTAGTTAGTAGTTAGTACTACCCACCTTATAAACAACATGATCATGTTTTCTTTGATTATATGCATTGATACTGTCTCATACCTGGCAGGAGACAGTAGGGGTGGTCCTAGTCACCATAAAGAGACTCATGGGAGAGGGGAGGATGTTGATGCAGACATCCCAACCATCAAAGATTCGTGAGGAAGAGAATCGGCCAAAAAAACAAATTTCCTCTTTACGGGTATCGAACTTGCGACGTAGGCATTCTAGTTCTAATTCGGGAGACAAACCAAGCCGGCTAAAGGATTCATTTGTTTTTATTATGCACAGTTTTTTTTAAGTATACTAAATGTAACGTATAAATATAACAAAAATTTTAAAAATTTCAGGCCCTCTAAAATCCCGGGCCCTAGGCGGCCCACCCCGCCTATACCCGGGGCCGGCCCTGCACACAATCACAGTTTGGATGAAGACATTACCAATTTTGCTTTTTCATCGATAACATACTTAGCTTTCATAAATCCATACACAGATCGAACGAGGCGAAGGATTATACAAGCAATTATTTCAATCTCGTGTTGGTGTATCTGGAGAGCCAGAAATGATTTGGTGTATAATCAAAAGATTATTTCGATGGAGGCAATCATAGAGGAAATCAAAATCTTATCACATCTTTGGATCAAGAATCGTGCCAAGAAGGTGGTGGCAACATGGGAGGATTGGAAAAACTTCACAATTGTTTTGTAATTGTAACTGTAATTGTAATTGTTGTTGTGTCTTTGTATTCTGGTTTTCGTGTTAGGGCTAGCACTTTGCTGGCCTCGATCCCAATAAAAATTGTTGTTCCAAAAATTAGGTTCTCATTTTTAAGGATGTGCGCACATAACGATAGGGGTTATTCAAAAAGTGAATCTTACTCGCAACGAATTGGTACATCTTAACATGACCTCTTACATGTTAAGAGAAAACCACATCAAATCTAACCCACCTTCACAACATGGACCTGCATGCGACGGACCTGCACAAGAAAGAAAATGAATGATTAATATGTTTGTAACTATAAATATAGGCAACAAAATAACATCGTTACATATGTTACCTCTAAATGCCCATCTAACAACATAGTATATTAGACTATTAGTAAATGTATATGTCTCTAGAACATTTCCTATACACTTTTGTATTAGATAGGAATAGATTATAGTTCCCATATTTAGGATGATGTAATTTTGTATGTATATCCCTTTGGGAGATAAATGGAAATCAAGTATCATTTCTCACATCTTTCATGGTATCACGAGGGAAACATTGAGAAACCCTAACCGTGATTTCTGGCCTCCGTCGACCTGCTCCTACCTTCTCCTCCCATCTTCTAATATGGTGCACTTTTCTTCTCGCCATCATGAACACGTTCACCCCGCGGATACGGTTTCGAACATCAAAACTTTCATTCATGTGACCTTGGATATGAATAACAAGCAATACTAAACTGGCGGACGATACCGCTTGTGATGCATGGACAAAACTGGCGGATATCTTCCATGATAGCAAAAACTCCCGATCCCTCTATTTGGAACAGACTTTCTCCAATACTAAACTTGAAACCTTCGCTAATATCTATTGCCAGGAGCTAAAAAGCCTCTTCGATCAACTCTCCAATGTGGGATCTCTGGTCTCAAACGACTGCCTCGTTCTTCAACTTATCTCCGGCCTCACGGAATAGTTTGATAGCGTGGCTTATTATGCCAACCCAACTCCAAGGCTGACAGTCCCCAGCCCAATAATTTAGCTTGGTATCCTTGGGCCAGACCAAATGCTCCACAACCACAAGCCATGAATGTCAACTGCAAAACTATGTACCAACAAATATGACCAAGCTTTTCACACTCTGACGTTGACCTCCTGATCAGAATTGGTACATGGACACTAGGGCAACTGCTCATATGACCAACACGGCAGGTAACTTTGCGTCTTATTTTAATACTGGCATTAACAACAATATCATTGTAGGTAACGGCTCCACTATTTCAATTGTTGGCCACGGTAACCAAACTCTTCCAAATCCCTTCCCCCTTTACACCTCTCTAATATTCTCCATGTTCCTAAACTATTCAAATTCCTTTTATCCATGACGTTTAACAACTGATAATAATATTTATTGAGTTTGACCGTTTTGGTTTTACTTTGAATGATTTCAAGACACGGCTCCATATCCTCCGATGCAATAGCAATGAGGAACTCCACCCTTTCTCCTTCAACACCACTCAAGTCACGTCTCCTTCCACCTTTGCTACTCTCACTCAAGACCTAAGGCACCAAAGACTCGGCTACCCGGGACTCAACCTCCTTTCAAGTCTCAAAAAGTCATCTTTTATTTCTTATTCTAGTAATAATAAAAATGATGTTGGTCATTCATGTGTGTTTGGTAAAAGTACTAAGTTACCTTTTATTGATTCTCGATTCTACTAGTAGTTTACCTTTTTGACATTATTCATAGTAATACTTGGACCTCTCAGATTATTAGTTTGGGGAGTCACCGTTATTACATTCTCTTTCTTGATGATAAAACTAATTTCCTTTGAACATTTCCTCTATCTCATAAATCTTAAGCCTATAATACCTTTCTTACATTCTCATCCCATGTTAAAACCCAATTTGAACGAAATATTAAAAGTCTTCAATATTGTGATAACGGTACCATATACAATAATGTCAACTTTAAAAATTTTATGACACGAACTATATGACCTTTCGTTTCTCGTGTCCTCATACATCTTCTCAAAAAGGAAAGGTCGAACGGAAAATTTGTTCCATTAAAATGTTATCTCGTACCCTTCTCGTCCACTCATATGTTCCCCATAATTTTTGGCATCATGCCCTCTCCATGGCTGCCTACATTGTTATTATTCTTCTTAATAAAAATACTTCGTTTCTCTCCCCTACCGAGTTACTTTTTCGCAAAAAAACCCTCCTACATTCACTTGCGTGTCTTTGGATGCCTTTGCTACCCGCTCTACCCCTCTACCACAATCAATAAACTCCAATCCCAATACATCTCATGCCTTTTCCTTGGGTATACCCTCCCAACCACCGGGGTTATAAATGATTCGATATCACAAACCATAAAATCATCAACTCTCGACACGCCATATTTGACGGATTGAGGTGTGGGTTGGGCTGGTGATGTGGGTTGTGGCGAGGGAGTAGAAGAGTGGGCCGGCGAGTTGGGGCTGTTGGGCTCGTTTGGTTCACCAAGCGGGTTGGGAGGAGGATGATGACATGAGACAAATAGCTAGGCAATTTGGGTTTCAAAATCTTTTTAAATTTCTAATCTGTATATTTCAATTTCTCATCATTCGCCCTAAAAGTTAACCGAAGAAAACCGAGCATTTTTGTTTATGAGATTCCGATCTAACTTATTTTAGCACTAAAGTTAATTTCAATAAATCATAAAGTGTTCTAACTTCTAAAATTCAAGCGGATTCCTAACTTTCTCGTCCTGGTCAGCTGAAATTATTCTTTCTCCCTACATATCAGATAAAAAATAACTTCTCTATCTTATTTTTTATCATGGGGTGTGAAAAACAAAGGTGTAAGTTTAGGTGTTTTAAACATTGTGAGGTTTTTATTTATTAGATAGAGACGGGTAATAATACTGATGATAATTTTCCATCATAATGAAAAGGCATTTGATAAAACATGATAGGCAGAAGCCAACTTGCAAAGTGATGTAAAGTTCAAACCTAATACAACTTTTAAATAAAAAGCGTGTTTTGGTTTCGATTTAGGTGCTTAATACCAACCACATATATAAACAATGTTTTAGAATAATGTCTAAAATAGTTTAAATGACAAGGAATCAGCCTGATATCAAGTGAGTAGATGCCGATAATAGTCTTTAAAATATAGTTTTCTTCTTTTCTAGAGGTATTTATCATATTATATGTATATATCATATTATATGTTTTACATGTGTTTCACATGGTTAATATGAATTAAATTCCGCGACCCGCATGTTATTGCAGCTATAAGGCAAACACATAAAACCATTGCATTATTATAATTCGACGTAAAAAACGGAAAAAAAAAACATATAGCGACCAGAACGCTTAAAAAATACTATATTACAGGACTATATCTAAGAAAACTTATGTGTACCTTTATACCACCAATAAAACATACACTCATTTGCTAAACTCAAAAGAACTATACCAATTATACGACGAAATCATATATTAAATTAGTTATATTTAACAAAAACAAATATTTAAAAATTGTGCTAATAAAAAAATTTAGCCTGCGTCATATGGCGTAATCGAAAATTGACACGTGACATTAGACAATGCTAGAGAGTTATGTGCTATATATGATTGTACATTGTGCATAGACAATATTAAAACCATGTTTAATCAAATATATTGTGTGCTTTGTATATATACAAGTTGCGCGTGGATCATTCTAGGACATGAAAGCCATTTTTGTTAGTTGTATATGTCACTTTTGTTGGTTAATTGTTTTATAAGAAACAATTGAGTTCATTCAAAAACATAATCAAAATATTTTAGATAAACCTTGGTTTTAAATTACAATACCTAAACCAATTTTTTTATAGATTATCTTAATTACCATCAGAACTGGTTTTACATCACAAAACATAAACATTAGGTTTATAATAAGAGCATTCACTTCTAACCCTCACTCTTGTTTAATGATAGTTTTCTTTGCCGTTCAAAAAAAAATAAGAGCATTCACGGTAGAGTCCTTATAAATCTGTGAGTATCATCCTTAAAATTTGAGGTGTAGTTGTGCGTAGATGAGGTGTAGTTGTGAGTGGATGAGAGAGAAAAAATTACCATTCATATGTAAATTTGATATACAAATTGTTGATTTGGTAAAATTTGAGTTTTGATGTGAGAGAAAAAGAGAGAAAAAATAATGATAAATGTATAATAGATATTATTTAATTATGGTTATGAGTAAAAGACAGAAAAAAATAATGATAAAAATATAAATTATAAAGATAAGGATAAGGAATATATCTGAATTCTCTAACAACCGATCATTTGAGATCAAAAGGGCGGAGTTGAATGATATCAATAGTATTCTTCTCCACCTGCATATTGCTCTTTTCCTCCCCTAGGTATTCTCGTTTAGCATCCAACTCAAACCCTAAGAAGGACAAACATATTTTAGTGAAAGAGAGTGCTGTAGTGTAAGATTATAGGTTGGCTTAGATTTGTAAAACGATAATCATATGTTTGGCTGCAAATAAAAATTTTCATGCCAAGATCTTTTTTTTTTTTGGAAGATTGACCCATATTAATCTCAGTTGTTACACATTGGTCGATAATAATCCCAGTTTTATTTTTTTTCCCACAATAATCCTAATTATTTAACCATTGGCCTATATTGAACCGTCATTAACTATAGACTAACCCAGTTAGTGTGAGGGACTATTTTTGTAATCTCTTAAAATGGAGAGATTCTTTTATAAAATGTGTTTTTTATTAAGTTCTTATATTGGCATGATACGGACCAGTGAAGCCACGTCATTTCTTGTTTAAAAATTATTTTACGACTCAACACCAAACTTATAATAAAATCAAAAGAATTTTTTTTAAACTAGTCATGCCAATACAAAAATCGTAGATGTGAACATAAATTAATGAATATGATTAATTCGTTTATCACTAAATGTTGCATCTTAGTTAATGAAAATAACTTGGAAATTAGACATTCTTGCTGCTAAAAGGGTTATGGATTTGTAGAAATTAATCTAATGTAATGTAGCTAGACACATGGCAATTGGCATGATGTTCTTTGAAAAAGGTCAAAGGACACAGGAAATGCAATTTTGTTTTGTTTTTCTTTTTTTTTCTTTTTTTTTGTTTGTGAACGGCAAAAATATATTAAAAAAGAAGCTCAAAAAGAGCCAAAAATTACATGGTAAGGATAGGATTCATCATCCAATTGTTCCAACCCGTCGCTACCTTATTCGTCCTAGAACTAAGCCACACAAAAGAATGATAAACAATAAAATCAAAAATGCCACTGTTCCAAACTTTATTATATTGAAAGACATGCGTGTTCCTGTTCTTCCATAAAGTCCACCAAGTCGTAAAAATGATCGTGAGAATAGTGTCTTTCTTGATCCTTGACATCCTCAAATCTTCGACTTCTTCAAATAACCTGTTAGGAATAGACGAACAAGTACCAAAGAGATCTATCCATCTCATGATTCGCAAAAAAAGATTAGTAGCGATCTCACACTCCCCAAAAGTGTGAAGAGGTTATACAACCGATTTGTTGCACACGGGGCAGAGAATGTTTTCAATTTCCATGCCTTTTTTAGAAAGGTTCAATCTAGTGGGGAGACGGTCCAAAAATAATCTCCAAATAAATATATTAATTTTCTTAGGGACATAGCTCAACCATCTGGTTGCGAGCTCACCAACAGGAAGAAAGATCTCATCAATATGCATCTGCACGGCTTTGACAAAAAAATCATTATTGCCATCAAGATTCCATATTCATGTATCATCCTCGTCGTTAAAAGAGGTGTCTCCAATAGTCTCCAAAAGAATCTTCAACGGGTCCTCTTCTCTACCACCACGAACGGGTCTGTGCCATCCCCAATTCCAAACGTTATTAAGCCGAAGATCACATATAGCCACATCCTTATCAATAGGTAACACAAGCAACCGTGGAAACCTTTCTTGAAAAGAAATATCACCGCACCATATGTCTTTCCAGAATTTAGTAGTATTACCTCTACCGACATTTTTTGTAGCACATTAGGATCAAGGAAATAATTTACATGAGTCTCCTAAGACTTAACTATTCGTTGCCAAGTGCTACCACTATAAGAAAAAGGAGTATTAGCGGCGACAAGACTATTAGCGGCGGCAGTCTCCGCTAATACTTGGTTATCCGTATGCGCACACAAGAGCTTATTTGGGCCGTCGATCTGCATACACATCCTATGGTTCAGGATTTATTTGGAAAAGGGTATTAGCGGCGACAGTCATAAGCGGCGACATGTCGCCGCTAAAATCCTTTTTTTAGCGCGAGTATTTCCTTGGTTCCCTCCATCTTATTCCCAGTTTTCGCCCTACAGCCCGACCTCCACTGCCATCGCTCTCCTCCACCATCCATCGTCGACCCCCTCTGCTGAGCAAGATGATCGATTTCTAGCATCCACCATCGCTCCCCATTCACCATCCAGCATCCACCACCGTTAGATTTGGGTCGTCGTTGCTCTCCTTCCACCGTACACAGTCGTCCTTCCACCATACACTGTCGTCGCTCTCCTTCCACCATACACTGTCGTCGCCGCTCGTTCCTCTTCTTCCTAGGTTAGAATCTCGTTTGAACCTCCAATTTGGTATGAATGAAGTGTGTTCTGAACTTGAATTTTGCCTCCATTGTTTTAACTTTGCTTCATATCAGGTTTGTTTGTAAGTATAATTAGGTAATAAATTAGGGATGCTTTTTTATTAGTAGGTTCTAGTTTATCAATTCAAGATGAGGTATGTGTTTTAGTAATCAGATTCATGAAACATATGTTACCAAATTTGGACTGTAAGAAAGAGGTTCACTTCGTTTTTAGAAAATCAAATCGGTTACTTTCAGATATTAGGGTTGTTGAGGACCTTGAATGTTTGGGGATGTTAAATACAATGTTATCACTTTTGATTTTTAGATGTTAAATACAATGTTATCGTTTTTTTGGATGTTTTCACTGATTTTCGTATGTGGTGTTATCGTTTTTTTTGGATATATAT
>JBCNJP010000012.1:17880977-17897970 GCA_039602395.1 Deinandra increscens subsp. villosa | reverse complement strand
TATTATGTTAAGTCTTTAGTGCTTTACTTTGGATTTACTTGTTATTAGGGGCTTAGAGGTGTCATTTTCGTCCATGTTGCTTATGAGTGGGCCTATTTGGGTTGTGTTCTTATCACAAATGGGTTGAATATTGCCCGTAGTTTCTTTTAACAGTAATCCTAATTAACTGTTAGTTATATATAGAGAAATTTTTACAAAGGACATAAAGGTGTTTGCCTGTCAACTTCATTGCTGAGAATGACCCGTTATGTAATCATCTATGTTTGCTTATCTATAAAATTAACAGAATTGGAAAGTTTTAATAACATGCTTGATGCTTTCTTACTTTGTTATTATTTTATATTGTTAGTGCTTTACTCTGGAGTTGCTTGTAGCTAGATGTGTCATTTTCAACCCAGTTAGTTATGGATGACACTAGACCCAAAACCCGAAATGAAACAAGCTCATATGACCCATAAATTTATGTTCAGTATTTTAGAGCACCCCCCACGCATCCCCCACCTTTCTCTTTGTGTAATGGTGAATACCAGGATACAGATTGTAAAAGGATGACTTGATTGAACTCATGCAAAGGAATTTTGTGCAGTTTTTTTACACGTAGTGCCTGGAATATAAAGAAAATGGTACGTGTTGGGCTAGTTATTTTAGAGGCATGAACATTAGTTTTTGGGCTTATTTAGTTTATGTTTGAGGCCATGTGGGCCGATTATTTATGTTTATGATTGGGCTTGTTAGAGTTTATGATTGGCCCTAGGTCATTGTAAGAGGTGGTATAAATACCACCTCATGTTTATGATTATCCAAGCCTTGGAAATACTGTTTACGATTTTCTCTCTCTCTTTGAGTTTCCGATCAGCTTCATTGTGTTCAAGTGTGTAGTATTTCTCATTCAAGACTTGATCTTTACCTTAGATCTAGTCTCTTTCTTCTACATACTTCTTGATTCAGTCACATACGAGGTTTCCGCACTCGTTTGTGATTAGATATCGTGTGTTTGGTTAGATTTCGGACCTACAATTGGTATCAGAGCCAAGAATCTGTGATTCGAGGCTCTCACGATATTGATTCAAGCTGTTTTCTGGGTTAAAGTGTTGGTGTTTGAAGATTTGAAGGCTGTTTGGTGTTTACGAGATATGCTGCTGCTGTTCTTCGTATTTACGATCAGGTTTTCTGGGTTTTTCGGTGTTTACGACTTCTGCGGTTGAAGATCTTCATCATCATCGTGTTTACGAGTTCAAGACTGCGTTTTTATCATGTTTACGATCCGGTGTTAAGTGTTTACGACTGTACTCGTGTCGTAATCGGAGTTTACGACTTTGTTGGATCGAAATTGAAGTTTACGACATTTTATTATCGGAAACGAGAGATTACGATTTGTGTTGATCGTAATCGGGTAATCGTAATCGTGTTTACGATTCTGTTTGTCGGTTTTGTGTTTGCGACTTTGGTGTGATCGTAATTAGGAGTTCACGATCGTAATCAAGTGTTTACGATCGTAATCAAGTGGTTCTTATCGTAATCTCGCTTTTAGAACGTTTGGACTTTAGATTTAAGTTCCCTAAGCTTTCGTAATGAATTTCGAACCAAGTATGTATCAGAAGTTGGATTTTGAGATTGGATCCATCACTCGCCCACCTAGACTCACCTCGGCGGATAACTTTCTGGAATGGAAATATAGGTTTGAAAACCACTTGAAGAGTGTTGACCTAAGACTTTGGAGAGCAGTAATTCATGGACCATTCACACCTACACACTCAGAAGGAGTTAATGCAGGGAAGGTTAAGACGGAAGATGAGTATGATGATGATGATTGGGAAAGATGCAACAAAGCAGAAAGAGCATTTGCCATCATGACTATGGCACTGACACCAGATATTGCTCAAGGATTTAAGCACTGCAAGACTGCTAAGCAACTCTGGAATGCTTTGATTGTTGCATATGAAGGAAATCCTGACATAAAGGCAAGTCGTAAGCAAATGCTGAAGCAAAAGTTTAATATGTTCAACCATGTACAAGGTGAATCCTTTGAAGCACAGGTGCAGAGGTTTGTGTCTCTGATGGCTGAAATGTCTAGCTACAATGTTGAACCAGACAAGGAAGACAAGAATCTGAAACTGTTGAATAGTTTACTCAAATCTTGGAACACCAACATCTCTATCATTAAGGACAACAACAAGCTGAGTGAACTATCTCTTGATGAGTTGATCAACAAACTCAAGTCCAAACTAATTGATGACAAGCAGAGAGAGTTAAACCATATAAGCTCTCTTAGTTTGGCGGGAAAACTGAATCAAGCACTGTTGTCAGAAGATGTGGAGACTAAGCAAGATGGAAAGTCAACTGGGAGTGGACCAAGCTCTGTCGCAAAGTCAACTGCTTTTATGGCACAACCTCAAGGAAGTTCAAGTGGAGGCGTCAACCCTGATGCTACAAATGATCCCAATTTTGCTCTCGGTATGGGTTATATGAACAGTTACCACGCTCTCATGGCCGGAACTCTTGTGCCTACTGATATGTTATCGGGTGAGCTAAACCAGATAAATCCTGAAGATGTAGAGATGTTAGATGTGTCATGGCAGATGGCTATGGCAGTCTTCAGAGCAAAGAAGTTCATGGCAAAGACAGGGAGAAATGTGTGGAAAGATCAAGACAAGATCAGGATGTGGTTTGACAAAAGCAAGCTGAGGTGCTACAACTGCGACGAGTATGGGCATTTTGCAAGAGAGTGCAGCAAGCCGAAGAGAGAAAGGGGAGAAGAAAGTAAAGCAGGTGAAGGAAAGGGAGAGGCAAAGGCATTGGTTGTTCAAGAAGGTGGTGGTTATGATTGGACACCTCAGTTGAAAGAGTTTAGCATGTCTCATGCAATGATTGCTGCTATGGAAAGGGATGAGGATGAAGAGCATGCATTTGTTGTGACTGATGAAGAAAAAGCTGAAGAGGATCTGGTGGAAGATAAGGAAGCCTTTGCAGCTGAAGTTGATAACCTCAAGGTATGTTCTGATCCTACTTGTGCTCGTATAATTCCTGGAATTAGACAAATATGTAAAAATTATGAGATAGAATTGTTTGAGATTAAGTGTGAAAGGAGCTCATTTAAGGGTAGATGGCTAAAGAATGAGGAGAAGGTTAAAGCACAAAAGCTAGACATAGTAAAATATCAAAAACTGGCAACTGAGAAAACTCTCCTGTATGACAATGCTAAGTTAGAAATAGCTGAGCTTAGGAATCAGGTAGATGAGATCACACATAAGTACAATGAGTTGCAGGTTAAATTTGATATGAATCAAACGAAAAGCAAAAGAATGTTCGAGGCTAGAAAATCTTTGAACTCCTGTATAACTGATGTTAGAATGGGAAAGGACAAGGGTGGAATAGGAATTAGTATTCCTAGACAAGGGCAAGAACAATGTTCCTCAAGATAACTCTAGAGATATAATAGGAATAATCTTTGAGGAGGATCAGATAGATAGATCTGAATCAGGAACACATGAGATAGGACCTCCCTTAGATAGTGTTCTGGTAGGAGTGACACCTTTCACCCCTCAGGAAATAGAAAATGAGAAACACATGTCTTATGGGTTGGGTAATCAGGATAAAATTGTGACAGACACTTGTGAGTCAAGTACTTCCCAGGAGTCACTAAACAATGATGTTGGACCTGCTGATAGTTTTGTTTCATGTGCATATGAAGTAGGTATTGAAGATGTATCTGGGAAGGATGCAGAATGTTTGAGAGTTAAACAGTGTCATGTGTCGAGTATTGTAGTTTCTGATTTACCTAAAGATGATGTACTGGCATCAGTGTCTGAATTGAATGAGTCTAGGTCTATGCAAGTAGATGTGTCCAAGTCCTTAAAACATGTTTCAAATTCTAGTAATGCAATTCATGGTTTTAAAATTCGTGTGCCTAACACTAAAGTAGGACGTGAGACTAAACCCAAAGACTTTGTAGCTTATCCTCAGGTTGTGTCGGTTTTTAATAGAACAAACAAGTCTAAATCAGAACAATTTTGTTTAATCACACAACCTGAAAAGGATACAAAACATGTTATACACAAATGGGATGATAAGCCAGAGTGGAAGTCGTCTTACCCAAGACGTTCATATTTGTGTAGTCATGTAAATGGGCCTAGACCTATGAACTGTTTTCAATGTGGAAAACCAGGACATTTTGCTGCAAATTGCTTAAATAGACCTTATCAACCATACTGTCCGCAAAACCCACGGACCACTATGTTGCAGAAAATGATGGCAGGAGAAAACAAAAACCAGAAACAATAAGCTTTGTCTCAGGGGAAGCAGAGTTTAGAACCAATGAAGACTCAACAGTCTAAGGTTTTGAACACAAAAGCTCCAGTGACAAAGCATGTTGAAGAAAAGTGGAATGTGACTAGACCTCCAAACTCATCTTACGAACCTAAGGGAGTTTATCAAAGAAAAGACAAAATGAAACAAGAATTTGGTGAGAGGCAAATGCCTAAAGTCAAACATGTTGTTAAACCTAAGGGCAAATCAATAATTGAAAAAACAAAATATGTCACTCAAACGAAACAAGTGGTTTATACAAAATTAAAACTTGAGTGGACACCTGTTGTCAAGTCAAAAGGTAAAAAGGTCACATCTCCACCAAAGAAACTTTCACCTGCAAAGAACTCAATAAATAGTTCTAAATCTCAAAAACAACCTAATTGGAGACCAAAAGTCAACATTCAAAATGTGAATGTATCTGAACCAAAACCAGAAATGGTCCTTCAAATGGTTAATTACACTGACTCCAAAGGAGTGCCCAGATCTGTTATGGCCTGGGTACCTGAATCTCACTGATTTCTGATTTTTGTAGGGACAGCCAAGTAGATCTATCAACAATCTCTGGTACGTTGATAGCGGTTGCTCCCGACACATGACCGGAGACTTATCCCTTTTGGAAGAGGTACAAGACTTCAATGGCGGAGGAGTATCTTTTGCAGGTGGGATAGGTGGAAGAATCAGTAAGAAAGCGGTAGTGAAGAGTGGAAGTTTGACTTTTTCTGACGTGCACTACGTGGAGGAATTATCTCACAGCTTGCTCAGTGTGTCGCAAATGTGTGATAGAGAATTTTATGTCCTGTTCAACAAGAAGGAATGCATCATCCTGAAGCCAGGTGTCAAAATTCCAGAGGAGTGCATCTTGATGCGTACTCCAAGAAGAGGAAATTCTTATCAGCTGAATTTGGGCAAACCTCCAACTACTGAAGAAGCCTGTTTTATCTCCAAGCAGAATGAGAATCTAGCGTTATTGTGGCATCATCGCCTGGGGCATGCTAATATGAAGAATCTGTCTAAGCTGGCTAAAGGAGAGCACGTCAGAAACTTACCAATCAAAGATTTCTCGTCTGTGGAGAAATGTGTGGCTTGTGCAAAGGGGAAGCAGCACAAGTTGCCACACCGTCCAAAGGTTACAAATTCAGTCTCATCTGTTCTTCAACTCTTACATATGGATCTTTTTGGTCCCATGCAGGTACAAAGCATCAGCAAGTTTTCTTACTGTCTCGTGATAGTGGATGACTACTCACGAGTCACTTGGGTCTTCTTTTTATCGAACAAGTACGAAACTCCGGCCCTGGTGAAACAGTTCGTCCCACTTATAGAAAACCAGCTGAACAAGAGAGTGAAGGGTATAAGATCTGACAATGGGACAAAGTTCAAGAATGCAGAGTTGAACATGTTTTGTGGTGAGAAGGGTATTGAAAGGTAGTTCAGTGATCCCTACACACCACAACAGAATGGAGTTGCAGAAAGAAGGAATAGGACACTCATTGAAGCAGCAAGAACAATGATGTGTGAAGCTAAACTACCAATCTTCTTTTGGGCTGAAGCGGTGAATACAGCTTGTTATGTGCAGAATAGAGTACTTCTGAACAAGCGACATGAGCAGACTCCGTACCAGATTGTTTATGGGGAGAAGCCGAGAGTGGGGTACTTCAAGACCTTCGGGTGTCCATGCACGGTGCTAATTCAGTCCGATGTAGGGAAATTCGAAGCTAAAGCTGATGAGTGCTATTTTGTCGGTTACTCAGCAAATAGTGTTTATCGCGTGTATAGCAAAACCACCAAATTGATTATCGAGGCTTTTGATGTGGATTGGATGGAAGATAATCCAACCGATGCAAGTACTGGGCCAGATTGGATCTTTGACTACGGGTCACTGTTTGAAGGTTTCAACTTCTCAAATGTTTTCCACAATCTTGGAGAAGAAGAAGATATCATTGCTCCTAGTTCTGAAGTGAGGCCACATGTGGAAAGAGTATCAGCTGAGACTTCACAGAATTCTAATGCAAATATTCCAGAATGTTCAGGAACACATAATGCTCCAGTGGATTCTCAAGGACCAGGTATGTCTGATAATATTATTAATACTAACCTGCCTGTTACTGTTTCAGTGCCTGATGTCCAAGTGAGTAGAATAAACAGAGATCATCCACTCAGCAACGTGGTTAGGCCAGTGACAGCAGGAGTCACTACTAGAAGCCGCACGGGAAACATTAACTTCTGCATGTATTCCTGTTTCATTTCCTAGATTGAGCCTCCTAATGTGATGGTTGCTCTCAAAGATCCAAGTTGGATGGAGCCATGCACAATGAATTAAATCAGTTCTCAAAGCTGGGAGTGTGGCGACTTGTGAAGTGGCCAGAAGACAAGAAGGTTATTCCTACGAGGTGGTTATATAAGAACAAAAAGGATGACACAGGAATAATTGTCAGGAACAAGGCGAGATTGATAGTACAGGGGCACAGGCAAGTTCATGGGATTGACTATGATGAGGTATACGCTCCGGTGGCAAGATTGGAAGCAATTCGGATCTTTCTTGCTGTGGCAACGTATTTCAATTTTACGGTGCATCAGATGGATGTGAAGACGGCCTTCCTTTATGCAGAGATGAATGAAGAAGTCTATGTGACTCAACCACCAGGGTTCATAGATGAGGAACATCCAGACCATGTTTATCTGCTGGATAAGGCCTTGTATGGTTTGCATCAAGCTCCGCGCACCTGGTATGAAACTCTGTCCAATCACTTGGTGAAGAATGGATACACAAGAGGAGTGGTTGATCAAACGTTGTTTAGGAAGAGGGTGAAGGAGGACATAATCATGGTGCAAGTTTATGTAGATGACATTATCTACGGGTCAACAAACGAGGAATTGTGCACTGAATTTGAAGAGATTATGAGGAAGAAGTTTGAAATGAGTGACCAAGGGGAGATGAGTTTCTTTCTTGCATTACAAGTAAAACAGGATGAATCTGGAATTCTTATTCATCAGGCAAAGTATGTGAATGAGATTCTGGAGAAATTCAAGATGCAGGATTGCAAGTCCATTTCCACTCCCATGGCATCCAGACCACTTTTGTCAGTTGATCTCAATGGGGAATCAGTGAGTGAATTCCATTATCGGTTAATGATTGGATCACTTATGTACTTGACAACCAGCAGGCCAGACATCATGCATGCAGTTTGTGTGTGTGCACGCTATCAGGCTAATCCTAAACTTTCACATTTATCTGCTGTTAAGCGTATCTTTAGGTATCTGAAGGGCAAGCCTAGGCTTGGTCTTTGGTACCCAAAGAACACTGATTTTCAATTGTATGCTTTTACTGACAGTGATTATGGAGGTAGTGACCTTGACAGGAAATCTACAACTGGAGGATGTCAGTACCTGGGAGACAGGCTCATTTCTTGGCAGAGCAAAAAGCAGCATAACGTATCAAAATCAACTGCCGAAGCTGAATACGTGGCAGCATCCGTCGGAAGCTCACAGGTAGTATGGATACAAAATCAGCTCACAGATTACGGTATGGAATTCGTTAACACTCCTATCTTTTGTGATAACGCTTCTGCTCTGGAAATTGTCAAAAACCCCGTCCAACATTTCAAAACCAAGCATATAGACATAAAGGTACATTTTATTCGTGATTGCTATGATCGGGAGTTAATTCAGCTTCAAAAGGTAAGCTCCGATCAGAATGTTTCGGACATTTTTACAAAACCCCTTCCTCGTCCAAATTTTGAATCATGTGTTGAAGGCCTGAAGATGATTGCCTTCGAGGAATGATCTGATCATTTTGTTTTGTACAAAGTCTTTGTTAATTTTTTTAAAAACAGAAAAATATATATATATATATGAAAATTGACTGAAAAACTGAGTCTTACTTCAAAAGTCTCACAAAAACAGGGGAAGAAATGGTGCTGGTTGAACTGAAAAGTTTTTATGATGTCTTTTGATAGGACGTACAAAAAAAATGTTCAAAGACGGTCGGAGACTGACACGTGTAAGGCTGATGTGAAAGACTGCTCAAAGATGATATGTCGGTAAGCTCAATCAAAACTATGACCATCTATGTAAGTGCAGTGATCTTAAACTCTATAAATGTTTAGATTCCCATCCTAGTCTACATGGTTTAAAAAACTGAGTCCCGGCAAAAATGGGTTGAGAGTGGTATTTACCTAGTATTCACTCTCTCACACGCCATGCTTATACTGTATATGACAACACCACAGGAAAGAAAAAGAAAAAGAATTCAAAAAAAAAATTAAAATAGTGTGAAAAAGAAAAAGGAAAAAGAAAAGAAAAGAAAATAAAATTATTCTGTTGGTCTTCTCTGCGTGCTTATGCGGCCGACCTGATCACCAACTGATAATTCATGAAAATAGAAATAAGTGGTAGTCAAAGCAGTGTTGCATGGTTCCTCAAGTTGGGGGTCTGTGAATCCTCAATAAACTCTAAGGTTGGGTAGGTTTTGCTATGAAAAATTGAGTGTGGGGACGGTTAAACATATCGGTAAAATTGTACCATATTTTCGCTCACACGCTCAGAAGCCGTAAACACAAAGACCAAGCAACTATATATACCCGACTGGCCGAACTCCCACCGAACCCCAGGTTCGGCCGGTCCGAACTTCAGGTTCGGACCAGGTTCGGCCAACCCTATATTGGCTTGAACTTGGTCTTCGTTCGATACTTCACACGACGCACATTTCATGTATCAACAAACTCCCCCTCGTCGTGTGCAGTATCACTTATCTAATTTCTTCTCAACATCATCAAATATGTATCTTCAATCAAGCTCCCCCTCAAGTAAAGAATCCGTTTATCCAATGAAATGAATCTTCGAACAAACTCCTCCTCAACTCAATCGTAACTTGATCTTGAATACTTGATGATATCTAATATCTCTGGCCTTTATCAACATCTTCAGAAGACTTGAAGTTGATGATATCTCGCACTACAGCATCCTGCATCAGAACTTAAATAATCTTGGCGCAAAACGTCTCTTCGAGACTCCAAGAAATGATTTTGAAAATTGATTTTATATCACGTGTTGATCACATCGAAAATAAAATTGAAACAAAATCTTTTTGACTTTTTGAAAGTTATACTAAAACACACCCAAAAATCTTTTTGTACTTTTCTTGATATGAAATGAAATTGCAATACAGAATCAGACACTATTTTTGATATGAGAAAGATCACTATATGGGATCATATTGGTCATAACGCACTGAACTACACTTCAATTTCAATTAATTGAAGCACACAAGTCATGTCGATTGCTGGTATAATTTGTCCATCTTAAGCTCAGACAGAATCATACTCATAACATCTGGATATGTTAAGGTATTGATTAGATTTGCTTTGACCAGTGTACCCCACACTATCAGACATAATCAGACATTTTCTGTTTTTCTTTCTTTTTCTTTTGTGTGATTGCATTTGTGAACTTTCACATTGCATAATATTTTTCATGATATAGTCAACTGTGTTCCATGCAAAAAGAAATAAGAACGTTAAATCGTCTACCTTAAGGTCGATCTTTCGATACGCAGATAAGGCCTCGGATTTAACAAAATAAGAAAAATAAAACAAGTTGAAGTTGTATAACTCAACAACAATCAGGTCGGTACTCCCGTACACGCAGAGAAAGTCCGATGAGTTATACGAAACACCAAAGAAAATAAATCAGAACGTCAAACGAACAACGATCAGGTCGATCTTTCGATACGCAGAGAAAGTCCGATCGTTTGACAAAATAAAGAAAATCAAACAAGATTAAATCTTTGCAAAATGAACACATGTATACACAGTGACTTCTCATTTTGAATTTCACACTTATTTTTCCTTTTGTGTCATGAAATATGCATCAAGATGTTATCCACATGGTCAAGCATTAGCATTTAATGTATATCACATCTGAATATTTTCTGATTTGTCGAGCCTACCAAGCACATCAAACAATGATCTTATGGCCCTTTCATCTACTTTATCCATGAGTCAGATACGTAAGCCAATGTACCATCATTTCCCAATGATCAATTTCTCACAATTTTTATATTGTGCATGTATTCACCTTCCTTCATTATATATTTTGCATGTATTCACCTTCCCCCATACCATGCATTTTCTCAATTACTCCTCCTTACTTACAATTCTCCCCTTTAAAATGAAAAACTCTATTTTTGGCTTTTTGAGAAAAAAACGTAAGCAAAGAAAATTGATCAATCAACACGGATATGTTTCAGATTTTAGAATTCAGAAAATTTTCATATGAGAAAAATTTGTCATTAAATTTAAATTAAGCAGAATACTCCGCCATCAACAACTTTTCAATCGTCGATAGGTCTTCTAGAAGTACCTGCACACTGGGTAAACTGATTAGTTCACACATGACCCGAAGCGAATCGCTTCTGGTCGACCAGTGTCCTGATTTTGCTTTGAAACCACCTTAGGTTTCCATTCCTGTTGTTTTGGTAATTCAGGTTTCGATGAAACAGTCACAGGTGACTGTGATGATGAACCTACATTTTGATACTTTGAAAACTTTGGAACAAAACGTTTTTGTTTTTGAAAGAATGTAGGTTCAAATTCATCAAAAACTCTGCCTTTTTCATCAAAGAACTTTGTTGTGGCAGATTTACCAAAAACTGATTTCGTATGAAATCTTTGTGATGAATCAGCAGGTGCGGGACAATCTTTTGCCATATGCCCTGGGCGACGGCAAATATAACAAATTCTTGTCGTTTTATCCCATCTTTGATGTACCTGCGAAGAACACACATGAATATCTCTAACATGATCAGAATGAGAATCATATACCTGATGCCTATGATCATGCACCCATTTAGAAGTTGGGCTACGAGATTGAGAGCTTTCAGAAGAAATATCAGCTTTCACAAATACTTCAGAAATTTTCCGAGCATCCACGCAATGAAGAGGAAATTCTTTGTCTGAGAAAAGCTGATCAGAACCTTTGAGTTTGTAAAACCGCTCAGGTTGAACTTTTTCAGCTTTGAAAACCTCCTTCTTCACTTGCTTCAACTTAAGCTTCTTGAGATTTGGTGATTCAGATGCTGGAACTTCTGCAACTTGAGTCTTTGGAACGTGAAAACCTAGACCAGTACTTTTACCTGAAATCCTTTCCTCAGTATTTGAACTCTGATGTCCATTCTTAGCTAATCTTGTGAATTCGGCTTTCACATCAGGAATTTTCTTTTGTTCATAGAAAATTGTCTCATCAAATTCAGGTTGAAACTGAATCTTGTCACTTGATGTAGCCGATTTCTCATTATCAGCAGACGACGAACCAGATACAAACTTTGGTGCTGAAGGAATCTCAGATTTCAAGACCTTTTTCTTGTTTTTCTTGTTTTTCTTCTTCTTTACAACCTTGACTTCTTCTGAAGTAGAAGATGATATCTTTGAATAATCAAAATCATCAACCTGTTCCTTCACTTGTTTGATAGCTTCTTTGATATGAGCAAGGGGTGATGCAGTTTTATCAAACATTCTTTCAAAATTTGCATCATTTGCTAAGAAGCTCGTGAAAACTTGTGAATTGGAAACATTGTTGAGCAATCTTTTAGCATCAAGAACTTGAATTTTGAGATCAGAAATTTGCTGTTGAGCTTCTGGAAATTCCTTTTCTTTTGCAATCAAACGCTTGGCAACTTTGTGAGTTTCAAACTTTTGCAAGCGAAGATTGGCAAGTCCTTCATGTAGCTCCTTCTTCAGTTTATCCTCATTTTCTCTTTTGAATTTCCAGATTTGCAGTTTGAACCTTGTTAACCCTAACCAACTCACGCTTGTCATCCAACAACTTCTCCATATCAACTTGATATGCTTTGATTTTAGCAGCAGATTCTTCAACACGCTTAGTAAGCAAATCAAGCTTAATCTTGGATTTATCAAACAAATTCTGAAAATCATTTGCAGCATCTTCTGCCTCTTCCTTCCATTTCTTCACTTCTTTGACTAACTCACCCTTTTCTTCACAAATTTCAGCTTTCGAAGTTTCAGCAATCTTCTTATCTTGCTTCAATACTTCTAAAACTTCATTCAACATTTTGATTTCAGTAGTCAAATCCTTATTCTTCAAAACCAAACCCTTTTCATGTTCTTTAGAAATCTTCAATTCAGATTTAATCACCTCAAATTCTTCAGTCAATTGTTGAACTTTATTCATCAACAAAGCATTTTCCTTCATCAAACTCTCCAAGTTTTCAGCAGATGCATACGAACTTGGTATTGAACTAGTATCTGAACTAGTATCTTAACAATAAACTTCTTGTTGAACATGAGTAACTATTAAAGCTGATGAATCATATCCAAAATGTTTACCCCAATCAATAGCACCATCTTTTTGAACTGTCAATGCTGTTGTCTTGTTTGTGTTACTTGTGGATGGTTGAGTAAAACCAGGCTTGGATGATTGAGGAATATCAGATTTCTGTTGACATTCTTTGGCAAAATGTCCAAGTTGTTGACATTTAAAGCATCTTAGTTTTGACTTGTCAAATCCCAATTTGTCACCAGAAATACGTCTTCCATGTTTCTTGAAAAACCTCTTTGACCGTTGACATAACATAGCATATTGCCACGAAACATCCAATTCAGTTAATTGATCATCATCAAGTTCTTCAAGATCCTCACTGGTTAACTTTGCATCAGCAACATTTTTTAGAATCAAACCAAAAGATGATGAAATCAATGCAGAAATCATTTTGGCACAATCCTCCGTTGATTCAGCCGAGAAAGCACTTTGATTTGAAATATTCGGAATTGTGAAATTGCAACCTCTTGAAGAATTATTATCAGAATTTCCTGAAGCTCCAGCGATAAAAGCTACGCTTGGTGCTGTATTCTGATTTGATTTAGACTTTGCACTCATGCTTGCAGTATTCTCTCCATGATATAATTCAGGATTTTGCAAAGTAGCAGTTGACTTTTTGTTGTTTAACATTTCCATTTCTCGAGCATGAAGTTTTCCAGTAAGCTCGTGAAATGTCATTGCTGAATAATCCTTATCATGTGTGAGTAGCAAAACATAATTTTCCCATTTCTCTGGCAAAGCTTCCAAAATCTTTTCTTTTAAGTCTGCATCAGTCTTTTCAATTCCAACAACCTTCAATTCACTGATCAAATGTGAAAATCTTGAAACTCGAGCAGTAATGTTTTCATTGTCATAATTCTGAAAATTATCAAATTCTTTGTTCAAAACTTTCTTTCGACTCTTCTTATAATCAGCATTTCCTTCACATCTTGCGGATAAAGCATCCCACAATTGCTTAGATTTCTTGCAAGTGCTAAATTGATGAAGCAATTCAGTAGGTAAAGCCATAGTAAGATAACCATAAACCTTCTTTTCAAGCTCATAACTTTTTCTTTCATCACCATCGAAGTCTTGAATTTCTTTAAGATCTCCATCTTCCATTGGTCGTTCATACAACTTTCGAATTGGAATCCATAAATCAATGTCATTCGTGCTAATATAAGCAGAAAATCGTTTCTTCCAATTTTGGTAATCTTCAAGCTTTAACAATTTGGGAACTTTCTGACTTGTTCCAATTTCATTGTCAAAATTTAACATAGTTTGCATCGCACTTTGCATTGCGGCAAAAGCTTGAAAATCCGACATTGTTACAAAGTTGAAAAATTCTGTCCTCCGAACTTGCTCCGAACCTAGTCTGCCGTCCGAACCTACTCCGAACTAAGTTCGAACCTAAATCAGACTCCGAACGAGCTCCGAACCTTGTCCGAATCAACTACTAGCTCCGAACTTCCACCTAAGTAGCTCCGAACCTTCACCGAACGTACTTCGAACCTATGAAGACTCCGATCTACCTCCGAACCTCAAATCTCACCGAACCTAGACCGATACACCACCGAACTCTCGCCGAACGCTCTCCGAGTCACCTCCGAACCTCAAGTTCGAAGCGGTTACTCCGAGCTTGCCCAGTAACCTCCGAACCTCGAAGACATTTTCCGAAAACTAGCAAAAACGGACTGATTTTGATGAAACTCGATATAGTGGATCAGAAAAGTCGATAGGAAATGGTTTAGGAACAATTTTGACACAAAACACAGGTCAAAAATGATAGAAAACACGTAATGAAACTCGAGAAAACTTCAAAAACGTTCAAGCGTCCGAAAAATCGCAACCACAGATCAGTAGAATGAACCAGAAAGCTCTGATACCACTTGAAAATACGTGAGCATTGGATCGTCTACTCAATCTAGCTATCCGGACATCAAAACGTAATTAACCGATTGTTTTATTGATCAAAACGAACAATTACAACCAGTGTAAACACAGAGAATTGACACAGAGATTACACACTCAGAAACACACACTTAAGATTCGCTCACACGCTCAGAAGCCGTAAACACAAAGACCAAGCAACTATATATACCCGACTGGCCGAACTCCCACCGAACCCCAGGTTCGGCCGGTCCGAACTTCAGGTTTGGACCAGGTTCGGCCAACCCTATATTGGCTTGAACTTGGTCTTCGTTCGATACTTCACACGACGCATGATGCGTAGCATCATGTACATATAATTAAATAAATAAATTCCCACATTTAATCATGTTTTTAATTAAAAATTAAGAGAATTGGTGCTTAAATGTTTATATTCGAATTTTAGATGATTTGGTGGAACTTTGGTTATTATTTGATAAATATTTAAAGTTCACATTTAGTTTGGTATTTAATTGAGAAAACTTTACAAGTTAGAATTTTAATTGAGAAATTATAAAAGATATGGTACTTAATTGTTTTCATTTGTGAATTTTAGGTGTTTGGTGTGAGCGTGATGAATTTAGAAGAAATCAGAAAAAAACGGAAGCGAAATCGGAGGTCGGATGTAAAAGTTATGTAGGAAAAGAAAAAAAAATAAATAATAACAGCAGCAGCCCAGTTCCTAATCTCAGCCCAGCAGCCTGGCCCAATCCAGAAGCAGCCCAAGCAGCACAGCAGCCCAGCAGCCCAGCTGCGAAAAAAAAGAAAATAGTTTGGAGGCTGCAGGGATAGAACCTGCGACCTCTGGGTTATGCAGCGAGAACCAAACCACCAGGCCAGCGTTTTATGTTGGTTTTATTGCAGCTTAACATGATTTTATACTATTCTTCTGCGAGCCCAGTTTCAGCCCAGCTTCGACCTGATCGCGACCCAGCCCTATTTTTGCTCTATAAAAACGTTTAGGCCGCCGTTTTTTGCATTTTTGGACCTCTAAAAAACCCTAAAAACACCTAATAAGATCTGGAATCATAGAAGAAGATTAAAGAGTCGAGATTGAAGCTTTTTGGAGCCAAATTAGAAGATTTTTGAAGCTTTCGGTTTGAATATTCATCTAGTACTTGTTTTTCATCTTTTTAAATTCTTTTTCTTGATGATGAATGTTACCAAGATTAGATTTTTATTGATGTTGAGCATGTATCTAGGCTGACCTCATATTGTTTCACCTAGATTTGATGATTCTTGACCCATTTGACTTTCTATTTTGACTTTTTGACATGATAATGTAATTTTGCTCAATGATTCTGATTTGGATGCCTTGGATGATCATGTGTGCATGTTTAGCTTCTGTTTTTATCATATTATGTGAGTTAATTGATGTGGATTGTAGAACTACAACCGTTTATTGATTAGCTTATTGTTAGTCGGTTGACTTTTTAAAGTTTATTGATTAATGCATGATCCGGAGACCTCCTACATGATAATATGATATGGATTTGAGGCTGAATTTGTGTGCATCTATATGAGATTGAGTTGACCAATTCATTTCATGTACTAGGAAATAGCTACGCATTGTTTAGTGAGTTTTGGTGCTTATGACCATAAGATTCGAGCTTGCTTATTCGTGTTTAGAGTTTTCTAGGTCCTAGGCTATTCATTTCAGAATCATTGCATGCATTAGAGGCCATTTAGAAAGACTTTTCTTGTGGTTTCCTTTTACTTGTGCGTTTAGTCCGCTTTGACCGAAGCGATTATACCATTGGGCATTTTTACATAGTTTTTCTATCCGAACTTCGAGTAGGATTACCTTAGTGATTAGGATGTGTCTATAGTCCTATTTCATTTTGGTTTCCATCATTAGTGGATAGTGATCGTGTTGATTAGTCAAACTAGGGGTCTTATTGGGTTTAGATGATTCTTATCTAGGTGATACTTTTCTCCGACTGATTTTTCCATCTTTTGTTTTAGTTGTCTGTTTGTTTTATCTGCTTATTTAATTTCTTTCGTTTACATTATTAATTCTAAAAAAAATCATTTTCATCGGTTAGATATTAGCGAAGATCTAGTATCAGGAGATTGCACACGCGTCCACGGATTGATATCCGGTTCTTACCAATACTATACCACATACGACGGGTTCACTGCCCTGGTGTGTAGTTTGGTCACTTGGTGATTACCTTTTAAAACTTGACCAGATTTTTATATATCCAAATTCGCACATCAACGCACATTTCATGTATCAACAGACCCTGTGACACTTTCAATTAAAAGTGTGACCGTAGTTCGTTTTTAATTTTCTAGACATGTTTCGGTGACATTTAAGATCAGTTTGTGTGACCATTGCAAGCGTGATCAGTTCATATGGTCACACTTTTACATTACATGTGTGACAATTACTAGTCACATTTCAAACAATGTGACCAAATGTAACCAATTGCGACTTTTATTC
>JBCNJP010000012.1:17795249-17880477 GCA_039602395.1 Deinandra increscens subsp. villosa | reverse complement strand
TCGGGTCTGGACATCTAAATCCAACAATCTTCCCCAAGTCAACAATTCCAACGAAACCCTAGATATCTGGAAATCCTATTCTTCGTCATCGTAACTTTAGGTTAACCGATTTCATATTTCGTTTAGGAATCCCTCGAACTTGAAATCATTCTCGATACGTCAAGCTAGTAACCAACCAACTACTTAAGGTGAGTTCATAGTCCCCATTTTTACTTTAAATCTTTTGGGATGGAAAACATGCACAAACGTTTATAACATTATTTGGTTTTCAAACAAAATACTTATTCATGGTTATCATTGAAATCATTGTGAAACTCTATTCTTGAAATCATTTATTCTTATTAAGCAAAGTCAAGTACTGTTAAATAAATTGCTTGTGTTTATCTATATTATATCGTATTCTAGAGACCTGTGCATGTAAGTCTCATGAGCATCATAATCGTAGAGGTTCCTTTGAGGAACTGAACATCATAATCGTAGAGGTTCCTTTGAGGAACTGAACATCATAATCGTAGAGATTCCTTTTAGGAATTGAACATCATTTATGTACTGGGTGACGAATATGTGATTAATTTAGGTAATACTTGCATATTTAGTTTAACATGTATGACTTTGCAAACGTTTATCAATCGGTTATTATTACTGCTTTGTTAACAAACCTATGACTCACCAACTATATATGTAGTTGACCCTTTGCATGTTTTTCAGGAAATGAGAATCAAGCCTGATTGAGACTAGAAGTTTGGAGATCTAGTTAGCGAATCTTATGTCTTTTAAATTCTTATGCCTTGTAATAGACGTTTTAAGATTTGAATTAATAATAAAATATGGTTTTCCTTTACCCAAGTGCTTTAATTCAACTTTCGTGACACCTCGATGTTTCCGCCATCGGTCGGGGTGTTACAGAATTGGTATCAGAGCCTTGGTTATAGGGAATTAGGTTATTAGAAAACAATAATCTAGACTATAACCTTAGGGGCCATAAATATTAAACCCTACTCCTGACCTAGGTATTTGGATTCTCTCGTCTAAACCTCTTTCTCGTCAACTTTTATCGTGGCATGGGCAACTCATACTCGTCGACATATTTTTGGACATGCATTAGAGTTCCATCTTGGGGATTCATGTTCTCATCTTTGAACACTCTCTTCGGGACAACGAGTTCGCGTAATGGTTTTCGGGGCTGCGTGTAATCTGGAAGAGTGGTTATCTCTTCGGAAGGTTTTGGCTAAGGCAAGACCTGGTATTTAAGTAGTCCTAGTGACTCACCTCTCTTACCTGGGAGATCTTTCGGGGAGATGACGCTTATAGGCTAAAACACGCAGTTCAAGTAAAATTGTGAAACGAACTCCGAGTTCTGATTAGTCAACGACGTTATTTTAATGTTTAAACATTAATAATGTCATTCTATTATTTATTTATCTTATGATTTCCATATCTAACTCGAATCTTTTGTTCCCTGAAGATGGATCCCACCGCATTGGCTACTATCATCTCTCAGCAAATGGCTAACTTCCTTCCCACTATGGTCAATCAACTTAACGAAACCGTTCAAACTCGAGCCGTGGCACAAACTAACACCGAAGGAGATGGTTCCAACCCTGGAGGAGTTGAAAGCTCTTTCAAACTGTTTGTTTCCTCTAAACCCACTGAATTCGCCGGAAACGAAGGAGCAACAGGTTTTCTTCAGTGGTTCGAGAAAACAGAAGCCACACTGAACCTATGCAACTGCCCAGAAGCTCAGTGGGTCAAGTATGCCTCAAGTACTTTAAAAAAAGGAGCCCTAACTTGGTGGAACACCCAAATTTGAGCCAAGACTCGTGAAGTTCTTCATGCTTTGACTTGGAATGAGTTCAAGGCTCTGTTGACTGAGGAGTATTGTCCAAGGTCAGAAATAAGGAAACTAGAGGCGAACTCAGGGCTCTCACTATGAAAGGAGCTGATCATCTCGGTTTTACATCTCGATTCCAAGAGCTCTCTCTGTTTGTCCCTCACTTGGTCACCCCTGAACAAAATGCGATCGACTGCTACATCGATGCCCTTCCTGAAGCTATGCGTATAGTTATGATGTCGGTGAGCCCTACCTCACTGTCAGCTGCCATCAAGTTGGCAGGAACCTTTACCGCCGAAATGGTCAAAACTGGGGTATTGAAAAAGGAATCTGGCAAAGGTAATGATAATCGTGGGTCAAGCTCAAACAACAAGTCCAATAAGAGGAAAAGAGGCATGCAAGGCTATGCACTAGTTACCCCTGCTGTTCCCGTGAATGGTGTGGCCCAACCCAACAACACTTGGCCTGTCTATACGGGTCCTCACCCTCTGTGCACCACCTGCAATTTTCACCATCCCACTAGTACGCAATGCCGGAAGTGCACCAAGTGTGGAAGGTTTGGTCATTGGGCTATTAGGTGTAGGGTTTCTCCAGTAGGAACCAACTAGACCCTGGCTGCTATACCCGTTCAGAAAAACAATCCTAATCGTGCCTGCTACCAGTGTGGAAGTCCTGATCACATAAAGAGACAATGTCCCAACTTGGCTAACAACAATCAAGCTGCTCGTGGTAGAGCTTTTGTGCTCGGAGCATCTGAAGCTCGCCAAGATCCAAATGTCATCACGGGTACGTTTCTCCTCAATGATCATTTTGCATCCGTTTTATTTGATACTGGAGCGGACCAGAGTTTTGTATCTCTAGATTTTGCACCCTTACTTAGCGTTAAGCCAACAATCATGGACTCAACCTACGTCATTGAACTGGCCAATGGTGAACCAATCAAGGCTAATACGATTATACGTGATTGCGTTCTAACTTTCGATCAGCATTCCATCAATATCGATCTAATCCCTATTAAACTTGGAAGCTTCGATCTAGTAGTAGGGATGGATTGGTTGTCCAAACATCAAGCTGAAGTTCGATGCGCTGAGAAGTTGATTCGTATTCCTTTACCTTCGGGCGAAACATTACTAATCCAAGGAGAGAAACCTGAACGCAGTCTGAAGATCATCTCTTGCATGAAAGCTCGTACGTACCTTCGGAAGCGGTGTTTCGTGTTTTTGGCTCACGTGGTGAAAACAAAATCTGAGTCCAAGAAAATGGAAGACATTCCTGTAATTCGAGACTTTCCTGAAGTTTTTCCTAATGATCTTCCTGGCCTTCCTCCTAATCGTCAAGTCGAGTTTCGTATTGATCTCATCCCTGGTGAAACACCCGTTGCTAAATCTCCTTATCGTTTGGCTCCATCTGAAATGCAAGAGCTTTCGAAGCAACTTCAAGAACTTTCGGACAAAGGATTCATTCGACCCAGCTTCTCACCTTGGGGAGCTCCTGTCTTGTTTGTCAAGAAGAAAGACGGATCTTTCCATATATGCATTGACTATCGAGAGCTCAATAAACTCACCATCAAGAATCGGTACCCATTACCGAGGATTGACGATCTCTTTGACCAACTACAAGGAGCCACCTGCTTTTCAAAGATCGATCTTCGTTCTGGCTATCATCAATTGCGGGTCCTTGAGGAGGATATTCCAAAAACATCCTTTCGTACGAGATACGGTCACTACGAGTTCATGGTCATGCCCTTTGGATTGACCAACGCCCCTGCGGTATTTATGGACCTAATGAACCGTGTGTGTAAACAGTATTTGGATAAATTCGTAATCGTATTCATCGATGATATTTTGATTTATTCTCGCACCAAAGCGGATCACGAACAACACCTTTGGTTGATCTTGGAACTCCTAAAGAAGGAACAACTGTACGCGAAGTTCTCAAAGTGTGAGTTTTGGTTAAAAGAAGTTCAGTTTTTAGGCCACATAATTAACGAGAAAGGTATACACGTTGATCCTGCAAAGGTTGAGACTGTCAAAAATTGGGAGACTCCAAAGACCCCTACTGAAATCCGCTCGTTCCTCGGTCTAGCGGGGTATTATCGTCGCTTCATCGCAAACTTCTCAAAGATTGCTCTACCCCTTACTATGCTAACTCAGAAAGATAAACCTTTTGTGTGGGCCCAGAGCAAGAGGAAGCTTTCCAAACCCTAAAGCAAATGCTTTGCAATGCACCTATCTTGACGCTTCCTGATGGAAACGATGATTTCGTAGTCTATTGTGATGCCTCCAACCAAGGTCTCGGTTGCGTACTGATGCAACGAGGTAAGGTCATAGCCTATGGGTCAAGGCAACTCAAGGTTCACGAGAAGAATTACACTACCCATGACCTTGAACTGGGTGATGTGATATTTTCCCTAAAACTTTGGAGACATTACCTTTATGGTACTCAATGCGTGATCTTCATGGATCACAAAAGCCTTCAGCATATCCTCAATCAAAAGGTGCTAAATATGAGACAACGTCGTTGGGTAGAATTACTTAACGATTACGACTGCGAGATTCGCTACCACCCGGGGAAAGCGAATGTCGTAGCCGACGCTCTTAGTCGAAAAGGGTATGTTCGATTGCATAGCATCAGAATTCAATCTGATCTCCAAACTCGAATCCTCCAAGCGCAACGTAAATCTGTGGCTCAGAATGACCTGCATAATGAGTTATCTTGTGGTATGGAATCCCAGTTGGAAACTAAACTCGATGAACTCATTTACTTCTTGGATCGAATTTGGATCCCCGATCGTGATGGTCTTCATGATTTCATCTTAAACGAAGCTCACAAGACTCGTTACTCTATCCATCCTGGTGCTGACAAAATGTATAAGGACCTTAGAATCCTTTATTGGTGGCCTGGAATGAAGAAAGACATTGCTCTATACGTTAGAAAGTGCTTAACATGCTCAAGGGTTAAGGCTGAACGTCAACGACCCTCAGGATTGCTTCAGAAACCCGAGATTCCAGTATGGAAATGGGAAGAAATCACCATGGATTTCATCACTAAACTCCCACGAACACCAAAAGGTTTCGACAGCATTTGGGTCATCGTCGATCGTTTGACAAAGTCAGCATATTTCCTTCCGATTCGTGAGGATTATAAAATGGATCGTCTATCCAAGCTTTATATTGATGAAACTGTGTGTCGCCATGGTGTTCCTCTATCCATCATCTCTGATCGTGACAGTTGTTTTACCTCAAAGTTTTGGAAATCATTACAAAAGTCTTTAGGAACACGTGTGAACCTTAGCACGGCCTATCATCCACAAACTGATGGCCAAAGCGAAAGGACCATACAAACCCTGGAAGACATGCTCAGAGCTTGTGTCCTAGATTATGGTGGTAGTTGGGACTCACATCTTCCCCTCATCGAGTTCTCCTACAATAATAGCTACCATGCCAGCATTAAGATGGCACCCTTTGAAGCATTGTACGGTCGTAAATGTCGTTCACCTGTTTGTTGGGCCGAAGTTGGTGAAAGCCAAATCACTGGTCCTGATTTGATCCTAGAAACCACCAAGAAAATATTTTTAATTCGTGAAAGACTAAAGGCTGCAAGAAGTCGGCAAAATAGTTATGCCGACGAACGCAGAAAGCCTTTGGAATTTCAAGTCGGTGATTCTGTACTTCTGAAAGTTTCCCCCTGGAAAGGCATAGTCTGCTTCGGGAAAAGGGGAAAACTTGAACCTCGTTATGTTGGACCTTTCAAAATTCTCGAAAGAATTGGTCCTGTTGCTTACAAACTCGAGCTTCCTCAAGAACTCGGCAATGTGCATGATACCTTCCATGTGTCAAATCTTAAGAAATGCCTTGCCGATGAAAGCCTCCACGTTCCATTAGAGGAAATTCATGTGGATGAACGTTTAAACTTTGTTGAGCAACCTATTGAAATCATGGATCGTGAGATCAAGAAACTCAAGCGTACTCAGATTCCTATTGTTAAAGTTCGTTGGAATTCGAAGCGTGGTCCAGAATTTACTTGGGAGCGTGAAGATCAAATGAAAATCAAATATTCGCACCTCTTTCCAGACGTTTCAGTTTCCAATGCGTAAATTTCGGGACGAAATTTCTCTAAGTAGGGGATACTGTAACAATCGTGAAATTTTTGTATTAATAAAAGTATTGAGTTAAACTAATTTTTGTTATCCACTTATTTAAATTTTTATACTGATTATTTACTTAAATTTAACCTTTAATTTTGAATTAAATTAGTCATTTAAGATAAATAATTATTTGTTTGAAACAAATTTATTATATTGTTTTAATTTTTGCATTCATTTGTCTAAATTCAATTCTAATATTATTTGAATTAAGTAGCAATTTTAAATTAATTGAATCATTTACTCATTTTGAATATGATAAATCATAAACTTCTAATTTTAATAAAACTCGTCATATTTATAAACGTCACAACACATTTATTTCGTTTAAACAAAATCTCGATAATGTTTCTTAAAAAGTTATATGAAAATTTTGTTACATATTTGATTTTTATAAGAAAACTCGTTTATAGTTTTAGTTTATAAAGTAAACTATAGATTTATAAAACATTTGATATTTTAGAAAAAAAAAACTATATATATGTATAATAATAATAATAAATAAATAAGTAAATAAAAGACAAAAAAAAAACCAATTCACGTCCCTGTCCCGTTTTTCCGGCAGAGTCGCCGCCGCCGACCGCCGCCACTCGCCGGAAAACAACCCAAATCTCCATAAAACTTTCGTTTCATCGGTTTTTTTTCATTAAACGTTCCTAATGACGAGTTAATCACCATTACGAGCTCGAAACCGTCGTTTAATCTCGTATTAATCGTCCCCGTCGTGAAACAATCCGGACATTTAAAGTCCGAATTAACTCGTTTTCAACGTGTATTCGATCCTATAAATTGCCCCTCGTGACTCCCTGATCATTTGCGCACCAAAACACGTCGAAAATCTTCCAAAAAAAAACCGTCCCTGCTCGTGCCTGGTTCGTCGCCGCCGCCGTAGCTCCGGCGACCCTCTCTGTCTCGTTTTTCTGGCAACGTTTCAAAGTAACTTTTGCACCTTTATGTTCAGAATTCTTCAATGAGTAAAAGCCCCATATTAATTTTGACTTTCAAACGCGTTTAGACCTTCAATTTGGAGGTTAGAAATCTAGGGTTTCGGTTGGGAATTGGAGAAGAAGATGATGAACTGCTTGAATAAGTTAAATATTTTCTTTCATGGTTTGTTACCAGCGAGGCCGGTAGCCCGGTGGTAACTACTCCGCATCATAAGGGAGAGGTCGCGAGTTCGACCCGGCCAACCCCCCTTTTCACCCGTTTTTTTCTTTTTCTATTTTGAACCATAAAACCATTTAAAAATAAAGGAAATTTTCTAGAAAAATTAAAAATACATTTATAAAATGTTTCTAAACCCCATAAAATGTATAAACCATCATTTTTATGTTTTTACATGCCCAGAAACTTTACAAACTTTTTAGAACGCTTAATAAAACCTAATTATTTTATAAAAAAAAAATCCATTTATTTAGTTATTCCTTTATGTCATAACTTATTGTTTAATACTCTATTATTTAGTTAATACTCACATAATCATTTAGTTAACAACATAACTATTTTGTCAATCATTTGTTCGGTTACATTTCTTTTATTATTATTATTATTATTATTATTATTATTATTATTATTATTGTTATTAATTGATCATTTAAGTGGACGTTCACTCATTCACTCAATATTTACTTAATTATTTATGAAATCATTAAGTTATTTCATTTATTTTGTCAGTTATTTATTTAATTAATTATTTATTTGATTATCTAGTTATTAATTTATTAAATTATTAATTCCTTAAATTATTTCATTTATTTAGTCACCACATAATGTTCATAAGCACAAATAAATACTTATTAACTATAATCGTTTTTTTCAATATTTATTTAGTCAAATATTATTAGCCAAATTATTTATATAGTTATTAACTTCAAACGATTTATACACCAAAGATCTAAATCAAGAAAATAAAGGCATCTTCCCCAAGTCAACAATCCCAACGAAACCCTAGATATCTGGAAATCCTATTCTTCGTCATCGTAACTTTAGGTTAACCGATTTCATATTTCGTTTAGGAATCCCTCGAACTTGAAATCATTCTCGATACGTCAAGCTAGTAACCAACCAACTACTTAAGGTGAGTTCATAGTCCCCATTTTTACTTTAAATCTTTTGGGATGTAAAACATGCACAAACGTTTATAACATTATTTGGTTTTCAAACAAAATACTTATTCATGGTTATCATTAAAATCATTGTGAAACTCTATTCTTGAAATCATTTATTCTTATTAAGCAAAGTCAAGTACTGTTAAATAAATTGCTTGTGTTTATCTATATTATATCGTATTCTAGAGACCTGTGCATGTAAGTCTCATGAGCATCATAATCGTAGAGGTTCCTTTGAGGAACTGAACATCATAATCGTAGAGATTCTTTTGAGGAACTGAACATCATAATCGTAGAGATTCCTTTTAGGAATTGAACATCATTTATGTACTGGGTGACGAATATGTGATTAATTTAGGTAATACTTGCATATTTAGTTTAACATGTATGACTTTGCAAACGTTTATCAATCGGTTATTATTACTGCTTTGTTAACAAACCTATGACTCACCAACTATATATGTAGTTGACCCTTTGCATGTTTTTCAGGAAATGAGAATCAAGCCTGGTTGAGACTAGAAGTTTGGAGATCTAGTTAGCGAATCTTATGTCTTTTAAATTCTTATGCCTTGTAATAGACGTTTTAAGATTTGAATTAATAATAAAATATGGTTTTCCTTTTACCCAAGTGCTTTAATTCAATTTCTGTGACACCTCGATATTTCCGCCATCGGTCGGGGTGTTACAACGAGGACCGAGGAACGAGTATAAGAGAGGCAAGCATGAATCCATTTCCTTCACTTGTCTCCAAATTCCATGAAGTCAATCATGGAATCTAAATAGTTCCAAGACACCGAATCGTATGCTTTTGCAAAATCGATTTTAAAGACCAAAAGCCTCCTTTTTTTTTTGAGCATACCAGTCTATAATCTCATTCAAGGAGAGGGGTCCATCCAAGATTTGGCGACCTTTGATGAATGCAAACTGTTCTGGGCTTATTACTTTATCCATAAACAAAGCCATACGATTAGCTATAATCTTGGATATGATTTTGTACTGCACCCCCACTAAACTTATCGGTCGATAATCATCAAAGGTAACCGGACAGGAATTGATTAATGATGCATTGCACCCTAGAGGAATATGACCGATTTTAAAGAATTCAGTAACAAAATCCATAATGTCTTTCTTCATAACCTCCCAATATTTCTTAATAAACCAAAAGGAGAATCCATCGGATCCCAGTGCATTATTAGACCTGCAATCCCAAACCTTGGCCTAACTACAACAAGAGAAGGAATAGATTTTAAAACCAACCGAGAAGATTCATTGATGGAGTGAAATCTGTTGCTACGAAAGGATGACTTAGGTTCAATGCCCCTTTTAAATTTCTTCACAAAATAATTAACGAACGCATTTTAATACAAACGGGATTATCGATCCATTCACCATCAATTTTCAATCCGTGGTTAGACATTTGGCGCCACTTTCTATTAATGATTCTGTGGTAAAACTTTGAATTTTCGTCCCCGTCCGATCCCCATTTAAGTTTGGCTTTTTAGGCAAGGTCTTCTATGATAGGCTTCTCAAGATCATGATACCGTTTCATAAGTTCACATCGTCTCTGCATCAGATTTTCAGAAAAATAGCCATCATCCAAGGTTTTGTCGATGTTCATAATGTCTTTTTGGATGCGCATAAATTCATCATTTGGGTTCAACCTCGAACTTCTCCTAGCTTTTATTTAGTCTTTAAGCCGCTTAAGTTTGTCCTTAAACAAGATAAACATAGACTCGTGATGAAGCCGTTCCCCCCAAGAATTAATAACAATATCATTAATCTCCACTTCTTTGAGCCACAAATTGAAAAACTTGAAGGGAGTGGGTCCGAAGTCTTCACATGATTGTCGAAGCAAAATAGGGCGGTGATCGGCAGTAGATTTATCTAGGGCCACAACCTCAATTTTCTTAACCGAGTCAAGTAAGCCCGGAGAAACAAGAAAACGGTCAAGTTTGCTCGCACTTCTACCACTAGCGTCAACCCGTGTAAACTTATATCCACCCATCGGAATATCAATGAGAGCCCCGTCATTGGTAAACGAATTAAAGCAGCTAGCGTTAATTCGGGAAAACGAAGCACCGATTTTTTCCGATTCAGACCTAATCGAATTGAAATCGCCAAAGATAATGTATGTACCAGGATATTGATTCATGTACTCGATAATGTTGTTCCATAAAGCACTTTTTTGAGCTTCCAACTAAGGATCATAAACGTTCACTAAGAAGCAATCTAAAGAGAATTTGATCCAAGTACCCTTCACAATAACAAGATGATCCAAGATAGTAACTTCGGATTTCAGAAAAGACAACGGATCCCATATTGATATAATACCCTCGGAAGCACCAACAGATGGAGAAAACGCAAAGTCAAACTGAAGGTTCCCCCACATCGATTTAATACGGCCTAAGTCTAAAGTTTCCATCCTTGTTTCTTTAAAGCCAACGAAGTTAACACTAAACTTTTTCAAGATCTTACTAATATTGTTTTTGAAATCAGGCACCAAGAAATTATACAAAAACGATTGAATTGATGAAGGAAATTGAGAGAATTTTTATTAAGAATGAACTGAAAATTGAAGGTTACAACTACTCGATTAGCAGAAGCTAATCGCTTTACTACACTAACAAACACTAACTAACTTTCACAAGTTTCATTCCAGCCCCTGTACTATGCTTAGTATTACACTTTAAGAACAAAGTTTCTAATAAACTCCCCCCTAATACTAAGATAGTACCTTTCTCTCAATCCTTTTACAACTGACTCATTGTAACAATAACTCAACATCATCGTATACTAGAGGTCCATAGACTTATGCATACTAATGTGCATTGTTATCATCACAAATTATGAGTCACTTTCCCTTTAATCTGTAAACTTTCTAACACCAAGCAGCTCCCTCATTTCTGCAAATTTAATCCTAGCTAATGGCTTAGTTAATCTATCAGCCTTCTGCAAGTTACTACTTACAAACTCAACCTGAATAAGCCCTTCTTCTACACACTGTCTTATGAAGTGATACCTCAAATGAATGTCTTTTGATCTTACATGAAAGGCTGGATTTTTTATTAATGCAATAGCTGATTTGTTATCTACATATAACACAGCTGTTTCCTACTCTTGTCCAGTCAACTCTTCAATCAACCTACTCAGCCATAAAGCTTGACACGCAACATCATTTGCAGCCATATATTCAGCCTCACAACTGGACAAAGCTACTGTCCTTTGTTTCTTAGAGTGCCAAGATATCAGTGACCCATTATAAAAGAACACATTACCTGATGTGCTTTTGCCATCATCATTTTCCATCACATGATTACTATCACTATAACCAATTAGACCACCTCCTTCAGCTCTCTTATAAAACAGTCCATAATTCATGGTACCTTTAACATACCTTATTATCTGTTTCACCACTTTCAAATGCATAACTTTGGGCTCTTGCATATGCCTGCTAACTATGCCTACTGCATAACTCAAATCAGGTCTAGTGTGTGTTAGATATCTCAGAGATCCAATTAGTTTTCTGTAGCTTGTAGCTTCCACATCCTCACCTCCCACTTCCTTTCTTAACTTTATGCCTGGATCCATGGGTATCTTAGTCTCATTACACTCTTCCATACCTGCCAATTTTACTACCTTAGCAGCATATGAGGACTGCTTAATGAATATTCCATCTGCTCTTTGAATAACTTCCATTCCAAGATAATAACACAGTTCTCCTAAATCTGTCATTTCAAATTTTGCTTGCATTTTCTCCTTGAACAACCTCACTTCCTGCTGATCATTCCCTGTTACAAGCAAATCATCAACATACACAGCTACAATCAACCAAGATTTGCCCTTCAACCTTGTATACACAGATTGTTCATATTGACACCTAAGGAAACCAAAATCTCTTAACACTTGATTTAGTCTCCTGTTCCATGCTCTAGGTGCCTGCTTCAGACCATACAAAGCCTTCACCAATTTGTATACTTTGTGCTCAAATCCTTTCTTCACATACCCCTCTGGCTGTTTAACATAAACTGTTTCTTGCAACTCACCATGCAGAAATGCTGCTTTCATATCCAGATGGTATACTTTCCAATTTATTTTTGCTGCAAGAGCTAATATTAATCTAATTGTTTCTATCCTTGCAACTGGTGCAAAGGCCTCTTCATAGTCTATACCTTGCTGTTGAACATACCCTTTCACAACCAGCCTTGCCTTATGCTTTGTGACATTGCCTTGAGCATCCTTTTTTATTTTGAATAACCATTTTAACCCAATAGGATGGCACTTCTTTTAGGTTCTACCAAGACCCATGTTTGGTTCCTTTCAATAGAGTCTAACTCCTCCTTCGTAGCTGCCTTCCATTCTGTTATATCTTTAGCATCATTATAAGTAACAGGTTCATCCTCCTATGCTAGCATTAACTCCACTTGCTCCTGTTCTTCATGTCTTTGAGTTCTCACTCTTAACCTTTTATCCAAGACATAATCATTCAGCTTAGCTGGTGTCACTGAAATTCTACCTGATCTCCTTGACCCACCTTGCAAATCATCATTAGTAGCAGCATCTGATCCCTGATGAGCATTACCCTGTGCTGGTGCAGCCTCATCATCATCTACATAGTCATTTTCACTATCTGACCAATCTTCTTCAATATCAACTTTTTCAGTAAATCCTGGAGTAACACTGTTGGTTCCTTGTGGGTTTATCAGATCCCCATTTTCTAACCATTTCCACTTTTTTCCTTCCTCAAACTTTACATCTCGGCTGATCACCACCTTTCCTGTTACAGGATTATACATCCTGTTGGCTTTAGTACCTTCTTCAGTTCCAAGGTACACCATAGCGTTACTTCTCTTGTCTAGTTTCTTTAGACCAGGTTGGGTCACCTTCACATGCCCAACACAGCCAAATACTTTTAAGTATTTTAAATTTGGCTTCTTCTTTCTCAGCATTTCATAAGGAGTAGAATTTTTCAATGCTTTTGTAGGTATTCTGTTTATGACATACACTGAGTGTCTTACTGCCTCAGCCCACATATAATCTGGTACACTCATGGCATATAAAATACTCCTAGCCATGTTCATCACAATCCTGTTCCTCCTCTCAACATTGCCATTCTGCTGAGGTGAATAGGGGGCTGTCAGCAATCTAGTTATACCATTCTCTTCACAGAACTCATTAAACACCTGTGAAGTAAACTCTCCTCCCCTATCTGATTTAAAGGATTTGATCTTTGTCTCTAGTTTGCCTTCTACTTACTTTTTAAACCTTTTAAACACTTGAAATGCTTGATCTTTGCTACTCAACATGTATACCCACATATACCTTGTATGATCATCCATAATGAGCATAAAGTATTTGTTCCCAGCCCTTGTTACTGGTGATATGGGGCCACATAAATCCAAAGACACTAACTCCAAAGGTGCTTTGGCTCTGTAAGGGGACTCTTTAGGGAACCTGTCTCTAACCTGTTTTCCAGCCAAACAAGCCTCACATAATTGAGAAATGTGCCTTATTCCTGGCACACCCTCCACTAATTTGTTTCTTGTCATCTCCTCCAAAACCTGAAAATTAGCATGCCCCAATCTGCCATGCCATAGCCAAGCTTCCTCATCAACACTTGACAGAACACACTTGGGTGACCCTATCCTGAGGTTAATTTTATATAACCTATTGGGAGATCTTTTCACTTTCATCAACAGGATGCCATTTTTTTCATATAACCACAAGAAATCTCCCTTCATTTTCACCTCACACCCTGCCTCAGTGGCTTGCCCCAAACTTAGGATACTGCTCTTTAAATGTGGGATAAAATAGACATTTGTGAGTAGTTTCTGTTCTTGTGTTTTACCCTCCAAAATTACAGAACCCCTGCCCTTAATTTGGACTCTTGATCCATCCCCAAATCTAACATTTCCATGCACACTTGTATCTAAGTAAGAGAAATGAGAAGGATTACCAGTCATGTGATTGGAGGCACCATTATCCAAATACCACATTTCCTGATTGTCATCCTTGGATTCATACTTGGAAGGTAGGACCTCAAGCTCATTCAAGAACACCTCTGAGTTTTGTTCAGTCTCAGATATCAACAAAAGTGCAGGTTCATCATCCACCAGTTCATTCAGATTTACCTCTTGATCTTTTACTTGACCCTTGCTGCACTCACTTGCATAATGTCCCATCTGGTCACATTTAAAGCACCTTATCTTTGATTTGTCTTTCTTAAACTTGCTTGCAGGTCTTGAATTCTTGCCAGCCTTATCACCTTCCTTATTTGATCTCCTGGTGCTACCATTCTTTTTAGTAGACTTCCAGGTCTTATCATTCCTATACTTGCTCTTTCCTTCTTTGGCTCTTGCTTGCCACTCAGCATAGGTAAGGAGTAATTGTTCCTTCTTCGGTACAACTGGCTTGACTTTAGACCCAATCCTCTCTTCAAAGGCTTTAAGCCTTCCAATTATTTCCTGTAGCAGGGCAGTATCTAGATCAATGAATTGCTCTATTGATGCCACTATGTGTAGAAATTTCTCAGGAACACAGTCCAATAGTTTCCTGATTAGTGTAGCATCTTCAATAACAACACCAAGATTCGCTGACCTTGTTGCAATTGCACTTAGTCTGCCTGCAAATTCATCAATAGATTCGGTATCCTTCATCCTGAGTGCTTCATATTCACTCTTGAGTGTCTGAAGTCTGGCCTTCTTCACGCGATCAACCCCAATATGCATGGTTTTAATCTGCTCCCACATCTCCTTGGCCGTAGTTAATGAAGCAATTTGAAGAATGATATCTTCAGGGAGGGCCTGGAACAAATATGCGATCGCGGCACTATTCTTCTATGCCTCCACCTCTGCCCCTTCCGTCGGTTGCACCGCATCCCACAATCCCTACACATCAAAGATTGCTTTCAATTTGACGGCCCAAATCGCATAGTTTGATTGTGTTAAGAGCGGGCACTGCAGAGGTATCGTCGTATAATGCTCGCGTACAGTTTGCCTTCCTCCTCCGCCTGTTGCCGGATCAACCATCGCCGTGAGTAAACGAGTTCTTCGAGGTGATGAACGGGGTGATCTTAACGGTGAGACCAGTAAGCGCCGAATCTTGAATCACCGATCGAGAGGATCACCGATCCCCTTGTGAGCAACCACGAATTCAATCGCAATCGATTAAGATCGATTCAGAGCACGAACACTGCTCTGATACCAAATGAAATCAGGTACCAAGAAATTATACAAAAACAATTGAATTGATGAAGGAAATTGAGAGAATTTTTATTAAGAATGAACTAGAAATTGAAGGTTACAACTACTCGATTAGCAGAAGCTAATCGCTTTATTACACTAAAAAACTCTAACTAACTTTCACAAGTTTCATTCCAGCCCCTGTACTATGCTTAGTATTACACTTTAAGAACAAAGTTTCTAATAGTTTTGCTTTGAATAGAACTGCTCCCACAAACATTTAAAGACAAGATATTCATTGATCCACAACCTTTTCAGTCATCTTACTTACAAAAGTTTCAAAATCATTAGTAGTTCCTTGCATGTCCAATCCCATTAATTTCCCCATGTGGATAAATTTAGAGAAATTCTGCAGAAGAGAACCACCCGAACCTGTATTGCCTTTCGAAGTTGATGCTTGGGAATGAGCATCACCCTCAAATAAACCATCAGCCCCAACTTGATAAGAGTTGTCCGAAAGGTTTTTGACATATTCCTCAAATCCCAGAGGTTTAGACGGTCCCGAAAACGACGAATCTAGTAAAATTTCTTTTCCTTCTTGTCTGTCACCATTTTTATCTGAGTGTAGAATAAAAGCCACCCCAAGCGAAGCTTTACTGAATTGAGCTTGTTCCCCCAAAATACCATAATTGTTTTCACCCACTGTCCCAACCTTAAAATCAGTAATAACAATATTTTCCCCACTGTCCCATCTTTAAAATCGGCATCAGCAAAAATCTCCCCATCTTCTGACTCGTCTTCCTCTTCCCACTCGTCGGATGAAGAAGAGTCATCATGAAAGTGAAGGGTCGGAGACCAATTGTCAAATTCTTTTACTTTAACGTCAAAAACATTGTCACCCACAACCACTTCGATTGATTCATTAATACGGTCCAAATTTTTAGTAATTATACAAACTTTTCCATACGCAAGGGGTTCATCTTTATCATTCCTGAAGAACATGAACCCCCCCCCCATACTTCACCGATCTTTTATAAAACTGCCGGTGTAGAGGCCACCATCGGTAAGCCTAACAAATCAAGCCAAATGCATCTCTCGTCCGGGATAAAACCGTTCGAAATGAGTTGCATTTCAGAGAAATACTTTTTGAGTTCCATGCAAGAATCAAATTTGAGAGCCAACTCAGTGTTGGGGAATGATAAACCTACCCACCGTCCCCCAACGTAACGAAACCATACTTCATGAAACACTTCCTTAACAAATAAAATTGGTAAATTCGGAATACAAACAGGATCAAGTACCTTTCCCATTAGAAAAATAGAAGATTTGGCGTCAATGCAACCCTCCAAGGAAATATACGTTTCTTAACTTTCGGGATATTAGTATCAACTCTCTGTGACGTGATAATTGGTTTGAGAAGATTCCCGAAAGTCTTTGCCACCGATGATGCAACAATTGTTTCCAGTTGCGGCGTCTTCACAGAAGCCGGTTTTGGATTCGAAGTAGGCTGTTGTTTGGAGCCGTCCCTTACCTCATCAGCAAAAACATGATATGACCCTATCCATACGGTGCGAAGATTAGAGATCAAGCTCTTAACATCCTTAACCCCAACAAATCTAACGAAACCAAATTTCCTGCCTGATTTCATTAATCTAGAAGATATATAAACATCGGAAACCCTGCCCCAATGCTCACAATGTTTCCGAAGTTCTTGAGGCGAAGCATCCGGTGGAAAGTTCGTAACGAATACCGAAGTAGAAACTGAAATTGCTTGAGCGTGAAGATCTTCTACTTAGTCGTATAGAAATCAATGTAATACGAGTTGAAACACAAAGAGTAAATACAAATGAGACTTGTATTAACCACAGAGACCACAGAGTACTCTTAGAGAAAGTTATAACACGGAAGCCCTCAATTCTATACAAGACAAACCTATTTATAGGCTGAAAACACGACTGGCCGAACCTCAGGTTCGGCCAAGCTTCGGCGGCTCCGAACCTGGAGTTCGGCCAAGGTTCGGCCAGACCTAAACTTGCACGTTCCGTCTTGTTCTCGATACTTCACATGACGATCAGGAACCATGTATCAGCAAACTCCCCCTCGGCATGTGCAGTATCATATTCTCTTAATAAAAACTTGTATCTTGTATCTTCAATCAAACTCTTCCTCGATCTAGACGAAGAATTCAATCTTGAATACTTGATATTGCAACGTGTATAGCCTCTTTATCAACAACCTTCAGAAGACTTGAAGTTGTGATATTCTCTTCCACTTAGAAACCTGCCAACATAAATAATCCTGCTGCAAAACATGTCTTCGAGACTCCAAGATATCTTGATTTTGAAAATGATTTCGTATTCCGTGTTGATCAATCGAAAACAAATCAGAAACAAAATCTTTTTGGCTTTTAGAAACTTTATATCAAAACACACCTAAAATCTTTTTGGTATTTTCTGATAAGACAGTAAATGCCATACAGAATCAGACACTATTTTTGTCTTTTGTGAGAAAGATCACAACTTGGGATCATATTGGTCATAACATGCTGAACTACACTTCAATTTCGATTATTGTAGCACATAAGCCATGCCGATTGCAGATATACTTTGTCCAACTTTAAACTCTGGCACAATCATACTCATAACATCTGGATATGTTAAGGTATTTATTAGATTTGCATTAACCAGTGTACCCCACACTATCAGACATACTCAGATATGCTTTGCTTATCACATTTTGTGACTTCATTTGTGATATTAATCACATAATGATTGTAACCATGATATAGTCAACTGTGTTCCATGCAAAAAGAAATAAGAACGTTAAATCGTCTACCTTAAGGTCGATCTTTCGATACGCAGATAAGGCCTCGGATTTAACAAAATAAAAAAATAAAACAAGTTGAAATTGTATAACTCAACAACAATCAGGTCGGTACTCCCGTACACGTAGAGAAAGTCCGATGAGTTATACGAAACACCAAAGAAAATAAAGCAGAACGTCAAACGAACAACGATCAGGTCGGTCTTTCGACACGCAGAGAAAGTCCGATCGTTTGACAAAATAAAGAAAATCAAACAAGGTTAAATCTTTGCAAAATGAACACATGTATACACAGTGACTTCTCATTTTATTTTTCACATATCTTTTTCTTGATATATCATGAGATATGCATCAAGATGTTGTCCACTAGGTCAAGCATCAGATTTAGTGTATATCACATTTGTATACTTTCTGATTTGCCGAGCCTACCTTGCACATCGATCAAATGGTCTTATGGCTTTTTCACTTACTTTATCCATGAGTCAGACACTGTCAGCCAATGTACCATCATTTCCCATTCATGTCAGATACAATTTCTCATTTTTCAATGTTTTTGGCTTTTTCAAATTTCTCCCCCTAAAAATGACAACTCTATTTATAGATTTTCATTTTTACAATTTGAAAAACAACACACTATTTTTGTATTTTTGCAAAAACAAACTCCCCCTCAGAATGAGACGGAGTGAAAAACCAAGAAAAATTGATCAACCAACACGAATACTTGCAGTTTAAGTCTTTTTGAAAACACAATTAATTTTGAAAGTCAGATTAATTAGAACAGATATTTCACAATCAGCAATTATCCAATCACTGAAAGGTCTTCTTGAAACACCTGTTGACACCAAATAAATCATTAGTCGCTCAGGGATCGACCCGATGTAACATCGTCGGGTCGCCCGGTGTCTTCCACAAAATCTTTGTTGGCCTTGGAAACAACTATTGGTTTCCAAATTTGTAAAATTTTCAATTTTTGATCAGAACCTGAATCAGACTCAACCGACGTACTTGGTTTAGACCAAGACGATTTACGATTTGATTTTATCTTTGGAGACCATGGTTCATCAAAAATTTGACCTTTGTTATCCACATATTTGGCAGTTTTGTGGATATATGCAGTCGTCGAACAATCAGCAGCAAGATGTCCAGGTTGACGACATACATAACAAAGTCTTTCTCGAAAATTGTTTGAAAATGATTTTGATTTTGAAAAACCAGATGAATGCTCAGAATCAAAATTCTCAAAGAAATCATCAGAGGAATCATACCTAGGAGATGGACTCCTTGAAGATGACGATCTTCCAGAATAGTAAGTGAATTCCTTCTGAGATGGTGATTTCTTTGCAGTCTTTGCTTTAGGAGCCTTGGCAACTTTCACCGGTTTCTTTGTTTGAATCAGTTTTTCCTTCACAACAAACCCCACACCTTTGTGTTTGGAGCCTGAAACCTTTGAAGTACTTGAGGAAGAACCCGAAGCTTCTCTCGCCTTAGCTTCACTAGTAAATTTGGCTTTAATGTCCTTTAACTTGTTCTTTTCAATCAAAATTTTGTCTTCTTCGGTGGCGGATGAAGAACTTGACACAACCTTATCAAAAGCCTTCTCAGTCTCCAACAAAACAGACTTTGACACAAATTTTGGAGCTTCACCCAAAGGCTTTTCCTTCTTTTTGGACTTAGATTTATTCTTCTTGGGTGGAGTAGCAAACTTGGAATAATCATGCAATTCATCTTTTGGATCAATCTGAGCAGCAGTAACTTCAGTTAAATCCACTGGTTGAGGAACCAAGTGAACATCAGCCTTCTGAGAACTATCTGAACTCTGATCCTGCTTGTATAAGAAATTTAGCATTGTTGGTGATAAATTGCAATTTTTCACTTGCCGCTTCAACTCCAAAATCTCCAGTTTTAAATCATTGATCTTTTGTTGAGCGTTAAAAACTTCTTTCTGTGACTTGATGAATTTTGCATTGAGATCATCATATTCATAAGTTTGTAGCTTTCGGATCTCACATTCAGCAAATAATTCTTCAAGAACACTTTCTCTCTTTTTCTTGTAAATCTCAACATCCTTTGTCAAAACTTCATTTTTATCACGATAGAGAGTATTCTCATCTTGAAGCATAGAAATTTTGTTCTGAAGCTTTTCAATAGTAACAGCAGTTGTAGCAATAAGAGCTGTAGCTTCTTCATACTTTTTCTGAACCGGATAACTTTTCTCAAACAGATTTTCAAAATCTTGAGCTGCATCTAAAGCTTCTGCTTTTGCTTTCTCACACTCTTCAGCCAATGTTGCTTTCTCTTTTAAAACATCTTCATGAACATGAACCAACTCATAATACTTCTTTTGAAAATCTTCCAATTCTTGCTTTAACACCACTATCTCTTCAGTCGATATTTGACGACTTTGTTCAAAACTTGCAATCTCCTGAAGAAATTTCTTACATTTAAGACATTCAGTCTCTTCAACCTTTGAACTCTCAGAGACTCTAGGTAATTCTTCTTGAACCAAAGATACACTTGAATAAGAATCAGAATCAGTTAAGATGCTATCATCATCAATATGACGAACAGTCAAAGCAATTGAAGGTTTAGTATTATTCCTTTTAGCTTCAGTATCTGCATTCCATGCAAACTCATTTGGATGTGGAAAAATATTGGTCCAATCATGAACAAGATTAGCAGACTTCAGCTCAACCTTCTCAGCTTTAGTTGATGGATGATAAACTAAATGTGCATGTTGACCAGTCTTCAATTTATGGTCTGCAGAACTTGGACATTCTCGAGCAAAGTGACCATAATTTGCACACTTGTAACATTTTACCTTAGATTTATCCAAACCAATCTTACCCTCCTGATTCAATCTCTTCTTCCCAGTTCTGTTGAAAAATTTCTTCGTTCGTCGAACCAGCATTGCATACTGCCAATTTAGATCCATTTCCTCCAAATGATCATAATCAATCTGATCATAATCTTCATTTGCTAACTCAGCGTTACTCACAGCACCCGTGATAACACCAAAATACGAAGATACCAAAGCAGACATTAATGCATTATAATCATCAACAGTTTGAGCAGATAATGCACTAGGAGTCGAAGAACTCGGAATTGAAACAGTACAACCAGCAGATGAATAACTTGAAGATTCAGATTTACCTGCCAGAAAGGCTGTTGGGGGTGCAGAATTAAGAATATTCGATTTCCCAGCATTCATTGTAGAATCATTTTCACCATGATACACTGCAGGATTCTGAATTTGTGTAGGAAGAGACTTGTTCACCATCAATTCCATATCCCTAGCCTGAATTCTTTGAACTAAATCATTGAAAGACAATCCTTGAAAATCCTTGTCATGAGTAATCATCATAACATAATTCTCCCATTTTTCAGGTAGAGCTTCCAAAATCTTCTCTTTCATATCAGCTTCGTCTTTAGTAAGATTCACCAAGCACATTTCACTCATCAGATGAGCAAATCTTGCAATCAGATTGGGAATCGTTTCATTCTGATAATGTTTGAAACTATCAAACTCTTTCTTCAAAACCTTTTGTCGACTTTTCTTGTACTGGTCATTGCCTTCACATCTTTTCTCTAAAGCATCCCATAGACTTTTCGATGTGTAATTACCAGCAAATTGATGAAGTAACTCTTTAGGCAAAGCCATCGTTAAAGTACCATAAGCCTTTTTCTCAGCTTGATAAGCTTTCTTTTGTTCAGAAGACATTTTTCTTTGAAGTATAGGTTCACCAGTTTCATCTTTAGGGTAAACATATTGCTCAATGAACGCTAACCACATATCAATGTCATTTGTATCGACATATGCTTCAAACCGTTTAACCCAACTATGATAATCTTCCAATTTTAGCAATTTGGGAACTTTCTGACTTGTTCCGATTTCATTATCATAGTTCATCATCGTTTGCATAGTCGCTTGAACTGAGTTTTGAATAGCCGCAAACGCTTGAAAATCGGACATTTTCGAAAACCAGATTACTGTTCACTCCGAACCTCGTCCAAACTTAATAAACCCTCCGAACTTTCTCCGAACGTGGTCCGAACTCAGAAACACAGTCCGAACTCTCTTCGATCTCTCACCGAACCCCATTAACTCCGAAATCCTCCGAACCTAGTCCGAACTCTCACCGAACGAGATATATAGTCCGAACGAGCTCCGAACTTTCACCAAACTACGAAACAGACTCCGAACGTACTCCGAACCTGGTGTTCGGAGCGGTTATGCCGAGCGTACTCCGAACCTGAAGTTCGGAGCGGTTACACCGAACATGGAGTTCGGCCGAACGCGAAATTTCGGAAAAACTTGGAAAAACTCACTGAAATCGACACCTCTCGAGCTGTAAACACTCAATCAACTGAAAACGAACAAACACAAACATTTTGGACGTGAATCATGATGCTCTGAACGAGAATTTCGAGAAATGAAGATGAAAAACGAGTTTTGAAAGTCAAAAACGTGAATTTGAACTCGATAACTCGAAAAACACTGATCTCCGACTAGTAGAACAAACCAAAAGCTCTGGTACCACTTGAAATTGCTTGAGCGTGAAGATCTTCTACTTAGTCGTATAGAAATCAATGTAATACGAGTTGAAACACAAAGAGTAAATACAAATGAGACTTGTATTAACCACAGAGACCACAGAGTACTTTTAGAGAAAGTTATAACACGGAAGCCCTCAATTCTATACAAGACAAACCTATTTATAGGCTGAAAACACGACTGGCCGAACCTCAGGTTCGGCCAAGCTTCGGCGGCTCCGAACCTGGAGTTCGGCCAAGGTTCGGCCAGACCTAAACTTGCACGTTCCGTCTTGTTCTCGTTCACATGACGATCAGGAACCATGTATCAACAAAAACCTTCAGAAGATATTTGAAATTAGGGTTTGCACCATGAAAATTCGATCGACCCATTTGAGATGGTTTCTGGTTATTCTGTCCGCGGTTTCTCCTCTTTAGAAAAAGCCACTGGTCTACGTCTACGTCATGGAATGATGGGCGATCGGAACCAGACCGCCGTCCTCCGGAATAAGGGTTACGGCGATAATTATCGCCGCTCATCGTTGAGAAAGATTCGGAGGATAAAGAATTATGACAAACGAATGAAATTCAATTTTGTTTATTGAGTTCTTGTATTAGCTTCTCCTACCTGATTTGTTTATAGCGTTCCATTTTTTAGTTCATAGAATAATATCAATTTAGTTGCCCTAATAGATTCACATTTTGCAATTTTATTTACATGAAAGGACATTATGATTATATATTGGTGGAAATTATTTAAGATTCATATGAATGATCAAAATTTAGCATCTGTACTACAATATTAAAATGACTTTTTGTCCTCCATTTTAAGAAATTACAAAAAAGGTCCCTTACACTAACTGGATTAGTCTATAGTTAACAGCGGTTTAATATAGGCCAATGGTTTAACAATTGGGATTAATATGGGGAAAAAACAAAATTGAGATTATTATCGGCCAATTTTCCTATGTTTTTAAATCATCATAGCCTCTTACTATCAATTATTCATTCAAACACTTAATCAAGTAATCTTATGATCACACACATGCATTTACATAATTATTTATTTCTCGGTAAATATATATTTTCTACGTGTAAGCTAATTCCATGATAAAACCACATTGTCATCTAATGTAAGTCACATAGATGTTCAATTAACACATTTCAAGCCATGTCACAAGTTTCTAACCACATGCATGAATTGTTGGATATTGGATGTCCAGACCCGACGACACCAAAACCTGACCCGGTTAAACCCGTAAAGAGTTACACTGAGGGCAAGGAGATAAAAATTTGCTTACTTGGTTAACCGGTTGTAACACCCCAAAATTCCATGACTTAAGTTATATACGTGTGCTATATTTGTTAAGTAGCTGAAATACATGTGATATAATATATATATATATATATATACATATAATAGAAAAACGTCATGATTCACGTATGAATATTCGGCACGACATTCGAGGAAACGCCAAGCGACGAATTTATAGAATATGGTAGATACTGAAAAATAAAGACCGTGGGCGCAGACGGACCTCAAATCCGAGTTATAACGAAGCGGGAAAACGGAAAATAGTGATTTAGGCCCGGTTTGTAATAAACCGTATTTAAGCACGAATGCCACTAAAATAGCACCGAGGCGAAAGTAGTATATCGGGTATTGCTAAATACTTGATTTATAATCGTTATAAAATATATTTGCGATGTTCGGCACGAAAAACGGTGGAATCGGTAATCATTGTTGTTACGCGATAATAACCGAAATTAATTCGGTTAGCCGTTCGATATGATTATAACGCCTCAGCAAAGTATAAATAATTATTATAATATCTATGAAGAATTTCAGTCGAGAAGACGTATTCGGTCTGTCAAACGGCCGAGGTCGCGACACTGATTAGACGCGCTTTCTACGCTCACCGGTTAATGTTTTAACCGAAAAATAAATATAGCGAGTATATTTATTAGATTCTCGTAATATATTAGATGTTCGGGAAGTTATATAACCCGTTCATGAAATATTTTATTATTTTACGGGTTTAGAATACGAGTATAATACCTACACATTAAATATTATACCGTATCAAAATATCCTAAACTTACTTGCTCCCTACTTCTTAAATTGTTACTCAGCATATTAGATGTCGAATACTTCTCTGATTCATCTTTCAAATTGTCTAGTCAGTATACTACGTGGAACAATTCTACGAATCAATTCTCTATATAAATACATGCACACATATGCATTTCAAAACACACACTACACAACTGAAATCAAATAAAAAACGACAAAAAGAAAAGGAAAGAAGAAAAGAATAGAGAGAGCGAGACAGAGTTGTCCTACTCCCCCTCCCTCTCCATCCGAATTTACGCCGGCACCCCCTCCCCCGCGTTACTTTCTTCTCCGCCGATTCCCAATCGAAGCCAGCGACCTCACCCGGCAATCCTCACGGTGACCCTTCTCATCCGTTCAAACACAGGCGAAACCCGACAAACCTCCCTCTGTCCGATCCTCCTTCCCTTCTCCTTCGTATTTCCGGCGACACAGCTCCGCCTCCACCGACCGACAACCCACTGTCAACACAACCGGCGAGCTCCCCTCGTCCTTGTCTTCTTCTCAGGCCGCCGAAAGCAGAAACCCAGAAGCTCCCTCGATGTTCCAGCGATACCCAGCCCCACTACCCTTGATTTTTCGGCGACCCCTGCGTCATTTTTTCGACAGCCTCACCCCAGATCGTTACCATAATTGAACCAAGGTGAGATTTGATGATGATCATAGTATTTGTACTAAGTTTTCTGGTTATACAATGACGGGATGATGATGATGTTTGATGGTGACAAAGGTGGTGGTAAGCCGCCGGACGGCCGGTGATTGAGGCAGCAGCAGGTGGTCGATGGCCAAATATGGTAGTGGTCGAGTGTAGACAGATGGTGGTTTCGGGTCGAGATGATGAAACCGGTGACCACAATAAAACCCGTTTAAAAACCCGACACAAACTCTCTATAATTTCGTTTGCTCTTTCGGTAGCGGGTGGTCGACTACGGGTGAAGACGGCAACGGTAGTGAACTACCGGGATAGCGGAGATTGGTGGCGGTGATTGGTGATCGTTGAAGGTGGTCCACGGTGGCGGCAAACGAGGTGTAAAATAGTGACGATAATAAAACCTGTTTACACTTTCGGACAATGTTTCGGTGGCGTAACGAGGTCCAAACGACAAACCGACAACGGGGAAATGCTCGTGGCGAGAAACTAGTCAGGAAGGACTATTAATTTGTCCAAATCAAACAACTTTATTATTCGGTTATTTTGGACTCGTTTCACGACCCGTTAAATGGGTTTAATTGGAAGGCATAGCGGAGGTTTTCTCTGAATTAACTGCTTAAGAGAATAAGGTGAGTTTTATGAGCCCACTTTTAAAATATTTTAAATGTTTTACTATTTTCGGGCTGATATACATGCAAAGTTATTACTTTTGAAATATTTGAAATAACGTTTGCCTGTTTTATGTTAATACACCTACGTGAAATGTGATAATGCTTAGGACTGTTTTAAAGTTATTATTACCTGCTATGAACTCTTTTTGGGAAGGTTATAATGCACGGGTAATAAAGATATTAAATTTTTTCAAATAAAGTTTAAAAAGGAAAATTTAGTTTTCCGGATAAAGAAAATAACCCTTGGGGTTAGTTTTAAAATCTAAGCAAAAGATTGTCTATGTAAGAAGGAAGACTGTGGTTGTACAACTAAAAGTGGGGAATGACGGTTCCCCGGGGTAGCGACGGTTACTCTATGACTGATATTCAGGTGACGACGGTTGCCCACAATGCTTAGTTGAATGAATGATTTGGTGTAATTCTGTTATGTCTTATACCTGATAAAGGATGAATGGTTAAATGTTTTATTATAATTATGTTATGTCTTATACCTGATAAAGATTTAAAAGTTAATTGTTTTGGTATAACTCTGTTATATTTTATACCTGTTAAATGTTTATAGTAGCCATTAGACCCCAAATGTTTGAGGTAACCTTTCAAGAAAAGGTAAAAGTTTTAATCACTTAGAACTCACCAGTGTAAGCTGGCCTTTAAAAGCATGTATGTCAGGTACCGGTGATGTTTAAAGTAGCAAGGGAAGTGTAAGGATTAATTTAAACCCTCACGCGATATCTAGACTAGTGAAACCATGCGGATCCGGTTTAACTAGTTGATTCAAGAAAACAATGAAAGACAGTAATCGAAAAGTACTTAAAACAATAAATAGTAAACACAAACCAAATCGAAGAACACACTTTAGATTGACTACTGATTGCTTGCTACACCTTGATCGGAATTCTTGGAGAATTTCGATATTACCACCAAACAAACACCAAAAGACTAGCAAAACCTTTTGAAAACAGGTTGAGGTGGAACAGGTGATTTTGGAAAATTATCCTGCTTAGGGCTAGAGACAGGTTTTGAAGGTTTAGAAGCCCTGGCAGGTTTAGTGAACATCTTTGAAGACTTCATAACATTTTCATTCACCTTATTCTTCACAATTGGTGGTTTCTGATTAGGTGATTTGGGTTGTGGTCTCCATTTATGGACATGTGGTGAGCCTTGTTGCACCTTTTGGTTTGAAGGTGCAGACTTTGCTTTTGGCCTAGGATGTATCTCTGCCTGTGATGGTGGGAATGTGAACTTCTGCACCTTAGGATTCGAAGGTCCAACTTTAGGCTTTGGGCCAACATGTGTTTGGCCCAAAGGGACAGTCTTTTGTTGGACTTTCTTAGGATAGTAGGGCTCATAAGGACGGTGCAGACAGTTTCTTGCCATGTGTCCTGGTTGGCCACACACATGGCAAGACTGTTTCTTTGGATACACGGGAGCCTGTGGTTGGTTCCGCCCAGTGGATATCCAAGTTGGCTTTGAAGCGTTTTTATGGATCCAAAGGGTTTTACCATGGGGCTTTGTGGTCAATATATACTCCCGTTGTATCGGTTTGAATTGGTCATATGCAGAGTCGGCCTTTGGGTACGGGACAAATTCCTGTGGTGTTGTGTCCCGTACTTTCTGCACATTTGGAGTGGGACATTTCACACTCCCCTCAGATTTTTCCACATTACCTGTGGATTTGGGAACATCATTATGTGGTCCCTTACCCCTTCTTAAGATTCTAACAGTTCTTAGGGGTTTCACAGGTTTCAAATCACATTTACCAAGATTAAACACACCACATTCAGAAAGTTTAGCACAAACATTAGACTCAGAAGACTCAGAGGTTTTTGACTCAGACATGACAAAAGTTTCAGGTTTCTCAAAATCAGAATTTTTAACAGAAAATTCAACTTCAGACTTCAAGTGACTCTTAGTGGACTCCTTGCAATTTACTACCCCTGCTTCATGTTTACCTTTATCTGCACAAGAAGTAGAAGTGTTAGTAAGGTTGGAAACAGGAGCAGAAATTTTAATGGGACAAGCTGCCAATTTCTTTTCAATTTCAGCTTTAGCATCCAAGTTGGTCTTAGAACATTCATAGTCTGAGATCATTTCATGCATCAGGGGCATCGGTACTGTGTGACTGGACTTTTCATCTTTTACTTCAGTACCGAGACCCAAACCAGAGTTGGCTTTTAGATGACGCATTCGAGCGTCTGTGTTGTAAAAAAGTGAACTAGCTTTCATCATTTCTGACACAATCTTATCGTTTCGCACAACTTTGGTTTGTGATGTTTCTAATTGACCTTTAAGTTGTTCAAGTTCAGTTTTTAATGAGACAATTTCTTCATTAGCAACTCTTAGATATGTGGTTTTGTTACTCAAGTCCCTTTGAAGATTTTTTATGTCAATTTTAGCAGCTTCTAGTTTCTCACTTAAGTTTTTACTCCTACTTTTATATTCTCTCAATTCTTTATCAGAATATTCACGATTTAATGTTTCATTGAAAAACTTATTTTGCCATTCTTGAGATTCATTGAGTATAGATTGACATTTAGGATTAAGACATACCTCAGAGCTGCTGGCGGAGGATCCTGGAGTTATGTTTGCCATGAATGCGTGATGGAATTCCTCAGTTGCTTCTTTCTGTGCTTCCTCTTCAGCTAGCAAGGCCACATGGTCAAGTGTTAAGCTGAGGTCTTCCACCTGGGATGTCCAGTCATATCCTGGCGTATGTTGAACCACCAGTGCCTTGTCATTCTTTCCTGCCTCCTTCTTCATGCTCTCTCCCCGGTTGTCAGCCTTGCCTTCTCTATCAACTCTTGGTTTGGTGCATTCTCTGGCATAGTGCCCATACTCATTGTAATTGTAGCACCTTAGATTTGCCTTATTAAAACTCAGCTTTATTCCTTTTCCACCATTCCAATCCTTCTGCCCCGTCTTTGCCATGAACTGCCTAGCTCGCAGGGCAGACATTCCCATCTGATAAGATATATCCATGTGCTCTAGATCATCGGGGTTTACTTGATTCACATCATCAGGTGATAGATCCGTGGGAAGAAGTGAACCTGCTACGAGTGCCTGATAGCAACTCATAATTCCCACCCCAAGGGCAAAGCTGGGATCTTTAGTCAACGCATTTACATCCAGAGAAACAATATTTGAAGTTCCAGATGAACTTGACCCAGTGGCTTGGGCAATGAATCCCATTGGAGTTGATGGTGGGTTGACTGGAGCGACAGCTGGCTGAGAAATGAAAGCTTGATTCAGTTGATTCATTAATGCCCCATTGCCAATTTTTCTCGCCCTCTTCTGTTTCTTCTCCTCATAGGCTCTGATGGTGGACATGAGCTCATTTAGGGACGAAGTGGACATTTCCACAGTCTTTTCAATCAGTTCAATGGTGTTGTCCAAGTTTGGTGGAAGAGAGTTTACCAGCTTTCTGTTGACCTCCACTTGAGTATATGTCACTCCAGCATCCTTCATCCCAGTGACTATCTTGATGAAACGTTGAAGCAGAGTCTCAATGTTTTCACCAGGGATATAGTTAAACTCATTGAACATTTCCCTCAGATTTTCTTTGCGGGATTCTTTCATATCACCATTTCCCTCGTAAGCAGCTATAAGGGCATCCCACAGAGTCTTAGCTGAGGTGTATTCTTTGAAAGCTTCAGCAACTTCAGGGGATAAGGCCATAGTCAGGGCAGCCAGTGCCTTTCTATCTCGTTCTACCCTATCCCATTCATCATCAACCCATTCAGATTTGGCTTTAGGAACAGGTGGTTGACCCTGTTCCCCTGGAGTTGATGGGACAAAATCTCCCACTTCGATCGATCGCATGATCTTAGCATCATGGTAATTGACGTAGTTGACAAACCTATACTTCCAGCTCATGAAATCCTTGCCAGACAACAGACGGGGTGGTCTGGCATTTGTTCCGATTTTAGCGTCCATTTCCAGAGTGGCATTCGACAGGCTCGACATGTCAAAGGCCATTGCTTCAGTGAGTAAAAAGAATCGAAAGGTGAAAGAACTTGATCGAAAAGGGGTTTACGGTTGGAGAGTGCTTGATCGAAAAGTACTTTTCGATCGGAAAGGTTAAGGGGTCGAAAAGTCACGGTCGATCGAAAAGTGAAGGATGGATCGAAAAGTCACTGAGGGGACTTTTCGGTCGGAGATCACAGTTAATCGAAAAGTCACAGGGGACTTTTCGATCAAAAGGGTAGATTGAGAAGTCACGAGGGGACTTCTCGACTGAGATGAAACGGATCGAAAAGTCTCAGAGGGACTTTTCGATCGAGAATGCTGATCGAGAAGTCTCAAGGGGACTTCTCGATTGAGAGCTGCTGGTCGAAAAGTCACAGAAGGGGACTTTTCGACTGGAAATGCCTGATCGAAAAGCCACAAAGGGGGCTTTCTCGATCGAAAAGGGGGCAGAAAGGGGTTTTTCGATCAGAGGCCTGATCGAAAAGTGCTGAAAGGGTCGAAAAGCTTCAGAATCACGCACACACCTCCACGAAACTTCTGTATTGAATTGTAACCTGCACAAAAACACCTCCGAATGTGCTAAAAGCTGAAAATCACCACAAAACTCAAAACGTTAGTTCCCAAAAACGCAAGTTTCGAGGCTCTCGCGATATCCGATTCAAGTTTTTGTCAACTAACCGTTTGAGTTTTGTGGTGTTTTTCGCAGTAGCAAGGTTCGGAAAATTGTTTTTTGCAGGTTTCGAAAAAATCAGAAGTGGTCGTGACCAATTGCTCGAGATATAGTGACTTTTCGACCCAGCCTGTGACTTTTCGATCAGCCAGGCTGATCAAAAACCATTTTCTGTCGCGCCATTTAGATCGGAAAGTCCCCTTGTGACTTTTCGATCAGCCATCTGTCGATCGAAAAGTCCCTCTTGTGACTTTTCGATCAGCCCATTTCGATCGGAAAGTCCTCTTGTGACTTTTCGATCAGCCCATTTCGATCGAAAAGTCCCCCTTGTGACTTTTCGATCAGCCCATTTCGATCGGAAAGTCCCCTTATGACTTTTCGATCAGCCATCTGTCGATCGAAAAGTCCCCCTTGTGACTTTTCAATCAGCCCATTTCGATCGGAAAGTCCCCTTGTGACGTTTCGATCAGCCCATTTCGATCGGAAAGTCCCCCTGTGACTTTTTGATCAGAGCATTTCGATCGGAAAGTCCCCCTGTGACTTTTCGATCAGCTTCTCGTTTCGATCGGAAAGTCCCCACTGAGACTTTTCGATCCGCTGATACTTTTCGATCGAGAAGTCTGCTTTTCGACCGACCCCTTGTCCGATCGAAAAGTACTTTTCGATCCAACCCTTTTCGAACGAAAACCCACTTTCCGATCGAAAACCCACTCTTTGATCCAGAAGTTCAATCAAAGACATTCATGGCATCCTTTCTTACAGGTAATTCTGTATCTACCAGCAACAATGAGGTATGTTCTAACCCTAAATGCCAAATTACATTTAATGAATCTCAAGACTGGCAACGCAAGTTCTTTAATGAAACGTTAAATCGTGAACTATCTGATAGAGACCTGCGAGAGTACAAAGGTAGGAGTAAAACATTAAGTGAAAAACTAGAAGCTGCCAAAGTCGATATTAAGAATCTTCAAAGGCAATTGAGTGATAAAACTACATATCTTAGAATTGCTAATGAAGAAATTGACACATTAGAATCTGAAGTTGAACAACTTAAAGCCAAATTAGAAACATCGCAAACCAAGGTTGAACGAAATGATAAAATTGTGTCAGAAATGATGAAGGCTAGTTCTCTTTTCTATAACACAGATGCTCGAATGCGACATCTAAAAGCCAACTCTGGTTTGGGTCTCGGTACTGAGGTAAAAGATGAAAAATCCACTCATACAGTACCGATGCCTTTGATGCATGAAATGATCCCAGACTATGAGTGTCCAAAGACCTCTTTAGAAGCTAAGGCTGAAATAGAAAAGAAACTTGCTGCTTGCCCCATTAAAATTTTTGCTCCTGTTTCTAACATTACTAACACTTCTACTTCTTGTGCAGATAAAGTAAATGAAGAAGCAGGTTCAAAGGGTGTTTGCTTTGAGAGTCAAAAGTTTCCAGTTTTTTAAACTGATAAGTTTGCTTCAAAAAGTTTCGAGTCCGAGTCAGCATTTCCCAAGTCAACTGTGTTTGATGAATCTGTTACTTGTAGTGTGTTTAACTTTGGGAAATGTGATGCTAAACCTGTGAAACCCTTAAAAACTGTTAAAATTTTAAGAAGGGATAAGGGACCACAGGTTGCTGGTCCCAAACTCACAAATGGTGGGGTGTTGGGTGGGAAACCTACAGAAAATAAGAATGATTGTCATGATCAAAATGTGCAGAAAGTGTGGGACCTTAGACCTCATGATTTTGTCCCATACCCAGAAATCAATTCTGCATATGACCAGCTTAAGCCAGTTCAGCGGGAGTACATTTTAACCACAAAGCCCCATGGTAAAACCCATTGGATCCACAAAAATTGTTCAAAACCAACTTGGATTTCCACTGGGCGTAACCAACCACAGGCTCCCGCATACCCAAAGAAACAATCTTGCCATGTCTGTGGTAGACCAGGACACGTGGCAAGAAACTGTTTATACCGACCTTATAAACCCTATTATCCGAAAAGGGTTCATCAGAGACCTAGTCCAAGGACCCAAAAACAGAGTGACCCAACTCCAAGGCCCGGTCCATCAAAACCCAAGGTGCAGAAACAAGCACCTCAGAGTCACAAAGTTCAGCAGAAACCCAAGGCTCCTAAGCAACGGCCAAAGACCATTTTTAAAGAAAACAAAGCATCTTAGAAATCTGTCAAAACAGCTTGGAGACCAAAATCTGTTGAATCCCCAACACCAGTTTTAAGATCTGTTTTCAAAACTGTTTCAAAATCACCCATCCATCCAAATCCAGTTGGTTCAGCTAAATCAAATGGTTGGAGGAAGGACGACAGGTGGAATGTTTCAAAAGTTGTGAACTTGACTTTCAAGCCTACTGGAGTGTACAAGAAACACTCCAAACAATTTCAAGAAATAAGAGTTCAAAATTCTAATAAGAATCCACCGAGAAAACCACAGGTTTTTGGGAAAGAAAATCACAAACCCAGAGATGTCAACAAAAAGGACATTCTCAGTCCAACCAAGGCAGCCACACCCCCAATCCCTGATGTTACCAAGGGAATGTTTTTAAAAGAAATTTCTTTCACTGACTCTTCAGGTATACCCAGAACCACAATGGCCTGGGTACTTATGGCTAATTGATCTCTCACCTTGTGCAGGAACAGTCAAGGAGGACTTCCATTAACTTATTTGTTTATGAAAGTGATTGTTCCAGGCACATGATAGAAGGCATCTCTCAACTACATGACATGCAGATTCTCAATAGTAGGGATGTTCTTCTGGTAAGAGGTAAATCTGGCAAAATCAGCAAGGTACTGTCTTGATTGTTCGTTTCTTGGCTAATTTGATGTGAAGTCTGGTAGTGCATTAAACAAAACCCTTTAGCCCTGACTTTGTTATTAGGCTTATGTGTTTGATGAAAGGTTACCACCTGACTGATAAACGCCTCTGAGTTGAAATCATATAAGTCTTTGTATATTATTCCTATCTCTTTTATGATCTGTTCTTTCTCTTCTCAACCAAGTCTCGAGAAAAGATTCAAAACTCTGGATATGGGAATGTGAAAATATGTGGTAGGGAATGATCAAGCTTGATAGACTGCACATATTAATTACCTAGGATTTGTGTGTGACTGTCGGATGTTCATAATTAATGCACCTAAAAGATAAATAAGTGACAAACAGCCGGGAAAATGAGGAACATGGGTTTAAGAAGGACCAATATACTGGCAATCGCCTGGACGTGTTCGAGTAACAGATGCTGAAAAGGGTTCCTCAGTTCAGACAAAGACGGTTTGATCCCAAAATAAAACCTTCTCGTTTAGAAATTTGGTATGTTTGTTTTTATTTTTCTTCTGTGTTATCTTAAGTTTTTTTATTGTTTATTTTTCAACCATGGCCAGGTTAATTTAAAGGTTTTAATAAGTTTTTTATGGGTTTTGTGCAAGAAGGTATCACCCCTCCAGAATCGTAGGGGGAGAAAATGTGAAGTGAGACATTGGGTTCAGGGGAAGGATTTAAAGAGAACCCGTAATTAATGTTAGGGTTTGTGTTAAATTATGTTGATCTCCTGCTAACCCAGTAACCAGTCATCATTTGCTGGTTAGTGTTTGTTCCATGTTATGCATGACAGGTTAAGTGGAAAAGAGAACTCATGGACAAGAAGGTCAAGGATTCAATTGACCAAAGCAAGAACTCTGCTACTGTTCGTGCTGAAGAACCAGCCGGAAAAGGACTTACCCTATACTCAGGGGAGGTTTGTTGGTTTTTCAAGTGAAGCTTCTAAAGACTCAAAAGATACCATTCGCAAGTTTAGGGGAAGCTAAATGAAGAAAAGATGCAGAGCAGTCACAACAAGAAATTCATGAATGACAAGACAGAGGTTTCCAAAATTTATTCTCTAAAGTTAGTGGTAAGTCAAGACAGTTACTGATGATTCAGCAAGGACTCAACAGTTTTCAAGAAGGAGCAAGTATTTGAGAATCCTCCTTTCATTACATGTTTGTCATTTGAAGTCCAAGCTAATGCTGATTGAGAGAACACTCCCTAAAGTCATTTGTAGTTGCCCAATGAAGATTGTCAAAGATAAAGAATCTTCATCAACCCATGCTCAAGCCAAGGTGAAGACTGCAAGTCTGAAGATTGAAAGTAGAAGACATTTAATATCACAATCCAAGGGGAAGATTGTAAGGGAATAATGTGTGGCTTGTGTATTAAATCACCTATTGGCGGACTATTTTGAAGGTCTATGTGATACAATAGGTGAAAATTAGCTGGGTTATGGTTATATTGGGTCATTGGGCCAATTTAGACATGTTTGGGCTCATTTAGAATGAGTTTAGGTGGACTTTTATGGGCCATTAAAGTCAAATACGGGAATTTTATATTAATTAGGGTTACCAAAGATAGATTAGCTTGTTTTCCAAGCTAAATCTCCTCCTATATAAGGATAACTTAATTAGAAAATTAGGGTTGTTGATTCCAAGGTGTTTGCGATTTTGGTGATCTCGAAATTCTCTTTGAGAATTTCGACCAAGTGTGTAACCAATCGGTGATTAATAGTAAAGTGTTCTCTTCAATCGGTTTGTGTTCTTACTTGTTTTCTTATTGCTTTTACGTATTTTTCTTGATTTATCTTGAATCGCTTTAGTATTTGGATTCCGCACATTCACTAGAGGTTGTGATATCGTGTTTGGGTTATTTCGATCCTTACAGGAAGGGCTCTAGCAAGGGCATATTAGATGGGCAAGCTATCAAGAAAGACTCGGTAGTAGAGTAGCATAGTAATAGATAAGATCTAGTTATTAGATTATGTTGTTATCTTCCTTACTGTTGTACTTGGAAAATATATAAATGAAAAGTTTTTAATTTTCATTGCTTAGGTATCTCGGTTATACCATGTGTTCATGAATAAATCCGACACGTGACCCCTTTGGAGCCAAGACTGGGAGTGGGCGTCTCAAGTTGGTATCAAAGCCTTGGTTTAAGAGATTTAGATACTAGCACAGTATCTAGACTTAAACTAGGACTCTTGGTAAACAAATTAAGGTAAGATATGGGATGTAAATGCCAGTCAGAATAGTCATGCCCATATATAGAAAAAATGTTGCACGAGGAACATAGGAGGTAGGACTTAGGATATGCAAGTACAGAGAATACCCGATTGCAATTAGCTACTGCAAATTGGTATTTTACCTAAACGAACATATCATAGGTTCTAACTGTTGTGTGTCCTTGTGCGGGGTAGGTTAATTGACAGTGAGATACGTGGTCAATAACTTGTAAAGAATGCTTAGAGAAAGGTAGTTTTAAATGATCGGTTTTTAGAAATTACCGATAAAGGCTAAAAGGAAAGGTATGGACATTAAAGATGACTGCGATGAAAGTAACAAGATTTTGAGCGTATCATAATTATATAATTGTATAGCTCTTGCAATTATCTAATTATCATGAATTCAAAATTTGGAGACTTCATGTCACATGAGTTCTGAAGTGTCAGACTATTTTGATCATAGGATCAGAAGATTAGAAATCATAGTCATGATAGGAATATGAATAGAACATCCGATACTAAATTTGATGTCAGTAAACATGTAAAAACGAGTACCTTCAAGCAAAGAAATGAAAGTCGTTATGTTATAAATAGTGGCAGAAACATTAAAGGTTACGTTTCTATCGATTGCTAATCAACTTCCGGAAGCTTTGACGAGAAGAATGTCCAATAGAGCAAACCGCTAGTGGAGCTAGTCCCAAGGAAGCTTCTGGTAGAAATAGACTCCCGATTAAAGGCAGACGGAAACGGTCCAAGGATGAATAAGGTCTTGAAGACAATGACGGTAGATTCCACGAGAAGGCTAAAGGAGCTTCTGAACAAAGAAAGCCGATATGCCAGATGTGCGAGAAACATCATCATAGGAATTGCAAGTGGAGAACTCAGGAACCGTTAAAGATGAAAAGAGGTCTAGACAAACCTAAATGTCGCCTTAAAGCAAGGAAACTAAAGACGTGATTAAAGATAGACGTTGTCATGGTAAAGGAAAATGAGAGTTGCTATGAAGAGAATAGTGAAAATGACGTTCCAAGCTACGTTGCTACCTTTAAGAAGACCATCACTATAAGTGATAGGCCGGAAGGCTCGAAGCCGAAGCTAGCAGTTCAAGTTAAGAATGGTTTAAAGAAAGATAATGAAGGTTACCACAAGCTGGATCGAGAACCCACAAGCTTAGGAGTATGAAGGTCCAGAGTAAGCCAAAAAGAACTTACGTTCCAGGAGATGTTATTCCTTCAAAATGGCAGGAAGAATCCACATGATGATTGGATGAGCTACAACATAAGAAAAGGTAAAGCATTGTCAAGGAAACTTGTAATCAAGTTATCTTAGACAGCTTAAGGATTACGACTTCCCTAGGATAAATGCAAAGACGTCAAGATAGACGACCTCAAGACAAATGTTGATACGCGGACGAACCTGATGATTTGAATTTAGCAGCAATGGCAAACTTAGAATTCTGAATTCGATATTAGGAATTGTCACACCGTGTACTACACCGATGTGAGTAAATGATCAGTATTTGACAAATGTTCTTCTTAAGATCAATGTTAAGTTAGGGATAACGATTGATAAATTTAGACGTTAAATGAATTGACTCGCGGGATGCTACGAGCAAACTGGAAGGCTCGACTTCATATGCAAGGATCGTGATGGCTTGGCAGTCAAAGATTACAAAACGTGAAAGTACATGGGTCAAGAGGTAAGTCATACTCAACGTATGCCATTGACTCGGAGGTAAAACCAAGAAATTAAAAAACCTACCGGTAACGCATCAAATTCCAAACGAATCATTTAGAGAATCCAATGAGCAGCCCTTCTGATAAGGAAATGGAGTCTCAAAATCAACTCGACCCCAGAAGCAACGCCAGAAGCAACGCCAGAAGTAGAAGAATCGTACTAATTATCTCCAACAGAAGCAAGAATATTTCTTTAGACCAAATATATCGCCTTAGGATGCTCCAGCAATTCCCAAGAAGAAACACAGAAGCCAAGGATATATGTAGACTGCAAGAAGATAAAGAAACTATCGGTGAAAAGCAGATATCCTTTGTCAAGGATCAACAAATCATCCAACTAGCTACAAGGAGCAAGACAATACCCCAAAGATGATCTGAGATCAGATTAGCACCATCTAAATGATTAAAAATGAGCCTATAGAGAGCATGGCTTTTCGAATGCAAAATGATCATTACGAGTTATTACGCAATGATCGACTTGAATGACGAATGCCCTTCAATCCTAGAAATCTCATGGCGAAGCGTGCTGACAAATGATGTTCCAAAAGTTCTCAGAGAATAGAGAAGGATGCATGAGGCATTGGAAGGAAGTAGCAAACGACCGGACTTTCTCTGTGTGTCCACAAGACCGACCTGATTGTTGTTCGTTTGACATTCTGCTTTATTTTCTTTGGTGTTTCGTATAACTCATCGGACCTTCTATGCGTGTCCACAAGAACAACCTGATTGTTGTTGAGTTATACAATTTCAACTTGTTTTATTTTTTCTTATTTTGTTAAATCCGAGGCCTTATCTGCGTATCGAAAGATCGACCTTAAGGTAGACGATTTAACGTTCTTATTTATTTTTGCATGGAACGCGGTTGACTATATCATGTATACTATCATTATGTGATAAAATCACAAATGAAATCACAAAAATGTGATAAGCAGAACGTATCTGAGTATGTCTGATAGTATGGGGTACACTGGTCAATGCAAATCTAATCAATACCTTAACATATCCAGATGTTATGAGTATAATTCTGCCTGAGTTTAGAGTTGGACAAATTATATCTGCAATTGATATGGCTTATGTGCTACAATAATCGAAATTGAAGTGTAGTTCAGCATGTTATGTTCAATATGATCCCAAGTCGTGATATTTCTCGCAAAAGACAAAAATAGCGTCTGATTATGTATTGCATTTACATTTCATATCAGAAAATACCAAAAATATTCTAGGTGTGTTTTGATATAAAGTTTCTATAAATCAAAAAGATTTTTGGTTCTTATTTCTTTTCGATTGATCAACACGGAATACAAAATCAATTTCAAAATCAAAATATTTGGGAGTCTCGAAGAGACGTTTTGCACCAAGATTATTTATGTTGGCAGGTTTCTAAGTGGAAAGAGAACATCACAACTTCAAGTCTTCTGAAAGATTGTTGATAAAGAGTTTACACACGATGCAATATCAAGTATTCAAGATTGAAGTCATCGTCAAGTTGAGAGAGAGTTTGATTGAAGATACAAGATACACGTTTTAATTAAGGAATCGATACTGCACATACCGAGGGGGAGTTTGTTGATACATGGGTCCTGGTCGTCATGTGAAGTATTGAGTACAAGACAAGATGTGCAAGATTGTTAGTGGCCGAACCTTGGGCGAACTCCAAGTTCGGACACCGGCGAACCTGGTCCGAACCTGAGGTTCGGCCCATCGTATTTTAGCACTATATATATATTGTCTTGTGTTGTTTTTAGTAGCGCTTGAGTGATATTTCTATCTGTGTACTCTGTGATTTCTCTATGGTTAATACAAGCTTCATTGTATTTACATCTCGTGTCATTCTTGTTTAACATTGATTTCGATACGTTTGAGTAGACGATCATACGCTCACGCATTTACAGGTCGTATTAGAGCATTTGGTTCATTCTACTGATCGAAAATCACTGTCTTTTCGGAGTTTTGAGTCAAAAAGTGGGGTTTTGGGGAAATTCTTCAAGTTTTTGAGTTTATTTGATCATCTCGAGTGTATTTTTCCTGAAAATTCTTCCTCTAAATCATTTCTATGGAGTTTATCTGAGTTCCTGTTCAAAAATTCGTCCAAAAACACTGAAAATTGCGAAAATGGAGTCAAGAGTGTTCAAGTTCGTCTGAGGTTCGGCGTAACTGAATTGTAACCGCTCCGAACTCCATGTTCGGATAGGGTTCGGACAGTTTGCTTACGAAGTTGAGGTAAGGATAAGGTTCAGCCGACGTTCATTGTTTCCGAAGTTCGGGTTCGTACATAGTTCGGCGAAGGTTTGTTTATTTCCGAAGTTCAAGTTCGGCAAGGGTTCGGTATTTCTGTTTCAGTTCGGACAGTGTTCAGACGAAGTTCGGCGAAACGGTTTAGGTTCGGGACAGGTTCAGGGTGAAAAGTAACCAGAATTTTACAAAATGTCCGAGTTTTAAGCGTTTGCGGCTATTCAAAATTCGGTTCAAACAATGATGCAAACTATGATGAACTATGATAACGAAATTAGAACAGGTCAGAAAGTTCCTAAATTGCTCAAATTGGAAGATTATCATAGTTGGGTTAAACGGTTTGAAGCATATGTGGACACAATTGACATTGATATGTGGTTGTCGTTTACTGATCAATATGTTTACCCTACGGATGAAACCGGGGAACCAGTACTTCAAAGAAAGATGTCTTCTGAACAAAAGAAAGCATATCAAGCTGAAAAGAAAGCATATGGTACGTTGACAATGGCGTTACCTAAAGAGTTACTACATCAATTTTCTGGTAACTACACATCAAAGAGTTTACGGGATGCGTTGGAAAAGAGATGTGAGGGCAATGACCAATATAAGAAGAGTCGTCATAAGGTTTTGAAAGAGGAATTTAATAGTTTCAAGCATTATCAATACGAACAATTCCAAATCTGATTGCAAGGTTCGCTCATTTAATGAGTGAAATGCGTTTGGTGAATTTTACAAAAGAAGAAGCAGATATGAAATAAAAGATTTTGGAGGCTTTGCCAGAGAAGTGGGAGAATTATGTGGTGATGATCACTCATGATAAAGATATACAGGATTATCATTTAATGATTTGATTCAAAGAATCCAAGCAAGGGATATGGAGTTAATGGTGAACAAGTCACTTCCTGCACAAGTTTAAAATCCTGCGGTGTATTATGGTGACAATGATTCAACCATGAATGCTGGAAAATCTAATATTCTTAGTTTTGCACCTCCTACGGCATTTATTGCAAGTAAATCTGAAATTCCTAGTTATTCTGTTGGTTGTACTGTTTCTGTTCCTAGTTCTTCGACTCAGAATGCTTTGTCTGCTCAAACTACCGATGATTATAATGCTTTAATGTCAGCATTAGTATCTTCATATTTCGGGGTTATCACTGGTTTTATGAGTAATGCTGAATTGACAAATGAAGATTATGATCAAATCGATTATGATCATTTGGAAGAAATGGATTTGAACTGGCAATATGCTATGTTGGTTCGAAGAACGAAGAAATTTTTCAATAGAACTGGCAAGAAGAGATTGAATCAGGATGGGAAAATCGGTCTGGACAAGTCAAAGGTTAAATGTTATAAGTGTTTACTATATGGACATTTTGCACGACACTTTGCACGAGAATGTCCAAGTTCAACTGAAAAATAAGCTGAAGTCTGGTCAACATGCTCATTTGGTTATTCTTTCACCTTCACAATGTTGAGAAGAAATCTATTTCTTTTGACGAAAAACTGACAGACACGTTTTGGCATCCAGATGAATTTGCCTGGAATGCAAATTATGAAGCAACAATGAAACATGCTCCATTTACTGTCGCATTGACTGCTCGTTATGATGATAATGATAGTAATCTGACTGATTATGATTCCAATTCGATAATATCAATGATTAAAGAAGTTAAAGTCGAAGAATCAAAATGTCTTGAATGTATAAAGTTGGGAAAGAAGAATGAAACTCTTGTAAAAGATTCTGAATTATTGTCTGGAGAAATTGTAGTCCTCAAGAAAGATTTGGAAGAATTCCAGAAGAAATATAATGAATTGGTCCATGTTTAGAGGATGTTTTGAAAGAAAAGAGTAAGTTGGCAGAAGAATGTGAAAAAGCAAAAGCTGAAGCTTTAGATGCAGCACAAGATTTTGAAATTTTGTTTGAAAAGAGTTATCCGGTTCAACAAAAGTATGAGAAAGCTAATGCTCTTGTGATTGAATCTGCTACTACAATTGAGAAATTACAAAAAAAAATCTATTCTTCAAGATGAAAATATTCTTTATCGGGATTAAAATAAGTTTTGACAAAAGATGTTGAGATTTACAAGAAGAAAAGAGAAAGTGTTCTTGAAGAATTGTTTGCTGAATGTGAGATCCGAAAGTTGCAAACGTATGAATATGATGATCTCAATGCAAAGTTCATCAAGTCACAAAAAGAAGTGTGTGATGCTCAACAGAAAATCTCTGAATTGAAGTTGGAAATTTTGGAGTTACAAAGGCAAGTGAAGAATTGCAATTTGTAACCGACATTGTTGAATTTCTTATACAGACCGGATCGGGGTGAAGATAGTTCTAAGAAATATGATATTCATATGGTTCCTCAACCGGTGGATTTATCTGAGGTTACGTCTGCTCCGCTTGATCCTAAAGACGAATTGCATGATTATTCGAAGTTTGCCACTGCATCCAAAAAGAAGAAGTCAAAGTCTAAGAAAAAGGAAAAGTCTTTGGGTGAAGCTCCGAAGTTTAGCTCAAAGTCTATTTTTCTAGAAAATGAACAAGTTTTTGATAAAAGTGGTTCAAGTACTTTCTCTGCAACTGAAGAAGACAAAGTTTTGGTTGAAAAAAATAAACTAAAAGACATCAAAGTTAATTCACTAGAGAAGCTAAGGGGAGAGATGCTTCTGGTTCTTCTTCAAGTTCATCAAAGACTCCAGGTTTCAAGCACAAAGGCTTGAGTTATGAGGTCAAGGAAGCACCGGTTCAAGCTAAGAAGCCAGAAAAAGCTAAGCAGAGTTTAAAAGTTAAAGTTCCAAAGAAATCACCTCCTCTGAAAGAAAAATCTTATTATTCTGGAAGGTCATCATCTTCAAGGAGTCCATCTCCTAGGTATGATTCTTAAATACCTTTGATTCTGAACATTCTTCTGGTATTCAAAATTCAAAGAATTTTTCAAATGTGCTTAAATTTCGAGAAAGACTTTGTTATGCATGTCGTCAACCTAGACATCTTGCTGCTGGTTTTCCGACGACTGCATATATCCACAACACGGCTAAGTTTGTGGATAACAACGGTCAAATTTTTTATGAACGATGGTCTCCAAAGATTAAATCAACTCGTAAGCCGTCTTGGTCTATACCGAGTACGCCAGTTGATACTGATTCTGGTTCTGATCAAAAACTTTCAAAATATGGAAACCAAAAGTTGTATTTACATATCGTGTCATTCTCGTTTAACATTGATTTCGATACGTTTGAGTAGACGACCATACGCTCACGCATTTACAGTTTGTTACAATCGTAACCCAGGAACTAGATGGTTCATATGATATGGATGCATTAGATTCATTAGATGCATAGAAAAGTTTCCGGATTAATCCGGGAAACAAAGATGAAATGTGAGGATCTCATTTGTGAGTTAAATCACAGTTTGAGCAGGTTTCAAGGATGAAACCTTATTTAAAGGGGGTAGAGTTGTAACACCCAAAATTCCATGACTTAACTTATATATGTGTGCTATATTTGTTAAGTAGCTGAAATACATGTGATATAATATATATATATATATATATATATATATATATATATATATATATATATATATATATATACGTATAATAGAGAAACGTCACAATTCACTTACGAATATTCGGCACGACATTCGAGGAAACGTCAAGAGACGAATTTATAGAATATGGTAGATAATGAAAAATAAAAACTGTTGGCGCAGACGGACCTTAAATCCGAGTTATAGCGAAGCGGGAAAACGCAAAATAGTGATTTAGGCCTGGTTTGTAATAAACCGTATTTAAGCACGAATGTCACTAAAATAGCACCGAGGCGAAAGTAGAATATCAGGTATTGCTTTATACTTGATTTATAATCATTATAAAATATATTTGCGATGTTCGGCACGAAAAACGGTGGAATCGGTAACCATTGTTGTTACGCGATAATAACCGAAATTAATTCGATTAGCCGTTCGAGATGATTATAACGCCTCGGCAAAGTATAAATAATTATTATAATATCTATGAAGAATTTCAGTCGAGAAGATGTATTCGGTCTGTCAAATGGCCGAGGTTAACTGAACGCTCATCAGTTAACGTTTTAACCGAAAAATAAATATAGCGAGTATATTTATCAGATTCCCGTAATATATTAGATGTTTGGGAATTTATATAACCTGTTCATGAAATATTATATTATTTTACGGGTTTAGAATATGGGTATAATACATACACATTAAATATTATATAGTATTAAAATATCCTAAACTTACTTGTTCCCTACTTCTTAAATTGTTACTCAGCATATTAGATGTCGAATACTTCTCTGATTCATCTTTCAAATTGAGTAGTCAGTATACTACGTGGAAGAATTCTGCAAATCAATTCTCTGTATAAATACATGCACACATATGCATTTCAAAACACACACTACACAACTGAAATCAAATAAAAAAACGACAAAAAGAAAAGGAAAGAAGAAAAGAATAGAGAGAGCGAGAGAGAGTTGTCGTACTCCCCCTCCCTCTCCATCCGAATTTACGCTGGCACCCCCTCCCCCGCGTTACTTTCTTCTCCGCCGATTCCCAATCGAAGCCAGCGACCTCACCCGGCAATCCTCACGGCGACCCTTCTCATCCGTTCAAACACAGGCGAAACCCGACAAACCTCCCTCTGTCCGATCCTCCTTCCCTTCTCCTTCGTATTTCCGGCGACACAGCTCCGCCTCCACCGACCGACAACCCACAGTCAACACAATCGGCAAGCTCCCCTCGTCCTTGTCTTCTTCTCAGGCCGCCGAAAGCAGAAACCCAAAAGCTCCCTCGATGTTCCGGCGATACCCAGCCCCACTACCCTTGATTTTTCGGCGACCCCTGCGTCATTTTTCCGACAGCCTCACCCTAGATCGTTACCATAATTGAACCAAGGTGAGATTTGATGATGATCATAATATTTGTACTAAGTTTTCTGGTTATATGATGCATAGCATCTTGTTTATTATTTTTGATGAATAAATCCCTCATTTTGATTATATTTTGGTTGGATTCGATGCTTAATTGTTATATATGTGGATTTAAGGTGTTGGCTGGGGTCGTGTGGTCATTTTGGATGGAAATGAGGCACTTTGGAGTTGGATTGGCATCCGGAGGTGAAGATAGAAGAAAATAGAGATTTTTGAGATTCTGATGGACATGCAGGCCATCTGCCCATTTCTTATATTCTTCAGATGGGCTGCATGGTCTGGTCAAAGCTGCAGTCAACAGGGCCATGCACGCAGCATGCCTGCTACACAGACACTCAGATGGCCTACATGCAGGCTGGGCGGATTTTTCAGGAACACTTTATGCGGGCCACTTGCACCATTTATTCACACCCAGATGGCCCGCATCGATCATCAGACGTGAAAAACCCTTGAAAACCCTTATAAAAAGATTGGAGGTCGTCTTTCTCCACACACTCTCCCCCATTTCGACTAGTTTACATAATTTTAGGGTTCTGAGATTTATTTTGGAGAGATCAAGGCCAAAGGAGCAAGGATTTTGGGAGTAAAAGCTTGGAAAAGTGAAGATTTCGGTTTGGGTTTCATCATTCTTCCTTGATTTCTTCCTAGATCTTGTTTGTATTGACATGTTTTGTAACACCCCAATTTTCACAGATACATGATATGCATAGTAAATACATGTTTATATTATAAATACGTGAGCTTAATTGATAAATGTGGTAAGACTATGCTCTAAATAACTTGCATGTGTTAGAAATACGTGTTTTATAGCTAACGTGATGAAATGTGCATAAACGGATGTCTTAAATGTTAACGAAAGTAAAGTATGAGATGAATATGTGTTTATATGAATAACATAATGATACATATGTAAATTGATAGATATATACATGTGAATACGTGTATTAATAGTTAATAAAGAAGTAGAAGGGCTAAAAGTGTAATTTATGTAAAGATATAAACGTATACGAATATTATACGTATCTATAATGATTAGAAGTATTTTAAAGCTTAGAATATAGTAAAAATATATCTTAGATATGATCCATAACATGAAATGATAAGTATTGGAAAGTTTGAGGGGCTAAAACGTAATTTAGCAAATAATAAAGAATATATATATAAATGTATATATATGTTATCGTACGAATCCCGAGCCTTAGAAACCTTATAAATTATTAGAAATATGTCCCTTAATGTTTTAGTACATAAAATGATAAAAGGTTAGAAGTTCGGGGGGCTAAAGTTGCATTAAACCAAAGTAGAAGGGCTAATATTGTAAAAAAATGAAAGCTGGCCGGAAACTCACTTCTCGCGTATCGCCTGGACCACCACCAAGCCCGGCGCGATACGCCTAGACCCCATGTCTGCAGAAAATGTTCCAGGTCCGTTTTTAGCCACGTTCATCGACTTGGAGTGCAAGAATTGATCACTTACGCGTCTGATTTCGACCAAGAGTCACCATGGGACGTGTTAGCAGCCTAAGACGCACCCTCTAGTATAAATAGCAGCCCCGAATCCTCAGAATAACTCGCCAATTTCGTGATTTATAACCCAAAAACCCCATTTCCGAACCAGAAACTTCGTCGGAGCAATACGAGCAATCGGAGAGGAGTTAGAAGCCGAATTTCTGCAGTCACCCCTTACTTGGTATGCTTAACAATAACCTCTTTCAGTTTTGGCTAATTCGATTTCTAAGTATGCTTTCTAAAACTAATGCTAAAATTAGGGTTCTTGATGCTTGTTTTGCTAAAAATTGGATAATCGGGTGGGAATTAGGGTCTGAATTTTTGTAGGTAATCCTAATTTAATGTGTTTTAAGAAAGCCCTAAGTTTATTTCACAATTGGAAAAGGTTTGGTGAAGGTTTTGTTAACGGGTCAAAATTAGGGTTTTCATAACGTTACTCTGCCCAAATTGAGCAAACGGTTTTGAATTAAGCTTTGCTATTTTAAAGGATATTATAAAATGTTATAATGGATGATACCCTAAGTTGGTTTGAAAAGAAAATGAGTTTTGATAATAGAAACGAGAAATTTATGAAATTAGGGTTTTGAATTATGATTATTTAATATAAAATAATCTGAAGGGTATGGGTACTTGAATTTTGGTATGGAACTATGTTTATATATATAATAAGTATATATGGGGTTAAAATGGATAAATGATAAAGTATATAAGATACCGAGTTAATCGGATATTTAGAAGTTCGTGCGGACCGGAAGGGTAGGCACCTGTACACTGGGGTTACTGGCAATAGCGGGGGTGTCGCCATCCCATCTGGGCAATGGCATCCCAACACTGGGCGATCCCGGAGTGAGTGTCTACTTATAGGAATGCGCGTCTTCATAATTATCAATAAAAAGAAGATAATATACCTATAGGGGTATTTTGGTCATTTTGACCTTAAAAGAAGTAAACCTTAATAATTAGATATTATTAAGATAATGTAAGAGATAAATAAACATAGGATATGTTTATAATGTTAAACCTTGCGTTAATGCCATACGATACGCGAATTAGGTTAACCGAAGGATTCTGTCGGAGGTTCTGTCCGAGTTTAACGAGTAAAGAGATAAGGTGAGTTCTGCGAGCCCACTTTTAAATGTTTTAAACGCTTTAATGTTTTCGGGCTGATATACATATAATGTTCAACTGTTTAATTGGAAAGTATTTAAAATACTTTTATATGAAAGTTTGATTATCTTAAACTGATAAATTGATGAAATGATGAACTGTTGAAATGATATGTGAAGGTACTTATGAATGTATATACGTGTTAGTAATACATATGAAATGGTTATGTTAGAATAATGCATATGAAATGCTTATTAGGGTTATGTGCTATATTTGCTTTGAAACTAGGTATCCAAATGATAAGGGTTTGTTAATAAACGTACAAGTGAGAATGTATGATTATATGAGAACAGGGGGTGCATTTGCTATATTATTATGTGGTGGATACGCCGCTGGTACATCCTGTATACAAGCATGGTAGTATAGTTACCCGGTATATTGAAAGTGTGGAGGATACGCCGCTGGTACATCCTGTATACATACACCTAGGTAAATTGGGGGATGTTCACTTGTTGCAGTATATGAGTACATTATCATGTTTATTAGCACACCTGAGTCAGTCGGATATCTAACTAGGGGCGGGTAGTAGTACTGTGGTGGTTAAGGAGATGTTCGATAGAATGGAACGTCTAAAGAGGGTCAAGGTTACGTGAACGGTTGTCGTTGCTGAATGGTTGGGGGCTTCCAGATGAAGTTACCTGAGCAGTCTTCGAGACCGGGAAGGTATAGAAGAAGTAGGACGGTTGTCGTTGCTGAATGGTTGGGGGCTTCCAGATGAAGTCACCTGAGCAGTCTTCGAGACCGGGAAGGTATAGAAGAAGTGGAACGGTTGTCGGTACTGAGGTTGGGGGCTTCCGATAAAGTCACCTGAGCAGTATTCGAGACCAGAAGGTATAAAGGTGTATGGAATTCAGTTCATAGGAGTTAAAGGTTATGGAGGTAGATGTTTTCTAGAGAAACGTGTATGGTTATGATGTTATGTTATGTATGACTTGTTATGTGTTATACTTGATAAATGTTGTAAAAAGGGATTTTGCAGGTTCAAAGGTTTTAACCTCACGAACGAGGTAATGTTTTTAAAATGTAGAACTCACCAGCGTAAGCTGACCTTTTCCCAAAACCATATGTATGTCAGGTTTAGGTGAGACGTCTGGAAGCAAGGGCGGAGCCCTCGTGATAAGAGACTGATCGGGCAAGCTATTAGAGAAGCGGTTGGAAGTGCTGGCTAGTTGTAGATAAATAAAGACGGATATAGTTAGTCGCTATATAGATAGATTGTAAATTATCTCAGTTACTTTACGTACTTGGCTTTATTATAAATAAAAGTTTTAAATTTTCCGCTGCTTATCTCTGTTGTGCCACGTGTTCATGAGTAAATCCGATGAGTGACCCCTCCTGGTGCCAAGTCTGGGAGTGGGCGTCACAAGTTGGTATCAGAGCCTTGGTTTAAGAGATTTAGGTACAAGCACGGTATCTAAACTTAAACTAGGACTCCAGGTAGAGTAAGTTGAGATAAGAATGTAGATGCCAGCCAGGATAGCTTGTGCCCGTAAGGACGAATATGCATAAGGAACATAATAAGTGAGACTTGCGGTATGCGTATATGGAAAATACACGATTGCAATTAGCTACTGCAATTTGGCATTTTCCATGTAAATAGACCATAAGTACTAACCACTGTGTGGCCAAGTGCAAGAAGAAGAAGAACGTTTAGAAATGTAATTTAGGAATCGGTTTGAGTTGCGGATGAAGATAGAGAGGCGAGATGTGGACATTAAGGAATTGTGTGCTAGAAGTAACTGGGTTTTGAACGCATCGTAAATATATAATTGTATCGGATCCTGCACTTATATACTTATCATGAATTCAAAATTTGGAGACTCTATGTCACACAAGTTCTGAAATGTCATCCATCTTAATTTAGGATCTGGAAATGGCTGCGAGAGGCGATCGTGCGAGTGCGGAACCAGAGAATAACGCCGGAGCTAATGCATTCACTAACGAGCAGAGAGCGGCTATGGCGGCAGAGATGACACGCTTAATGCAGACGACATTACCTGATATATTAATTCAACTTCAAGGAGCTGCGAGAGTTGGTGCTAGTGGAGCCCGTGGAGCTGGTGGAGCTGCAGGAAGAGGTGCCGGAGCTGCACAACCTAGAATAGGATGTTCGTTTAAATCGTTTAGCGGTTGCAGACCTCCTTTGTTCGACGGCAATCAAGATGCGTTAGCTACGTTCCAGTGGATTCATGAGATGGAAGCGGTCATAGAGATTAGTGAGTGTAGTGAGAACCAAGCCGTGAAGTATGCTGCCCACTCGTTTGTCTCAGAAGCACTGCACTGGTGGGGGATGATCAAACAGACTGAAGAAGACGGAGTCATTGCTGCAATGAAGTGGAACGATCTGAAGAGGTTAGTTTTAGAAGATTTCTGCCCTAAAGGTGAGCTGGAGCAACTGGAGAGGAGTTTTCTGACATTGGAAGCTGGGAACATGACGCACCGGGAATACACTTCAAAATTCAACGCGATGGCGAGACTGCTACCTACCTTAGTTACTCCCGAAGCTGAAAGGGTGAAGCGTTATGTTCAAGGATTTCCAAGTAGAGTTAGGGTGTTGATCAAGGCGACTGAACCAAAGACATTCAAGGCGACGGTGAATTTGAGTTCCAATCTCTACAGCGAGATGTTCGGTGCAAACGGTAGACCGGAAGGAGCAAAGAGGAAGGAGTCGGAGTCAGAAGCAATTTCAAGGAAGGACAACGGGAATCATCACAAGAAGTCGAAGGATAATTCGAAAGACGACAAGCCGAGGTGCCACAAATGCAAGAAGAATCATTTTGGAGAATGCAGGTCGGGAACATCTACGTGTTATACGTGCGGTAAGGAAGGTCACTTCTCGGGCAATTGCCCAGAACGTAAGAAGTGTTACGAATGCGGGGAAGCGGGACACCTTAGGATGAACTGTCCTAAGTTAGTATTAAACCCTAAACCACTTCGATCCATCCCGGGGAATGCTACGGGTCCGAGAACGGCTCCTGCGAGGGCATATGGTATGTTGGAGATGATAGAAGGAGATCCTCAGACCTCGTCAGGTAATTCGAGTAGTTATAAATCATAGATAATCGTTATTCGTTTGCTTTAGTAGGTTATGTGTGCCATTGCTTGCTGCAGATATGCTTAGAAATTAGAATCATTAGAACTTATGTTCTAGAAAGTTAGCCGAAAATGTGAAAGCATTATCAAGGATCCCGTAAACAAGCTACCGTAGACAGCTTAGGGTTACGTTTTCCTTAGGATAAATGCATAAACGCGAAAGTAAATGTTACCGAGTTATGAAATGAGTTATGAATGGTTATGTTATGCGGATGAATGGCAAAGTTGGAAATGAATGTTAATGATGGGAATGGAACAGGTTTCGAGGACGAAACCCTGTTTAAGGGGGGTAGAGTTGTAACACCCCAATTTTCACAGATACATGATATGCATAGTAAATACGTGTTTATATTATAAATACGTGAGCTTAATTGATAAATGTGGTAAGACTATGCTTTAGATAAGTTGCATGTGTTAGAAATACGTGTTTAATGGCCTATACGTGATGAAATGTGCATAAACGGATGTCTTAAATGTTAACGAAAGTAAAGTATGAGATGAATATGTGTTTATATGAATAACATAATGATACATATGTAAATTGATAGATATATACATGTGAATACGTGTATTAATAGTTAATAGAAGAAGTAGAAGGGCTAAAAGTGTAATTTATTGTAAAGTTATAAACGTATACGGATATTATACGTATCTATAATGATTAGAAGTATTCCGAGGCTTAAGAATATAGTAAAAATATATCCTAGATATGATTTATAAGGTGAAATGATAAGTATTGGAAAGTTTGAGGGGCTAAAACGTAATTTAGCAAATAATAAAGAATATATATATAAATGTATATATATGTTATCGTACGAATCCCGAGCCTTAGAAACCTTATAAATTATTAGAAATATGTCCCTTAATGTTTTAGTACATAAAATGATAAAAGGTTAGAAGTTCGGGGGGCTAAAGTTGCATTAAACCAAAGTAGAAGGGCTAATATTGTAAAAAAATGAAAGCTGGCCGGAAACTCACTTCTCGCGTATCGCCTGGACCACCACCAAGCCCGGCGCGATACGCCTAGACCCCATGTCTGCAGAAAATGTTCCAGGTCCGTTTTTAGCCACGTTCATCGACTTGGAGTGCAAGAATTGATCACTTACGCGTCTGATTTCGACCAAGAGTCACCATGGGACGTGTTAGCAGCCTAAGACGCACCCTCTAGTATAAATAGCAGCCCCGAATCCTCAGAATAACTCGCCAATTTCGTGATTTATAACCCAAAAACCCCATTTCCGAACCAGAAACTTCGTCGGAGCAATACGAGCAATCGGAGAGGAGTTAGAAGCCGAATTTCTGCAGTCACCCCTTATTTGGTATGCTTAACAATAACCTCTTTCAGTTTTGGCTAATTCGATTTCTAAGTATGCTTTCTAAAACTAATGCTAAAATTAGGGTTCTTGATGCTTGTTTTGCTAAAAATTGGATAATCGGGTGGGAATTAGGGTCTGAATTTTTGTAGGTAATCCTAATTTAATGTGTTTTAAGAAAGCCCTAAGTTTATTTCACAATTGGAAAAATTTTGGTGAAGGTTTTGTTAACGGGTCAAAATTAGGGTTTTCATAACGTTACTCTGCCCAAATTGAGCAAACGGTTTTGAATTAAGCTTTGCTATTTTAAAGGATATTATAAAATGTTATAATGGATGATACCCTAAGTTGGTTTTGAAAAGAAAATGAGTTTTGATAATAGAAACGAGAAATTTATGAAATTAGGGTTTTGAATTATGATTATTTAATATAAAATAATCTGAAGGGTATGGGTACTTGAATTTTGGTATGGAACTATGTTTATATATATAATAAGTATATATGGGGTTAAAATGGATAAATGATAAAATATATAAGATACCGAGTTAATCGGATATTTAGAAGTTCGTGCGGACCGGAAGGGTAGGCACCTGTACACTGGGGTTACTGGCATAGCGGGGGTGTCGCCATCCCATCTGGGCAATGGCATCCCAACATTGGGCGATCCCGGAGTGAGTGTCTACTTATAGGAATGCGCGTCTTCATAATTATCAATAAAAAGAAGATAATATACCTATAGGGGTATTCTGGTCATTTTGACCTTAAAAGAAGTAAACCTTAATAATTAGATATTATTAAGATAATGTAAGAGATAAATAAACATAGGATATGTTTATAATGTTAAACCTTGCGTTAATACCATACGATACGCGAATTAGGTTAACCGAAGGATTCTGTCGGAGGTTCTGTCCGAGTTTAACGAGTAAAGAGATAAGGTGAGTTCTGCGAGCCCACTTTTAAATGTTTTAAACGCTTTAATGTTTTCGGGCTGATATACATATAATGTTCAACTGTTTAATTGGAAAGTATTTAAAATACTTTTATATGAAAGTTTGATTATCTTAAACTGATAAATTGATGAAATGATGAACTGTTGAAATGATATGTGAAGGTACTTATGAATGTATATACGTGTTAGTAATACATATGAAATGGTTATGTTAGAATAATGCATATGAAATGCTTATTAGGGTTATGTGCTATATTTGCTTTGAAACTAGGTATCCAAATGATAAGGGTTTGTTAATAAACGTACAAGTGAGAGTGTATGATTATATGAGAACAGGGGGTGCATTTGCTATATTATTATGTGGTGGATACGCCGCTGGTACATCCTGTATACAAGCATGGTAGTATAGTTACCCGGTATATTGAAAGTGTGGAGGATACGCCGATGGTACATCCTGTATACATACACCTAGGTAAATTGGGGGATGTTCACTTGTTGCAGTATATGAGTACATTATCATGTTTATTAGCACACCTGAGTCGGTCGGATATCTAACTAGGGGCGGGTAGTAGTACTGTGGTGGTTAAGGAGATGTTCGATAGAATGGGACGTCTAAAGAGGGTCAAGGTTACGTGAACGGTTGTCGTTGCTGAATGGTTGGGGGCTTCCAGATGAAGTTACCTGAGCAGTCTTCGAGACCGGGAAGGTATAGAAAAAGTAGGACGGTTGTCGTTGCTGAATGGTTGGGGGCTTCCAGATGAAGTCACCTGAGCAGTCTTCGAGACCGGGAAGGTATAGAAGAAGTGGAACGGTTGTCGGTACTGAGGTTGGGGGCTTCCGATAAAGTCACCTGAGCAGTATTCGAGACCAGAAGGTATAAAGGTGTATGGAATTCAGTTCATAGGAGTTAAAGGTTATGGAGGTAGATGTTTTCTAGAGAAACGTGTATGGTTATGATGTTATGTTATGTATGACTTGTTATGTGTTATACTTGATAAATGTTGTAAAAAGAGATTTTGCAGGTTCAAAGGTTTTAACCTCACGAACGAGGTAATGTTTTTAAATGTAGAACTCACCAGCGTAAGCTGACCTTTTCCCAAAACCATATGTATGTCAGGTTTAGGTGAGACGTCTGGAAGCAGGGGCGGAGCCCTCGTGATAAGAGACTAATCGGGCAAGCTATTAGAGAAGCGGTTGGAAGTGCTGGCTAGTTGTAGATAAATAAAGACGGATATAGTTAGTCGCTATATAGATAGATTGTAAATTATCTCAGTTACTTTACGTACTTGGCTTTATTATAAATAAAAGTTTTAAATTTTCCGCTGCTTATCTCTGTTGTGCCACGTGTTCATGAGTAAATCCGATGAGTGACCCCTCTTGGTGCCAAGTCTGGGAGTGGGCGTCACATGTTTACATCAGATCTGAGTTGCTTCATGTTTAGATTCATGATGGTAGGCTAGATTTCCTTTTATCACTTGGATTTGATGATTTTAAGCATGTTTTGACTTTTCGGTTTGACTTTTCATTATGACTTGATGAATTTGCCTATTAATTCTGAATTGGATGCTTTGAATGATCATATATGCATTATTAGCTTCTGTTTGAATCATATGATGTGGGTAATTTGATGTGGTTTGAAGAACTTCAACCAAATTGTTAAATTCCTCATTGTTAATCTTAGACTTTTAAAGTTTTAGGTTAATGCATGATCGATGACCATCTACATGATTGTATGATTTGGATTTGGGGCTGATCTTGTATGTATTTGTGTTGAAATTGAGTTGACCGATTCGTTTTGCACATTAGGTGGTTGCTAGATATTGATTGGTTGGTTAGAACGCTTATGACCGTAAGGTTTTAACTTGTCACTTCGTGTTTAGCATTGCCTAAGTTCTTAGGGTCTTGATTCAGATTTATTCACGTTATAGGGCCTACTTAGGAAGACCTTCCTTGTATGATCCCTGTTTCGTGTGTGTTTGGTTAGCTTTGACCAAAGCAACTAGGCAATTAGGCGGTTTCATTCAGTTTTCTACCTGGACTTTTATTTGGGATTGCCTTGGTAACTAGGATGTGTCTATAGTCTAGGTTGCCTTGGTAGTTATCATTTGCAGGGTAGTTGTCATATTGATTAGTCAGATTGGAGGTCAAAGTCATGCTTAGAGGATTCTTATCCGAGTGATATCTGTCTCATTACTGATTTTCATTCTCAGATTCTGTTATTTTGTTCCTTAGTTGTTTCTAGTTACTTCCTTATCTGAAATTCAAAATATTTGAGGTCAAATATTAGCAAAGTTCGCATATCGAGAGCCTGCATTGCGTCCTTGGATTTGACATCCGGGTATTTACCGATACTATTATGCATACGATGGGTACACTGCCCTACGTGTGTGTTTAGTCACTCGGGATTTTCCCTTTTTGACTTGACCGATTTTTGATAGACACTTCAGCACACGTCATTATACAATGACGGGATGATGTTCGATGGTGACAAAGGTGGTGGTAAGCCGCCGGACGACCGGTGATTGAGGCAGCAGCAGGTGGTCGATGGCCAAATGTGGTGGTGGTCGAGTGTAGACAGATGGTGGTTGCGAGTCGAGATGATGAAACCGGTGACCACAATAAAACCCATTTAAAAACCCGACACAAACTGTCTATAATTTCGGTTGCTCTTTCGGTAGCGGGTGGTCGACTACGGGTGAAGACGGCAACGGTAGTGAACTACCGGCATAGCGGAGATTGGTGGCGGTGATTGGTGATCGTTAAAGGTGGTCCACGGTGGCGGCACACGGGGTGTAAAATAGTGACGATAATAAAACCCGTTTACACTTTCGAACAATGTTTTGGTGGCGTAACGAGGTCCAAACGACAAACCGACAACGGGGAGATGCTCGTGGCGAGAAACTAGTCGGGAAGGACTATTTATTTGTCCAAATCGGACAACTTTATTATTCGATTATTTTGGACTCGTTTCACGACCCGTCAAAGAGGTTTAATTGGAAGGCATAGCGGAGGTTTTCTCTGAATTAACACCTTAAGAGAATAAGGTGAGTTCTATGAGCCCACTTTTAAATATTTTAAATGTTTTACTATTTTCGGGCTGATATACATGCAAAGTTATTACTTTTAAAATATTTGAAATAACGTTTGCCTGTTTTATGTTAATACACCTACGTGAAATGTGATAATGCTTATGACTGTTTTAAAGTTATTATTACGTGCTATGAACTCTTTTCGGGAAGGTTATAATGCACGGGTAATAAAGATATTAAATTTTTTCAAATAAAGTTTAAAAAGGGAAATTTAGTTTTCCGGATAAAGAAAATAACCCTTGGGGTTAGTTTTAAAATCTAAGCAAAAGATTGTCTATGTAAGAAGGAAGACTGTGGTTGTACAACTAAAAGCGGGGAATGACGGTTCCCCGGGGTAGCGACGGTTATTCTATGACTGATATTCGGGTGAAGACGGTTGCCCGAGGAGCTAACGTGGTTCCAATAGACAATGCTTAGTTGAATGAATGATTTGGTATAATTCTGTTATGTCTTATACCTGATAAAGGATGAATGGTTAAATGTTTTAGTATAATTCTGTTATGTCTTATACCTGATAAAGATTTAAAGGTTAATTGTTTTGGTATAACTCTGTTATATTTTATACCTGTTAAATGTTTATAGGAGCCGTTAGGCCCCAAATGTTTGAGGTAACCTTTCAAGGAAAGGTAAAAGTTTTAAACACTTAGAACTCATCAGCGTAAGCTGACCTTTATAAGCATGTATGTCAGGTATTGATGATGTTTAAAATAGCAAGTGAAGGGCTCTAGCAAGGGCAGATTAGATGGGCAAGCTATCAGGAAAGACTCGGTAGTAGACTGACATAGTAATAGATAAGATCTAGTTATTAGATTATGTTGTTATATTTCTTACTGTTGTACTTGGCAAATATATAAATGAAAAGTTTTTAATTTCCGCTGCTTAGTTATCTCTGTTATACCATGTGTTCATGAATAAATCCGAAACGTGACCCCTCCTGGAGCCAAGACTGGGAGTGGGCGTCTCAAACCGGTAATTCACGGAAATAAGTAATTAATTAATGTTTATTCACGATTAATAAACATGTATTTAATTACGAATAAGTATCTTTGCGATAATAAAATGGAGAATTAAATGTTTTCGATTTATCGATTAAACGTTTGCGGTGAATATGATAAATTAAATAAATAGTTATTTGAATTTATAAATTCTCGGGTTTACGACTCTTGTATTAATAAACCTGTTTTATTAATTCGTAAACAAAAGTGGTTCGATTCGATTAAAGAGAACTAAGAAGGTTAATTTGATTATGTTGATAATCAAATTAACATGCCATTGTGATAACACAGTAATCCATGTGCATACTAAGGGCACAAGTTTTATCACACTCGAAGTACTTTTGTTGTTCATGCGAAACGCCAAAACTAATGAAACAACTTAAACGGGCAAAACCAAAACACATGCAAAGAACTTAGCGTGAGAATTCACAATCCCATTGATCAAGTTTGATCAATAAGCTAATACTGTTACGTATTACCTGAATTCTACGCTATATTAATGTTCTACATTAGTGTTGGGATGTCGAACTTTAACGTTTGCACCAAATCGTTCAATCTGATCTAAAGAGTTAGATGCAGATTTCGAATTCTGCGAATTGTGTTCGAATTTTATACGTTTTAAACATCCATAAATACATAGTGAAATATTATAAAACCGTTCGTAGTCGATCTAATTTGTGGGAACAAAACTGATCTATGACTATTCTGACTCTAGACTCAAAGGGTTGACTCTCCAGACTCACAGACCTCATTAGAGAATGACGTTGTGACGTAACTCATATCAAATTGTCTTCATGGATTTAATCATAAGACGAATTTGATTAAATGGTATACTCAATAGTGTCCTTTGACCTGAGATACATATGCTACCTCCCGTTTGCCAAAGACTGTTCTTTGATTGTATTCTAACGTTGTCGCGTAAGTGCCAATAATAAGGGCTACTTTTGGGAATGGATCTGAAGCTTAGTGGGAGCTGTATGTAGTCAACATGAGATTCTGTACTCTTGCACTAATAATGCAACAGCTAGACATCGTGGGCCCTCCCGTGAGTTCCAAGTGTTAAGTGTAAGGCCTTACCCAAACTTACAGTGTGTTTGATTGGATCACTTCGAACTACAGACACGAGAAATAGAATGATTGAACATTAAAGAGAATGAATTAAATCCATGTCTCTTGTTCAATTGATGTCTTATACGGAAAGGAACTAATGACTTTGAATTGCCATAAGTCAAAACTACAACGTGAGTTTGTAGATATACCTTGGTTGCGGACTTGAAGTGTCATAACTGGTTGGGACAGCCATGTGTAGCTAGAGCACCTCTGACTGTTTCTTCTAAAGTTGTCGGACTCTGTCCAAATGGGAGATTGTTGGATATTGGATGTCCAGACCCGACGACACCAAGAACCCGACCCGGTTAGACCTGTAAAGACTTACATTGAGGGCAACGAGATAAAAATCCACTTACTTGGTTAACCGGTAATTCACGGAAATAAGTAATTAATTAATGTTTATTCACGAATAATAAACATGTATTTAATTACGAATAATTATCCTTGCGATAATAAAACGGTGAATTAAACGTTTTCGATTTATCGATTAAACGTTTGCAGTGAATATGATAAATCAAATAAATAGTTATTTGAATTTATTAGTTATCGGGTTTACGACTCTTGTATTAATAAACCTGTTTTATTAATTCGTAAATAAAAGTGGTTCGATTCGATTAAAGAGAATTAAGGAGGGGCCTAAACGGAATTTAGTTGCCTATAAATAAGCAACTAGGGATTAGGGTTTCGTGCTCCTAATCCCTTGCGCCACTCTTGCCATCGACGCACCCCTCCCCCTCACGAATTCTCTCTCTCTCTCTCTCTCTCTCTCTCTCTCTCTCTCTCTCTCTCTGACGATCTCTTCAAATCCTTCCTTGCGGAAGCTCTAGCATTTTGGAGATCACCTCGTCGTTTCCTGCAAACGATCATCGTTGAATCATCGCCATCATCATCCGAGGATATCACCATCGCCGCCGCCCCCATTGACTGCCGCCGCCCCTCCCTTGGGCCGTCGCCATCCAAACCCTAGGTCGCCGTCGAGACCTAGCGTATCTCTGTTACGCGCGACACCATAACCACTCGGCTTAATCGTCGTTCTTACGATATAGCGAGTGCGAGCTTTGTCGTCGTCATCGTTTAAATCGCTCCGGCTAAAACCCTAGCCGCCATTGCCATCTTGATTCGTTGGTGCTCGCTAGTCGCCACCATAAACCGAATCGTTGCAGTTTACAACGAATCGGTTCAAGACGCTTTTTGCGATTCGCGAAACGATTAGATCCGAACGTCGGATCGGTTTTTCCGTGAAAACCCTAGCGTCGTCACGTTGTCCCTCGGTGTCTCTAACGTTTGTTAGATCACCGCGAAGGTATATCTGAACTCCTTTTTGTTTAGATGTTTAATTTCGATTAACGTAATCGTTATTGTTTCCGTCATAACCGGTTTAACGCGAATAAGTGTTTGCGTAATTATTTTTGGTGACCGTGAACCTGTTGACACGATTTCGACACCAACGGTTTACATGTCTAAAATTGGTTAAGTTATTAATTCCGTTGCGTAACGGATTACCGGTTAATCCGTTTCAACTCTTAATTAACTAAACCCGGTCGGTAATGTTTTAATCTAACTTAAAAGTTTTTTTTAATGTCACTGGGCACCCGTATACCACTGTACAAATCCCAACATTAATGCCATCTTGACCTAATAGGCCATTTACACGATAATTTCACGTAAATAATTTCTATAAATTATTCCACATGCATTTCAACATCAAGTTTGCAACTTAATAATCCCTCATGCATTCATTTACATGAATCATGCAACTTTATACAAGATCTAACACAAAACAAGCACCTTTATTCAAGATCTAGAATGCATGACCACCGAATACCTCTAGGCCTATTAAGCCATTTTTCCTCTAGCAGACCCTTCCTATTACGGATACCACTCTTGGAGCTCATTTGACACGAGTCGATAAGTAGCTCGGGCCTTTGGCGTTGCCCCGAGTGTCGTATCAACCCGAATGTCTATCTGCCGAAACAGAGAAAGACTTAGCAAGTCTTTAGGGAGTACATCCAAAGAATCTCAAGCAATATGAATATCTTCAACGCTTCAATCGACTGCCCAATGTCATGATCCTGATAGCCACGATCTCCTTCCTTACGATCTCCGTTTGGCCTTGGATACTCATCCATTCTGATGGTTACACCCAAAATTCCCAAGGTTGATAGTAGCAGTCCCATATTCACATGATGACCTAAAAGTTCATACGCGAGGCTCCGAACGACATGATTTGCTCTAAACAACCTATCATTTGTGAGTTCTATAGAACACTCATACTCTATCGACTATTTATGACGCTAATGACTTTGCTAAACTTACTCGATATAAGGATTATATCAGCATCGACATAGAATAATAATAACAAAGTGATATACGCATTAAAAGAAAAGACTTACCATGGACGTCTTATTTTGCTTCAAGCTATTCTTGCTCCAATCACGTACGCTTGAGTCTGACCGTTTCCACCATTGTCGCTGCCACCCTTTCCATTCCTCTTTAGCTTTGGACAGTCCCTCTTGAGATGTCCCATCCGACCACACTTAAAGATTCTTGACTGGTTTCCTTGGTTACCTTGCCCATTTTTTCCTTTGTTTCCTACAATCTTCTGCTTTGTGCCCACCTTTTCCACACTTGCGGCACTTAATGCTGTCACAGTTCCCCTCGTGATGAAAACCACTCTTGTCACATTTAGGCAGAGTTCCATGATATCTACCAGGCAACATCACTCGAACCTTGACTATTATGCCTGCCCTTGTTGTTGTCGACCTTCTGACCTCTGCTTTGGTTTTGACTAGAATCAGACTTATTTTCACTAAAACCATCCCATTTTCTTTTGTTATCAGAAGAACCAGATAATGCCTTCCGAGGCGGTAGGGTTCCTTGTTGCACCGCTTGATCAGTCAACTTATGAGCAACATGACTCGTGTCTCTGATGTTCGTAGGATTTCTAGAAGTCACCTGACTTTGAATTTGGGGTACAAATCCATCGATGAATCGCTATATCCTTCTGAATGGAGGTTCAACCATTGTGGGGGCATAACAGGTCCAACTCATTCAATCGCGTAGTATAAGCTTTAATTTCCGATCCTCCATTTTTAGATTTCTGAACTCCAGTTCGATCTTCTTAATTTCCCTCCGTAGGCAGTACTCTTCTACCAATAATTTGCTAAACTCAGCCCATAGCGTTGCATTAGCAGCTTCCAAACCAAGGACTTGAACTTGAGTGTTCCACCATGTTAGTGCCACTCCCTCAAATGTTCCCGTGGCATACTTCACTCGGTATCCAGCTGGATAATTACACCTTTCAAGCACTGATTCATATTTCTCCATCCACCTCAACAGGCCAACCACCCCTTCCGTTCCACTGAATGAGTGGGGTTTACATTCCATAAACATCTTATACGTGCAAGCATTATGGCCATTTGGATTTGCTTGAGTGTGTGCAGCCAATGCCGCCTCCACACTCTGACCAATAGCTGTGTGAAGCTCTTCAGCCGTTATGTTGATGCCACGACCTCGGCCACGATCTGCCATTATCTTTATTCATAGCATACAAATATTATTAACATCCTGATGTTTATCATTCAAGCATAGTACAAATAACCAATGGCAAAAGAAACACATAATCAATTTAACAACAATTTCAAACAAAATAAAGTCACAAATAGTTTGTAATTTCATTTATTTAAACTGAAGTTCAAATTTCTATGTGCCAAGATAGGTAAAGGAACAACTTTCAACAAGTTGCATAGATAGAAACAGAATCAAACAATCTACAATGATGGTCCAAATATCATACTCGATATCGCCCCCCAGCTCCCTAGCAGGGACTTCTGCTGATATATCCTCAGGACCTCCCCCTCCTAGGTCTCCCGATACATTCCCCTACACAGTAACTCTACCCGTAGTTACGAGTTGCTGGTCCTATAGAATGGTCACCCTACTCTTACCCACCCGCACCCGATCCACCAAGTTGTTATGCGCTTGATTAGTCCAACCCCAGTTACGGCTCAAAGACCTGATCAGCTCGTCTGAATACCACTGATTTTCCTGTAACTGTGCAATGCTCTCCGTCATGTTACTCAGAGCTTGCTCCATAGTGCTTAAGTCTGCCACTAACGCGACGATCATCTGATTCCTCAGAGCATGGAAATGAAAACAATATGGCACGCCCAAGGCCTCCAACATTCGAGCGGTAAGATCAGTAGATGTGAAGGAAGAAACACTCTGTAGCGCGACCAACTCACCTTGTGCCTTACGAACCATACCCCAATTCATGGGATCTTGATGGTTTCGTACGCGGAACGACTCAACGAATCCATTGCATCGAATGACTCCTTGTCGTTGCTTGTCTCCCGGGGTCTCTTCCCCTTGTTTGCGGATGATGCTCCACCTGACGACAAAGAAGTAAATGACACGCCCACAGTATACATTCCATATATGCTTTCGATGTGTGGCTACCTCATGAACAACTAACGAGTTGACTCATCAAAGCACCACAGGGAGTAGATGTGAGTGAGATCTGAGAGAGAGATGTAATTCATAAAAGTAATCAAGATACAAATATACATATACATATATAAAGAGGGACCAATCACGTATATATGTGTCTACAGTGTGTGTATAACTGAATCTAGCCATAGTTGGACCTAATATAGGTCCTAAGTTCTCTATGGCTGATGTCTCTGATACCAATCTGTCACACCCCCAAAAATCCACCCGTAGAGTATCACAACGAATGGAGGCATGACGCGCCAGGATCTGAGTCACCAGACACACCGAACATACTATATGCAAGTTCAAATATTTGAAAACACAAGTTTTACAGCGCAAAGGTTTTAACAAAGTTCTTAATGTTTGCGGAAGCGTAAATCAAAACTTAACTACTTTGGGTGTCTCACGCCCGAAGTGCTTATTGACAATACAGTTTAACAGACATATGCAAGATTTAGAAATGAACCATGAGTCCTACACGTGCTCCTTAGGGTGCTCCTAAGAACCTGAGAAGAAACATGCTAAAATGCGTCAACACAGGGTTGGTGAGTTCACGGAGTTTAAATGGAACAGTTGGATAATCATTTAGCAAAAGTGTAAGTTAACCGATTGGTCTCAACCAGACCTAACTGAAAGCGGGATACTGATTCCACAACAATTAATATACCCTTGGATAGCTAGTCCATTATTATTATAACCCACTAGCGCCCTATACCCATTACTTGACTGAATGAAACTACGTCCCCCTCATGCCTTTACCCAGCAAATGAGAAAAACCTTATGACAATATAATACTCGGCTCCACTCCCCAGAAGCCGAGCGGGGCTAGATAGACTAGCCAGGGCAGGGCTTGTCAGACCTAGTAGATCAACTAAATATTTCCCCGTTATCAAACCGATATTCATGGTTCGCTGCAGAAGGACTTTTATGATTTGGCAGATTGAATCTTGCTATGGTCACAATATAGTATGTTAATTAACAGATTGTTTATGAAAACGTAACCTTTACCGCATGTCTTCTCCCCCAAAAAGTGAAACAAGTAAAAGTAGTGTTGTAAACTCACCTTAGGGTGCAAATTTAGTATTCCGAACTACCAACCGAAGGAAGCAGTGAATCTCCTTAAACTTCACCTATAACAGTAACAGTGTGAGTGTTGACTGTGTTGACCAACCGTCCCGACAACGCGCGGACATTAGACAAGTGGACTCGATTACACATTGGTGATTGAATTTAGGTTATGCTTAACCTAACACGTATATCACATATAACATTGTACGATGATAAAAATAACGCGTCACAATATTTACGATTATCCCACGTATACGATGTACGATCGACGGGGCGACCGTACAAAGTCTTGCCATTCCCACCGAGGTAGGATACTTAGGACTTGTACACTCGTATAACCCATAACTAATTTGACTAATGACATGCAAACACTTAATCAAGTAATCTCATGATCATACACATGCATTTACATAATTATTTATTTCCCGGTAAATATATATTTTCTATGTGTAAGCTAATTCCATGATAAAACCACATCGTCATCTCATGTAAGTCACATAGATCATCAATTAACACAATTCAAGCCATGTCACAAGTTTCTAACCACATGCATGAATGTCATCTTGACCTAATAGGCCATTTACATGATAATTTCACGTATATAATTTCTATAAATTATTCCACATGCATTTCAACATCAAGTTTGCAACTTTATATTCCCTCATGCATCCATTCACATGAATCATGCAACTTTATACAAGATCTAATACAAAACAAGCACGATTATTCAAGATCTAGCATGCATGACCACCGAAACCGAGATTTTATCATAGATCTCACATAAAGTTAGCAACTTTATTACATGTAAGCCCTAGATCTAGCATTATCAAACATTCATGACAAGAATCACACACAAAGATTGAACCTTTACTTGCATGCAAACTTCAAAACCCTAGATCTAAGCATGGATCATCATCAACATCATAAAATCCATGGTTTTATTTCAAAGATGCAAACTTTATCATCACAAACCCTAGATCTATGCATGAGAACACTATATCATCAAAAATCAGCCCTAGATTTAGCATAAAGCTCAGATCTTGGCAACTTTTGACCACGCAAATCAAGATAGAACACATACCGATGACTAGAGGATGATCAAGGATGATATCGGGACTTGATTCTTGAAGGAAAGCACTAATCTTGATGCATGTTTAGTAGGTTAGGGTTTGGAACCGTGGTAGCAGTTGATGGGACGTTTTAGGGGAGCACATATGGGATAATAAGGGCTAAATGTGCTTGAATAGGGAGCACTAGGGTTTCCGCTGAAAAAGCAGTCCCAAGTGTATCGCTTGGAGCCCTAGGATGCTCTAGGCGATACGCCTAGAGCTTCCGTCTGGCAGCCCCTTTGACTTTTTTTGACCGTTACCCGTTTTTTCCGTTTTTTTCGCGTTTGTGGTCCTAGATTTTCTACGTTTTTCCCCATTATTTTAATTTACCATCATTCTTATCACATCAAATACAAAAAAATCAAGTATCAACATGCCCTATAATAATTTACGATCATGAAATTAAATTCACGTATCAGTTTGCATGTAATTCACTATACGTAGCAGTTTTTAGTTTATCACCAATGTTTCGAGACTCGAGCTTGTGTGTGATGTTTGTAAAGTGTTTTAAGGCTATTAGACTCATCTAATATCTAGATTAACATGCTACGCCTATATACACGATTTTCGGTTTGCCAATTTTATCAGTTTTATCCGTTTCTAAGGTTCGGGTCTCACCCAAAGGGCCAGAATGTCACAAGAAGATAAACGTTACAGCTATACACAGATACAATCAAGGCAAATAGTTGTATTCACGTGTGATCCTATAATCAAAAGAACACTACGGCATGAAGAGGAAGTAAAATGTTCAAGAAAAATATTATAATACATTTTAATAGTGCAACACTTGGGGAAACGGTCCACGTGCCGGGTGTCAAAAATCAGAAAAAGTCAAAATTGGACAAATAAAGGAGCGAACCAGATTGTCTCGTCTAAGAAAGGATCCCCAGACGGTGTGTAATAAATGGGTTGACCGGGTTGGATGTGCTAACTTTCGGTTCAAATCTGTGTGTTTTTATAACACAGGATACAGACCGTCCGGATGCAAAGTGGACGCGGAGGACGCGGGTCTATAAAACCCAAGATTTTGTCATTTCTTCTCACTTTTAACCACTTTCTCCTCTAATCTCTCTCTACCCAAGTCAGTGTTCATCCAAGAAAGAGAGCCAGAGCACTTTGAAGCCTCAATTAGGAGAATCCAAGGTCTGAGGCTTGTAAGGTAAGCTTCCTAAACCAAATCTTCATATTTTTAAGCTAGATTGAGTTATGGATGACTTGTTTTGGTTATGACCTTGCTCCGGTGGTGTTAGGATTGTGCTAAGAGATCGAGCTCTGGATTTTGTATTGTAGCTTGTGGAGCCAAGGGTAAGCTTTGATCGCGTCATGCATTGATGATCTACCAGATATGGCAAGTTTGGGTGGAATGGATGGATGATAACACCATAAATCATGCATGTAAGGAACAGTCGGTATCCAAGGAAGGTTATTAGGCTGTACCAGAAGCTTGATCATCATAAGCCTCATTACACAAGGCTAAGGTAAATGGTATAATGAGAACAAATAAACATAGCTTAAACCATTATTTTCTATCACTAAATAAATGCAGTAGGGATTAAATATCATAATATTATAAAATAATTTTCAGTCGCAATATAAATGTCTTGGGGATTGAAAGAAGGTAGTAATGGGGACAAATTGAGGAATGTATTGGAGAATGAATGTTAGCCCCTTGGTGTTATTCAATGGGCACTGTGTTTTAGTTACTAAAACCACCATCTATGATAATAAATAAAGGACTTGATGGGGACTTGAATAACTAGTCTTTGATAACCATTAGATATTGATTTGAGTATTAAACAAATCTTTCTCTCAAATTTTTTTTTAATCCAACTAACTCCTCTTCCGTGACCTTCAGCTCAATACTCCTCCATCCATTCCTTACAATACATTGATTTGAGCTGGGGATTGCCTCCATCTTTTCTACTGTTGTGGATTAAGTATCAACTACGTTTGTTCATGGTCTTTGTTATTATTGTTATGGGTAATATCATTTTGTTTACTCTATTTAATAATGTCTTTAACCTTCTCCATATCATTATATTTTTCAAGAAGGCACTCAACAAGACAATTACATTACATGATACCATAAACATTTTCGACTTTCTGTCACACTTTTGGTATAATAGTTTTTGTTCGCCAATGACATGTTTGAGAACATCTATGTTGTTCTTCTGTTATTTTGTAAGGTTCTTGATCATTGTTCTTAAGGTTATTAATCATTGTGATGACTTCTACACATTTTTTGTTATGGAGTTCCATCTATATATGATGCATATGAGGACTGAGATTGAGGAACACGAAGTTTTAGAGCCTTCAAGTCTAATGAGAGCCTAGATATATTGGAATTCATCTCATTCATTTCTCTTTTTGTCATTAGAGATTAATTAACAATATGGTTTAATTTATACTTGATTAACGTTTGATTGAATAGATTTAGTGTAATAGTTCATTGAGCTTTTCTTACATTCATTTAATTTCGTTTGCCTTGTATATTTATGTAAACGTTTATCTTTACTTCTATACTATATTATAATACATATAAGAAGGAAAAGTTGTCAATTACTAAAAAAATTAAGATTTTTAAGGGGACGAAATAGTCTTTTAAAAAAGAATTAAAATGATCTTTTTAATAAAAACTAAAAAATTAAACAATCTATTTAATGATCACTAATATTTAAATGATGATATATAAGTAAAGTAAGTAATAAGTCAAATACGATAAATTATTTTCCATATGTAAAAATGAGTATCGCGTCACAAATTGTTACTACCACAGTATCGCGCGAATTTTTAACTAGTTATTTCTAAATAATAACTATTTATTTGAAGTTTTTTATGGATATATTGAATCCTTAATTTGATTCACTTCGTCAAATTTGGCATCTAAATTTGCCTTTATTGACCGTATATTTCTTTATTGTTACGTATAAAAAAAAGTATCACGTCATAAATTATTACTACTGCAACATCGCGCGAGCTTTTAACTAGTTATTTCTAAACAATAACAATTTATTTGATTTTTTTTTGGAAACATTGATCCTTAATTTGATTCACTTCGTCAATTTTGGCATCTAGTTGCCTTTATTGACTCCATATTTCTTTTGAAGTCAAAATTATTATAATTTTTGTCATAAGCTTGTACTTTTGAGGCTTTTTGTTGAGAATTCGGGCTTTAAAAGCATACTTGAGAAAAAGAGAGGACATGTTGTGCTAATATGCGTCTACATTTTAATGAGGAAATGTGAGAGAACTAAGGTCATTTTAATATGGTGTACGATTCCATGCCAATGATCATCGTTGTCGCGACCTTGCCAAAGAGGATGAGCGGTGCTCAACAACCGATTCCTTTGTCGCTAGAATGACTTAAATTGAAATTTATTTGAGATGTTACTCACGTTTCCCATTTTTTTTACAGTTATATTTATGTAAACGTATGGCCAGTATGTGTAAAAGTCAATTAACAATTTTTTTAGAGAGTCAAACCAGTCAATTTACGCCCAATACGTATACCTACGACCAATATTTAAAAACATTACATCACAAAATAGTCATATGGGTTAACCATAAAAAAATGACTTCAAAATAGACAAAACCATAAAAAATGCCGGAATTAACCAAAAACTCAATTTCATATATTAAAAAATGTTAGAGCATAATCGGTTCGTCGTGTGAAGTATCTGAACGAGACGAAGTTGCACAAAGGCTATTACACGAAGTGGGTTCGATTGTCCGAAGTGACACGAACTGTCATCCGAAGTCACACTTCGGATGAGTTTGGATGCACACGAACTCACAGTTCGGATGAGTTCGTGTACAGTAGTATAAATACTCGTTTTGCTTTGTAATTCAGTAACGAGTTGAGCGATTGTCTGAGTGTTAAGTGTGTGTTATGTAAGGTGTTTTCTCTGAGTGATTTCCAGGTTGTAATTGTTATATTGTGATCTGAAGAAACCTAAAACCGATCGGGTCCGGGTTGATCGACTCGGGCTTCTGAAATCTTTCGGCTAACCATGTCTGGATCTACGGGTCCTGTGATAATCAGAGCAAACACGTTAGAAGGGGTCAGAGACCGGAGTCTCTGGACCACCCTCCGACGCTCAACATTAGTCTTGTATTCAATGATGAATCAGTTCATAGAATTATAAAGTAATAGTAAAAGTGCAGAGAAAGAAGAGGAGAGGAAGAGAGTCCCTGAAAAAGGAGGAGGGTTCTCCTATATATAGGAGGGGAACCCTAGTGGTTTGGAGTGGGCTTTTTAGCTAGGCCCAAAACGGCTGGGTTAAGCCCAATTAAGGATATATTTATATCTATCCTCTTCAAGTCTTCCCTAGTCCAGTACTGACTTGTTTCCAAGTGTAGGTGCTGGACTAAAAATGTGTTTGCGCCAGGCTACTTTCTTAGCCGTAGGAGGTGTGGTCCGGGGTGGCCCGTGTATTTCAGGGCAAGCAGGTAAGGACATGTAGTCCGTGCTGCATCCAGTGTTTTGTGAGTGTATGTGATGTATACATGAATGTATGCGTGGTGTATAAAGGAAGTTTGTTTTAAATGTTTCCGTGTGAGCTTATGCGCATTGGCTGTGTCTGAGCCTTGGTTTGATCGAAGCAAGATTTGCTTGAAATTTCCACTTAGTGCAAGGATCCTTACACGGTCCGTGCGGGAAAAAAATAAATCCAATTGAGGATAGATTTGTATCTATCATCTTCAAGTCTTCCCTAGTCCAGTACTGACTTGTTTCCAAGTGTAGGTGCTGGACTGAAAGTGTTGTAGAGTGTTTACAGGAACGACGCGCTTAGTGGTGTATGTGAAGTTAGCGACAGGCGCTTGTAGCTTTGACTGATCCCGCATAGATGGAACTATAGGCATGAATACACGTAGCTGTTCTCATTCGCTTGGAGATAATAGAAGATGTCTATGCGTGAATTATGCGCGTGCGGGTCATCCTGTACGAATTATTACGGACGATTGCGCTTTTAGTAATGCGTAGTGCGTAACAAAATTTGGCGCGTGTTAATAGCGTATGATGTGCTATCCTGGAGCTGGTGATGGTGAACCGACTTGCGTGGATAACACTTTATACGTATATATGAGTAGTTGAGAGAAGTTCTCGTGGAGCTGGCATAAATGGGTACTCTTTTACACGTGTGCGTGAATCAGACGACACGGGATCTGTTAAGCCACATTGGAGAAGCAGATGCGGGGATGCCTGCATAACAAGCCTAGGTACTTGGCCTATTTGTTGAAGCTGGGTAGATTATGAGGTGCCCAACCTATATATGTGTGAAGCCTTTCTAGTAATATTGGTGTGTCCCCGTATGCCTCTCGCACAACTTATTTTGGAAGTGTTGATTGCATAAGTAGATGCTTGGTGTATCTGGTGAGACCATACATGAAGAAGATAGATGGCCTAGGAGGACTGAGGGTGGAGGGTTTGCATCCAGCCACGCGGTAGTCAGTAGCAACAAGGATACGCGTCTCACTCGTGCATCGTGTATGTTGTATGATTTCGCGAACTATGCCTTTATCATAGGCGTTTGTGCATTTTATGCTTGCATGGACCATAGCTTTGTATGGACACATTTATATATTTGTTTTTGTCATGGACAAAGTTTGGATAGATTTGTACGTATCAATGCATTTCAAGCTTAGCGTTTCGTGTAGGCTGACCATGGGTGTTGCCTTTGCTCTTGTATACTTGTGCGCGCTTGATGACGGTGGCGTCCGCGTACAGCCAGGGGCGTTCCGCGCGGTCTCTCATGTGCGTGACATGTTTCTTAGGCGAAGCGCGTAAAATACGGATGCTTGTGTGTGTGCAAGGTATCGGTGACCTGCGCGTACCCTTGTTTTTCAAGGGGGCGCTCGCGAGAATATGTTTAGCCGTGGGCGTGACAATATTGATCCACGTGTAGCCTACTGGGACATCGCGCTAAAGAGGATGTTCGCTGCAGACGAAGTACCCTGGACCTACGCAAAACCTTTTGGGTTGTTAATGTTGCGCATCGCGAAGTGATTTGGTTTGTGTGCCTCACTAGGTCTCGTGCACGACCTGTTTTTCAAGCGGGGCACGAAAGGGGAAAGGATGCTCGTTTGTATGCGAGGTACCTCCCAGACCTGCGTATGAAACGATTTTAGTCATGGACGTAATCGATCATGGTCCTTCACATCTTGTTTCTCAAGCGCGAACCCTATTAGATTTTAGCTTTTTAGCGTAATCTATCATATTGGGGCTCTTTATAGCCATCCTTTTCGCTTTTACGCAATAAAATTAACACTTCGAGTAGCGAAATTCATTCGTTTCGCTAATGTTATGTAACTTGCCAAAAGTTGGCTAACTGTAACACTCGCGTATGTGCGAGGTATGTTAGAATATTTGAAGAGCAAATGTGCGTCTCGTAGACACATTGCTAAAATGGATCTGTAACCAAGTAAAGATGTAACCATGCAGACGTATAGTCCTATGTTCCATGATCCTTGCACCGATAATAACACGATGCGAGACACATGTAAATTGATAATAATATGGCATATGGCCAAATGATGGCATGGTACGCATAATGCGTGTGACCATGCAATAGAAGAACGATGTCATGATATGTAGTCCGCTATGTATAACAGTATGTAGTAAAAAATGGAGCCAATTAATATGTTCCTGCCCAGGAAAGCGGTGACACATGCCTTTATGAAGCCAGAGATATAACCAAGTAATGGTGTTATGTGTCTTGGTGAAGATATGACGCGTGAGCTAATAAATCAATGATATCCTGGTAGTAGTAGTAAACCGCATACAAGCATATTGTTGCGGCGCAGTGTAAACAAGTGGCCGAATGAAGATAGTAACATGGCGCGTAGCCAGAATAATAGCATACATTATGGTCAGAATATCAACAAACTATAGCCACATAATAGTACAACGTGGAGTTTGTAGCTTAACGATGACATGACCTATAGTCAGATAATACCGTTGAATATAATAAGAGTTGGCGTGCAGGTGCGTCAACCGAAAAGTAGTGACTTGGTAATAACGTGGCGCGTAACGGAGTAAAGGTGCGACTCAGAATCCTTAATATCTTCCAACTTTGCATATATGCTTATGTCCATGTTTAAAGGAAACGACTTGGTCTAAGTCATACTGTCACCATCCCCCAGTTCAATGCTACTGAATTATGTTAGTAGCTTTGAACTTTGTATAATAATTCAATATGCACTTTGAAAATAAAACAGGAGTATATAAGGTTTCCTTAAAGTCACAACTTTGATCAATGTTGACTAACCTTAGTTAATGATATTTTGGAGATGTTCTTTTCCTGTTGAGATAATGTTGTAAAAGATATATACAACTTGGTTGAGCGCGTAGTCCCATTACATTGCAGCATATGTCAGAGTGTGGATATGACGTGCGCCTGGACATCGTAACGATTTGGTGCGTAGAGGTGAACATAAGTGGTGTACCTTTGGTTTTAGTATGTACGGTTTGTTGCGAGCATTGATATTTAAAGGAATGTACGAGCCCCAATTCTTCGAGGACTAAAGGTGACATATCTCCAATTTAGAGGGATGCGTAGACAAACATCACCTTTTACTTTACATAGGAAACAGCTGTGAGTGAGTAGGTCAGCAACATATAAACATTTACCTTCCCAATCTTTATAATTATTGAACTCTCTTTCATTTACAACATTCCTTGATTGAAGGTTTTCCGCCAAATGACCTGAGCTTAAAGAAGTCAACGGAGATGGCGCTGCGGGGAAGTTGTGTGCGTTGAGCGTCCAAATCCGCCCATAAATGCTTGATGCGGGACATCGTCTTTCGTCACAGCGAAGCGCCGAGCCTTCAAAAATTCATCCGGTATAAGTACAGTGGCCAGATTGGTCACCCGCCGGTGACGCGCTTCGACAAAAATCCACCCGCCGGCGAAAGAAGTGGCACGTCTGGGCAATTGTAGTCATCGATTTAGCCTCCGTGAAGTCTTGGAGGAATGGGTTACCGCCTAATCGGTGGTGGAAGTGTTCCCCTGTATGGCGCGACAGAAGGAGTTCGAGATGCCGGAGCAAATTGTCTTCCGCCAGCGATGACAAGGAGATGGGTCAGCCCCGAATATGGCGGCAAGTAAGATCATCCGCTGGTGACGCGCCTGTTTCTAAGAGTGGTTCGATTAAAGGTAGGTAAACTCACGTAATTCAAACTCGAAACGTGTACCCAAATGTACATGGCTACCAAAACCCAACTGCTAGAAAGGGCATAGCTTATTATAGCTAGTCATCGAGAAGGTGCATAAAATCACCCGAAAGAAAAAGTGACCACTTGAAACTCAACCCAAGGGGTTATTGGAGTTGCCCGAGATTTCTACGAAATATGGTTATGCAAGAGAGGATGAGCGGTGGGTGCCACCAGCTAAAGACCGCGGGGCCAGAAAGATGATCCACAGATGTGTAACTAAAAGTGCTCTAAAGGCAGCATCGCATGAGAGGTTTCCCCACCGGACATGTTACCTGCTAAAAATAATAGGCAAGAGGAATGGTGTAGCCAAAATTATGGACCACCTGCGACGGTATATTAATTCCAGAAGATCATCTCCCATTAACAGGGTTAAACATGTGTCCTTCAACTTTCTCAGATATCTTCTTGTATTATTATATGAGCAGAAACATCTTAAAGCCCATGGGTGCCGAGAAACCAAAGCATCCTCAGGTGCACTCATGCATGTCGGAGGAGGTTGTTGGCGGGAGATGATTTGGCGAGGATAATCAAATGCCGGTGATACATCTCTACATCTTAATAGGGTCGGCGAGCATCCGCCGGAAATGGGGGTTATATCAAAACATCCGCTTGGGGTGAAGGCAACAAAGAAGGTACAAGTTGTACCTGCACGGATATGAAAATGATCGTGACCACCCCCAAGTGATGGGCGGTGCTACCGGTAATGACCCGCAGGGGATTGCGCAGCTAAAATACAGTGATCCTCAGTAGAGTTCCCTATTAAAAAAGGTGAGGATCCGTTGCCGATACGCGGGTAGAATTTGGTGATCCGCCGGTGACCAGGTGGGTAAAATTTGGTAACCTGCATGTGTTTGCAGAGGGGCTTCCGCAGAGGGGGCTTTTGGCGCATGCATCAGGCCATCAGGGGGTTTGCCTAGACAGTGTTGTGCTAGAATTCCGATCTCTTCTTACCTCCGCCGGAGATGGCGAAAGGAGTTGTTGGCGGGATGAAGCGGAAAGATGTTGGCCCCCGAATATGAAAAGTCCACAAAGAAGATTCCCGCCATATACGTGTATGTGATGAGCGGCTCTACGAGTGATGTCCGCCAGAGATTGGGAGAGGTGTAGCTTGCACTGTCTCCATCAACCCGTGGCGCGTGATGTCAACATGTTCCGCTGAGTTAGCAGTTAAAGATTGACACCGACGACAAAGGGTGAAGGGCCGCCTACCATCTAAAGCAGTGGCCGCCCTATAGAGTACTCCCCCCTTAGCAAGGGGACACCCGCCGACCAGTGGGGGTGGTGTACCGGAGACTACTTTACCCACTAAACAATGAGCCTTGACCTTGGTTTGGAGCAGTAAAACAGTGGCGAAGCTTCCGCCTCGGAGGCGTCCGACAAAGAGAGGAGAGGAGCAGTGGTCTTTAAATGTTGCGCAGTGGGTATGTATATACCCTGATAAGCATTTGTACCCCAAATGGATATTGTAGTTTGATTTTCTGAAATCCCACTTACACATATATGAGCTGCAAAATTTAATAAAATTGTGGGGGCCACCAATTTGGATGTAAATGCGTGGCACCCTTTTGTCTACCAAATTTAATTCATTCAATGTTACTTGTAAGTCAGAAAATTGCCCTACTCCACGCAGGTGCCTCTATCCTCACGCTTTCTTTTAATATATATATATATATATATATATATATATATATATATATATATATTTTCTTGTATTAAAGAATTACTGAAACTATGGATAATGACAGCATCAAAAACTGATTTTTCTGAGAATTAGTTTTACAATATACCATAAGATGGGTATTTGTCACTTGGAACGACACTTTATGAGAATGGTTTAAATTCATGCGCTTGTTGCATGATGCTAAAGATGATTACCCGCCGATGATAATCCGTCTTCAGGAGATATGCCCCTGCGGGGATGATTAACAGGAGATATGAGGCTTGGAAACCTCACATATCTACAGATGTGTGGTCCGGCAGGTGGTGGCGTGGTGATATGCATGATATCACAATCCAAAACAAAATCCTCTATGCATGGCGGCCGAATGGCCATCCGTAAACGATGCGCGATGGTGAAATCCCGCCCGCCGACTAAGGGAGGTGGTCCGCCAGAGATTACGCAGCTGATCCGCCGGGGACGCCGGAGATCGCGCGGGTAAGAACGGTGAGCCACTACGGATAATGTTTCCCCGGAGCGTTCTATTCGGAGTGTCCGTTTAAAAAAGGCGATGATCCGCCGGAGATTCGCGTTGTGTTGCGCAACGGAGAAGGTGAAAGCAGCGGTGACCGCCGTCGAGTTCTTACATGTTGTCCGCCGTTGACGATATGGTCAGGGAGATTGTCCGCCGGTAAGGTTCCAACAAAACCGATTAATATGATGCGCAAGTAGACATCCTCTACAGCGGAGCTGCGCTAATTTTGTTTAGGGTACCAGCTATTTATGCATGTTGCCCCAAATTGTGAGTTCCAAAGCTTTACAAACTTTATGATATATTTATAATATAATACAACTTGTCATAGTTGTTAGCGGTGTACTGGATGCGTGTAGCTTGTGCATCAATAGTTGTAAGTAGCTTGTGCATCAATAGTTGTAAGTAGTCTTTCTCCCAATGAAATTGGGATGAAGTTAGCAATTCTTCATATAAAATTTGAGAAGCAAAAGAAAATTATGATATACAAATAGAAATCCCAATCACCATGGAATTTTGAAATCAGGATCGGATAACTCTCGATCAGTGCATCATGATATAACGATTTGTGCGCATTTAGATCTAGAATTGTATTTATGATTTATATCTAGACAGATCTAAACATATTTATATAGATCTGAACATATTCAAACAGATCTGAGATTTTCTATGAAGAAGATGAAATGGAGAAAACGAGATTTACCAGCGTTGAGTCCCGTAAAACAAACACGGTTTCCGAAGAATTAAGGAGAAAAGCTGTTCTAGCCTAGCTTTAGAAACCGGATGGCGCCAATGAAGAAACCTAAAACCGATCGGGTCCGGGTTGATCGACTCGGGCTTCTGAAATCTTTCGGCTAACCATGTCTGGATCTACGGGTCCTGTGATAATCAGAGCAAACACGTTAGAAGGGGTCAGAGACCGGAGTCTCTGGACCACCCTCCGACGCTCAACATTAGTCTTGTATTCAATGATGAATCAGTTCATAGAATTATAAAGTAATAGTAAAAGTGCAGAGAAAGAAGAGGAGAGGAAGAGAGTCCTTGAAAAAGGAGGAGGGTTCTCCTATATATAGGAGGGGAACCCTAGTGGTTTGGAGTGGGCTTTTTAGCTAGGCCCAAAACGGCTGGGTTAAGCCCAATTAAGGATATATTTATATCTATCCTCTTCATGATCAATAACCAATCTTTTTAATTACGATTTCATATCCGAAATAGCTAGATCGAGTAGACGATCCGACGCTCACGACTTTTCAAAAAATATATTGAAATAAAATGTGCAAGTTTAAAAATAAACATAAACGATTAAAAGAACGTGTTAGAGCATAGTTAGTGTGTCGTGTGATGTATCTTGACTAATTGTATGAGTTAGAGTATTGGAAGTATGGCAACCAACGAACTGGCCAACGAACAACTAGCGAACTAGCAACGGACCACAGGTTGGTTGCTCAGCCTAGTTCGTTAGATCAGTACATAGTATATAATGTTGGTTTGTAGTCATTTGTTATAACTTTGCGAAAACCAACTATGTGAGTTCTTTGTGTGTCCAAAGAGCTTTTTGTGTCAAAATATTTTGTAAGAGAACTTTTGTGTGGATCAATACAAACACTTTATATTTAATCTTGAGTTTCATTAATTATATCATGGTTTGATCATGATCAGTAGACGATTTTTCACTTACGTACTTATAAAACGCATTAAAACACATAAAGCCGGCTGTACAAACTAATAAAAACTAAAATTAACCGAGTAATCAAATTTCAATTCTGTTTTGTAATAAAATTCTATAAAAAAATTATTGAATTCAAATAAGGTTTAACAATATACACCTTAAAAGGCATCTATTTGTTCAAACAAAAATAAAAAAAAAATTATATTTCAAAAATATTACAGAAAATATATTGCCAGCAGACATAGATGTACATACAACTCATAGAGATTCTGACAAACGACCAGCGGAGAGAAAGAAGTGACGTCCAAAGCCCTAGAAGTACATACGACCCGAAAAGGTTTTGACAAGTACGCTTTTTTTAACAACAATTTTTTCATCCAACCTTGCATTTGCAAGGATTTGAACTCTCACCAACCTTATAGAGAGACAATCACCATACCACTAAGCTACATTACCATAGGTTCGACGAGTATGCATTAATCCAAGTAGAGTACGTATATAGCGGGTAGGGTGTTCATCGGATCGGATAACGAATCATTTGATTTGATTTCAGATATGATTATTTTACGGGCATATCTGAAATCTGAATCGATCCAAATTGAGAACTTATCCAATCAATCCGAATTAAATTCGGATCGGATTCGGTTATATCCGAATAATCATTTTCAGTTGTGAATATATCAAATTCGGTGTATCTTTCCAAATAGCAACAAAAGAATATGAATAACAAAACATATTTTTCTAACATGTCCTTAACCAAAAGTTCACATCCACAATAAACAAAATGAAAAAATAAATAATAAAACATAGTTTTTCAATATGTTGGTGTTTGAACTTGAAGTGCATTGGTTGTGATTGCTGAGCTGTTTGCGTTTGAACTTAAAGTGTGTTTGAGATTTGAGAACGAGAAATCATAAATCCCTACTATAACACCTTTGTACCTCTTTTAGTCTTTAATTTGGATTAGTTATAAAAAAATACATATATATATATATATGTATGTATATGTATATATATATATATAATAACAATTGATTTCTCACCCGCGATTGGATTAAAACCATCAAAAGTTTACAATAAAATATAAGGTAAACAAGCAACAAGCCGTGCCGCTAGACCTTTTTGGATAACTAAGCTAAGTCTTTTAAAAAACTACGTTCATAGCTCTTGGAGTCATAACATTACCATGTGTGACCCGCTAAACTCTACTAAGTAGCTCTACGACTTCAGGAGCAAAGAACCCCAGAAGTATCAAAACAAAGTGGTATAAACACCGAAACACGCATTGATTGCAATGCACGCTTTCTCATGTTTAGTTACTTTGTCCGACACAATATTTAAAGCAAACTCACCCACTATACGTGAAAGCACCATCCCTGAGCCCATAGGAGGGGAAACCTCTGTAGATCCGCACACGTTGTTTCCCCTTATCCATCAAAAAACAAAAATGTCAACTGGCTTGAGGGTTGATTTTCCTTCCAATGGGTTGGTCAAGAAATTCACAGGTGCTTCTTTCTTTGCGGGAATCCCACGCCTGAATATGTCAAAACTAACATCCTTAACCAAATCGCGTTGATACTTGAACCTCTGCAATGTACAACATGTTCTCCAATAGAATCCAAACATGCCTTATGACAAACATGGCATATCTCATCAACCTGAAATAGGGGAATCGTGAGACGTGAGACGATATTTAAGTATAGTACGATACTTTACATATAACATATGCTGGCCAAGCCCATCAATGGTGAATGGAAGAAAAAAATTTGAGCATGTGTGCATGTAGACACTAGAAAACGGATATCGGAATAATGGCGAAGAAACCGAATAAGCCATTTAATAAAATTAAAGATATCCGATATCTAAATTCCTTATTCGGATATGATTAGAATCCGATCTGAAACCCGAAGAGAAAATTCGGTTCGTTTTCCGCGTTTTGAATACGATTTGATTTCGATTTTATTTAGATTTCAAATTTTTTGTTCATCTCTAATTGCGGAAGCCTTATATGTATTTTATTTTTATATATATTTTATTTTTATTTTCTTAAATTTTTTTATTTTTAAATAAGGAAAGTACAAAAGAAGATACCCCTTCGTGGATTTCGGGTCGGAATATTAGACAGACTGAAGAGTTCACACGTCTCTGGATGCTTTGCTAAAATTATCGTTTTCTTTCTTATTTTCCCTTTTACACACACACAAAAACCCTAAGATCTTGATCTACAAATCTCCGAATTCAAGTGCAACAATCTACCAACAACTGGTTGGTAAATCATGCTAGTTGTCAAATCTTCCTACTTCCTCAATTTTACTTCATAAATTTAGGTTTACAATCCGTTCATATTATGTTTACGAACCGCCATCATCATCGCAAGCATCGACTTTGTGGAATCAGGAGACAGTTAATCGATTGAACGCTGGTTTTGATTTATTTCTCGCTGGATGATTCCCTGCTTTTAATTTTGTGATCGAGTGAATCCCTCTATGATTGTGGAGAAATTAGGGTTTGATTCTCACTCTGCTGGATGCGTCGTCGTTTGGTATAGATGCTTGTTCGAAGGTATCTAGGGCTTCCAAACCCGGTGGTCCTGGTAGTGGTATTCGTGATTATTCCGGCGATCGGCTTTATTATCCGTCGAAAATGGCGGCAGGCGGCGGAGAGGAGTGAGGAGATTAGGAGGCTTTTGTTTTTCGCTTCGGAGGAAGCCGCTAGGGCTGAGATTGAGGCGACTGAAGGATACTTTTATACCGCTAACACTAGTTCATCGGTTCCGGTTCCGGTTCCGACACCAGATTCAGCCTGGATACCGGCTCCTGATTCAACATGGGAACCGCCTACTGCATCGGTTCCAGTGGCCCCACCGTTGAAGCCAGTGTATCAATGCGCGGTTTGCTTCTCTCCTACCACCACGCGGTGTGCCAAGTGCAAAGCTGTTCGTTACTGGTAAGCTTAACCACTGAACCCTAGAGGGTCTAAACTTAATGAAATTTATTTTTCTGTTCAGAAACATGTTTCTGCCAATTTGCGTTTATATTTTGTATAAACTTCTAGAGGTGGCATAGATATTAATTAATAGGAAACGTATACTAGATGAAAAAAACCTTCCCTTTAACTGTTTAAGCAAGTACTATGCTGTTAAGATAGTAGAAATCTTTCATAGGGACATGATTAGATTTAAAAACTTAAATAGAAGTTATTTTGTGGGTGTTGTTTAAACTAACACCTAAATGCTGACAAACGTGAAATGAAGCACAAAGGAGTTGAAACTTGTGAGATATTGCAATGGTTGTATAGAGGATTGAATATATTATAATTACTTGTTTTTTACTCACAAATCTGTTTGAATCAAGTGAGGAAGGCTAGTGAGTGTGAAATATTTAGAGAACTAATATGTTATGTACTTGTCTCATTGTTCTATTTTACATTTTACTTAACTGGTCTTGTTTTCTTTTCGTGACATGATTTAACTTGCTATGTATATTCTATCATACTTAACTAACACAAGATGGCATCCCTTACTACTTAGGTCAGAAGTGCTAATACCACAATTTAGTAACTACTAACTACTTATGAGATCTCCCTGGGGTGTATTGATAGAATAGCTAAAGTTTTGGCTTTAGTTTTGCCACAAGCAATTTTAAGTTTTTATTTTCTTTTAACAAGAAGTCTGTACATAGATTATACATACATGAAAGTAGCTAAAAATAGGAAAATAGCTTCTTCCATTTTTTTGTTTCTTTTTCTATGTTATGATACTTAAACTGTGGTATTTTCTTTGTTGAGCTTCTTTAGCTATACATTGAATTTGTTTGGTGGTTCGTTGAGCTTGTACATTAAGCTTGTTTGGTTAAACGTAGAACTAAGAGATCTCACAAATAGGGTAGTTCATGCTTAGATTATTAAGTTATGTGCCTTTCTTTTTATTATTTTATTTTTGGGTGTTCAACAATTTACTACCAGAAAATGTTATCTAGAATCATTTTGTAAGTATTTATAAATATTGTGCGCCTACTGGCCCAATGTATGTGAGGCTAACACCTTCACCTCGTGCCTCGGCTTCTAGGAGCTTAAACGCCTTGGAGCTCTACACGTCTTTTATTAGAACCAAGGTCATGGTGTAAATGTGTAATGTTGGTTTTTGTTGGGCTTATTCTTAGAAGGGCTTGAGAGCATTAACTCTTTTTTGTGGCTGGCTATTCGTAAGAGGGCTTGAGAGCATTAACTCTTTTTTGGACGCATGTAAATGTGATGTAGTTTAAATTAGCGGTGGTTGTATACATTTTCTACCATGGAAAAATGACATGTCTGTGTAGATTTTGTTCTTTCAGGATTCAGCTCAACAGAATGATAATATTACATGAATATACACATATTTCAACTCTGTACATGATAAGTTTGTGCGACAACATGGCATATAGTCTAGCACATGTTCCCGTTTCACCTTTCAAATAGAAACAACTTCAAAGTTGTGTCGTTTATGATACTCTCCGTGTAATTCTATGTAAATAATGGAACAACATACATAAATCTATAGCGAGTCAAGAGTCTTGTCTGAGGGGTAAATAGCTCTCATATTCGTGAATTAGTTGAACACTATCATTAATTAAGACCAAACACACACATACACTCAAACAGATTAGGAACCCTAGTTTTTTTTTTCTTCTTTTTTGTTGTTTTCTTGCTTTTCTTGTTTGTCTTTGATTGCATTGCTTCTCTTTCAGTTTTGAATTTTGTATTCCTTACCTGAACCAAAAAGTTCAGCTACATATCTCAAGTTTATCTTAATTAGCTAAACTAAATGAACTTCATTACGAGTTAATTATCATACTTCATAATGATATGACTTACCCTAATTAGATACATTTGTTTATAAACAAGTACATTTACAGCATATCCTGCCTTGGGATTGATATTTGATTATTTTGAGCACATGATACTATTGTTTTGTTATTTAGTCCAAGTAGATGCTTTTTTATGACTTATTATTGTTTAAATAAAGTTCAAAATTCTCAGATATTAATCAAAGCTTACAGTATGATGCACTACTCTAGTCATGAATCGATAAGAGAAGATTCTCATACTCGTATGCTTTGTTCTTGTAACATTTTGTATATTTAATTTTTTCACAATTAATTTCAGCTCTGGAAGATGTCAAATCGTTCACTGGAGACAAGGTCACAAGGACGAATGTGTTCCTTATGTGGCTGTGAAGCCTGTTAGAGGTGTTTCAGGCAGTTCTTTGAAGCAAGAAGACAGTAAAGATTCTAGTGACACCTTAACAGATGATAATCGTCCCAAAATCAGACCTAACTTGCAATCAACTTCTGAGTCATTATCATCCGAGGAGTATTCTACTTTCTCTACCACTAGCAGATCGTCCACTGATGCGTCTTATGGCAATTCTGGGGATTCTGATGTTTCCTCTGAAAACTTCATGACAGTAAAATCTACTGGTTCAGGGAAGGTCAATCAGAACAAATCCAATCATAGTGATGTTGATATTCAACCCAGAATTTCATCTTCATCCTCTCGGATCAACGATGGCTTTAACGGGTCTTCATTTTTTGAGCCTTCTACAACCCCTTCTGGCTTTTGGAATGGAACCGTCCATTCCAAGAAATCCACCACTGACAAGCTGGATGGTTTTGAACCGTCTGGTTCCAAAGAGCAAACAACCAAGTTGGATAACTCTTCTGCAGATAGGTCAGGAAGTAAGAACTCAAGTGATGACATCTCTCCATCAAACTATACCCCACAAATATTAAAACATAGGGATGTAGTTGGTGACAGTGATTTGCCCCAATCCATGTTTAATCAAAATAAAAGTTTTTTATCTAGTGCTAGAGACCACTCAGTTGTTACAGATTCTAAAGTATTTGGGGCCGTGCCTTCTTCAGTTGTTGAGAGATCAACTCCTGTGGTCAACAACAAGAGTATGGCCGCACCTGTATTCAATTCTGTGAGCAGACTTGCATCTCAATCTACAAAAGCTGTAAAAACAGTTTATGAGGAAGAAAATACGGTTGCTAAGCCGGCACAACATTCTGGAAGTGGTAGAAATAAATTGCAGACACCAATTCTGAAAGTTGTTGACCAGCCTAAGTCCTCTAAGTTAGCTCGTCAGTGTTCACAAAGAACAGAGAGTGAGCCATCACATAAATACAGTTGCAAGGTATCCAACTGGAAGCTGTACTCTCTTTAAACGTAAACTCATTGAGATTTGTAACATTACCCGACCCTTACTAATTGATTTTTCTAATAGGGTCTCTTCTCATATGAAATGTTTGTCAAGCTTTACAACTGGAAACAGGTTGAATTGCGGCCTTTTGGCCTCGTAAATTGTGGGAACAGGTAGAAGCTATTCATTAATGTATATTGCAAAAGGCTAATGTTATCATCTACCTTTACATTACCTAAATATTTCTATATATTTGTCTAAATATTCCGCAGCTGTTATGCTAATGCCGTGCTTCAGTGTCTAGTATATACACCACCTTTATATGCTTATCTTCTTCAAGGACTCCACTCAAAAGCATGTAAGTTATTATTGTAATTCTCTTTGAAGAATATATTTGGAAAATGCATTTTTAATAAGCACCCCATTTTGACTTTTATTCTTTGTTGTCATCTCTTTTAGGTGACAAGCGAGACTGGTGCTTCACATGTGAGTTTGAAGGCCTTGTTTTGAAGGCAAGGAATGGGAATTCTGCACTTTCTCCCATTCGTATACTTACACAGATAGAGAGCATTGGGAGCAGTCTTGGCCGTGGGCGAGAAGAAGATGCACATGAATTTCTAAGGTACACCTGCTTGTTTATTCTTTCCTTCTTTTGTTGTAACTATCTTAATTGGTGGTCTTAGTGAGTTATCAACTGCTGATACAGATATGCTATTAGTACTTTGCAAATGGTTTGCCTAAAGGAAGCGGGAACAAGCACTACCAACTCATTAGAAGAAGAAACAACTTTAATTGGACTTACCTTTGGGGGTTATCTAAAATCTAAGGTAACATCATGGTCATTGAAAGATCTAAAATTCTAAATAAGAATTGTGTCTAAACTTGGTCTCTTTAATACGTAGATAAAGTGCATGAGATGTGGAGGCAAATCAGAGCAGCAGGAGCAGATGATGGATCTCACAGTTGAAATAGAAGGCAATATAGGTACTTTAGAAGAAGCTTTGGATAAATTTACACGTACTGAGATGCTGGAAGGTGAAAACAAGTATAAATGCAGCAGGTTAGTTCAAAATTTCTCATCTTGATTTGTTCTTTCTACATGGTGAATGCTATGTTAGTTTGTTGTATTGATTCTGTTATTATGTGACGTTTTTTGAGGTGCAAATCATATGAAAAAGCCAAAAAGAAGTTGACATTGTTGGAGGCTCCAAATGTGCTTACGATTGCATTAAAGCGGTTTCAAGTAACATATTTAAACGTTTTTTTTTTAATAGAAGATGATAGTAGACTTGTGTCTCTGCGAACTTCTTATTTTTTGTTTATTTACTTGGATGGTTTCAGTCTGGTAAATTCGGGAAGCTCAACAAATCAGTCAAGTTCCCGGAAATTTTGAACATGGCTCCATATGTGAGTGGGACGAGCGACAAGTCTCCGGTTTACAGGCTTTATGGAGTGGTGGTTCATGTGGACACAATGAACTCCGCGTTTTCTGGTCATTATGTGTGTTATGTTAAGAACATCAAGAACCGATGGTTCAAGATTGATGATAACGTGGTATGTTTTTATCTTCCCCTCTCTAGTTTCGTGATTTATTTTGATGAACGTCATGTTTCTTGACTTTATGTGCTTCTCATTGATAATGTAGGTAAAAGAGGTGGATATTCAGCGTGTTTTCACAAAAACAGCATACATGCTTCTCTATGCAAGGTATGGTCCTGCATTTTTTTATCTTTATTACTTTCTTACATAAATGGGTCCTCATTAGAGATGACAAAATGGGCGGGTTGAGTAATAGGCTAACCGCCAAAGTGGGTTCGAGTATAAAAGAGTAACTTTTGAGCACGGGCTGGATCAGCACCATGTTCGTCTTATAATTACAGCAATAAATCTTAATTTTGAAATAAGTGGTTTAGGAGGTGTATGCATTAAATATACACCCCGGTTTACCTTTAACCAGTTTTTTAGCTAATTGTTTCCATTCGACCCATTGACTTGCTTGAGATATAACATAGCTCAACTCGACCCATTTATGACTAAAAGGGTCAAGAATGCCACCTCTAGTCCAGAATGTTGATTTATCTGAACATTATATATAAGTCTGGAACCATCCCAATGGGCTAACATTTTGAGATTTAAAAACAATCATCAGGTGCTCTCCACGTGCTCCACGTTTAATACGCAGCTTGATATCGCGCAACCACCAAGATCCAAGAAAACACAAAACGGAAACATCAAGATCTCACTCCACCCAACCATGGACTGTCAATCATGATCCTCTGGCCATCCGTCACCGAACCCTCGAGGAATCATCCTCCTCGAGTGACAGTTCCGGCATCTTCTCAGAGTCCTGTTCTTGCAGCACAGAGGGTAGCCACAGGGATTCAAGCTGCATGGAAGAACATATTTCATGGGACTGGGAACATGATTCCAACAGCAACATCTCTTCATTG
>JBCNJP010000012.1:17707258-17794749 GCA_039602395.1 Deinandra increscens subsp. villosa | reverse complement strand
GTTATTACTTATATGCTTCCTTGTAAAATCCAACTAGTTGCCTTTAGCCGCCGAGCTCCTTGTATTCTTGCCAAACTTCACATTGGTATTGGTTGCATTGTTACGCTTCTGAATATTGTAATGGTGACGAATTGTTTTGGACCAGCTCTCATCTTTGGATCTTTCGGCAGCTGTAGCGTTTGTGTTCCCCCAATCGACTCAGAATCTGCATACTTCTGATATGGCATCGTCTGTGTCAATTGCAGCTGAGGATCATCCTTCTGAGTAGGTGTCGGTTTTAGCGCCTGTTTTTTCTTATTAGTTGCATCCTCAGGAGTGGGTGTTGAAATTACGTCCTAAAACAACAACATTTAAAGGTGATAAATAACACATCAATTGTTTGAAACAAAATTAAGTTTGAACATATAAATATAATGAATTAGGAATCTTAATGAAAGAAACTTACATCATCATCATTATCATCTGAGTAAAAAATGACCATGTCCTTATCCCACATAACAAAACTTCTAATTGCCTCACCAACTGTAGTCGCACCAGGGATCGGATAAGGTAAACATGCTGCGTCGCGGTTATCTAAAACCTTGTCAATGGACACTTTATAGCATTTGTTGTGGACTTGTTTGAAATGAACCACTTATATATCTTCTGACAACTCAACAGTACCCTCAGCGACTATGGTTCTACGGTTTACATGGCATAGACGACACTTCCTAATCTATAATAATTAATAATTTAACATTAGTAAAATAATTAGAAAGACATATTTGTCAAATTACGTATATACCCTTATCACTGGAGGTGGAGGAGTGTTTGCTTTCACAGGTGAGTTACGTTGTCGTTTGTTCTTTTTTGCGGTTTTACCAACTTCCTAAATAACATTAGATTATTCCCACAGGGAATGGTGTAAGTTACCGAATTATTGTAAATTGCTACAATATTCAAATAATAAGTTACTTGAGATTCTTGCTGCTGCGAAGCATGGTTCCGTTTGGCACCTTCTCTAAGATTATTGGGTTGGGTTTGTTTCACTTGTAGTTGATCACCTTGTTTCGTCAGCAACTGATCTTCAACGTTATGCACAACTGTTCCCTGATCAAAGAAGCATATTTTATAAAGTACAAAGGCTATAACAGAAATACATTTATCAAAATAATTATAGATTCAAATACTAAGTTAGGCTAACCTTAGCAGTATGCTTCTTTTTCTTCTTAAGTTCACCGACTGATTCATGCTTATTTGCCGCATTTGCAGTTCCATTCTTTTGAGACTCCCTTGAATGAGTCGGTGAGTTATTTCATTAGCCATCATAACTCCCTGATCTTGTACGCATGTTTGAAGTACAAACTTATAAATGAAAATATATATGTATCAACTTAACGGACTGTTACAGACAGATTCACTTACCTGGATTGAATTTGTGGATGGCAGAAGTGGAATTTTAATCCCACTTGAAGTAAGGGCAACCATTATCGCGGTCATCTGTTCTTCTTATTTTCTATACATTTCTCTCATCGTCATCAGCTCTTTATCTCTCTTCTCAGTCTCTTTATGTTTTTCCACTTCCGAAGCTTGGAGTAAAAGTTTAAGTTCCTCAACTTGTTTTTTGGCGGTACCTCTATTCCGTTTGGCATGGAGAAGTGCAGAACTCGAGATGCCCGTCCTAACACCTCTTACACTGCCATGTCTTTCCTTGCCGAATTTTATCGTCAAGGCATTCGTGCACGGTTCGACTGTCAATTCACCATCTTTGATCTTTTTATCATATTCTATCTACGCAAGTACGTCATATAATTTGAGTAAACTGATCATACATGAATATATGTAAATTACAGCAACAGAATATAAAAAAATAAAACATGTATATATATATATATATATATATATATATATATATATATATGTAGTCTCAGGAACTCACTAGTCGATTTCTGACTGCCATAACATCTTCACTTACTTCTCATTGCTTGTCTTTACGCGATTCCAACCACATTTGACTCCGGTTGTGTATCTGCTCAGCGGTAAGTTCTTTTTTTTGCAACCCTGTTATCATTTATAAGAAAAGTACATTACTTTAAAATCACATAAGTAATCATGAGATACTTTTTAATGAAGTATTCCACACTTACCAACTTTTTCTCAAGAGATGGATATCCATCTCGCCCTAACCTGTGGTTATAAGTAGAGAATGCACGTGCAGCTTTCCTTTTACTCGACGCGCTCTTCAAATAAAAAAAATATACAAATCAGATAACTCAATATTTGCTAACTTGAAAAATTAATAAATCAAGATAAATGATAATGTTGATCAACTTAAGACTAATACCATGAAATCTTCGGATATTGCATACGCGACATAGTTGTCCCACACTTGTTGATCAAGGATTATCGTCCGAAACCTTCTGAGAATCCTTGCTAACTTCTTCGGTTTGCCTATGTTTGGGTGTATGTCCTTTCTATTCACCCTACTTTGAAAGCTTCTTAGTAGTGTGCCTATGTGAGTCATAACTGTTTCCTTTTGTCTTTGTCGACTTTGTAAAAACGCTGAAACAATGATTATGATCGATAATGTTAGCTATAGGCTTGGAATTAAAATCATAATGTATACTAACAATTAATTAGATCAATCATAATGTACCAATATCTCTTCCCACAGCTTGTCTTGTACTTCTTTTGTTGCATCCTTCCAATTATGAATACTGAAGTTTACCTTTTCCCTCGCAAGATCGCCTAAGAAACTAACAAATTGTGCAACGTACTTTCCTGAAAACCGGCCATGGTCATCAAACCTCACTCTCCATCTTTTCCCACCTGATCTTGCATGTTTACTTCGCATCTTCCTTATTCGTGTTAAACCCCTTTTCCTCATGAGATTATCAGTCCCCTCTTTGTCCTCCTCACCTGAGTCATGGCTCTTTTCATCGTCACTAGAATCATCATCATCATCATCACTCTGATCAACTTCTTTGCGTTGATGATCTTCTTGAACATCAGTCTCCGAATTCACTTCAGGTTCGTCAACATCTTCCTCGTTATTATAACCCCCTATATTATCATAATCCCATCATCTTGCATACAATTATCATAATTTTTTTCTAGTGCATATTCTCCTTCATAGGCCATGACCTAAACAATGTCACAAAGTAACAACACAAGACAGAGAACAATGAAAAATGTTTATTTATACTAAACGTACAACCAAAGTATCAATAAACATAACCATCACTAACTTTAATTGTAAAAGAAGATGATCCACGAATTCTTGATGAACAATGATCACCCTGTTTCCGGAGCAAGTCAATTGAAAGAGATATGCGAAAGGATACTTGTCTAATGTATCCTAAACTTACATATATGTCGATTAATAAATATCTCATCGTTCGGTTATTTGCTTTGGGCCTCCACAACTGTAGGACTCTAATATAGAGCGGTCCGCCGCCGTCGGTGTGGCGCAAATCACTTACCCTTTGTTCTTCAGCCACCGCGTACTGACATGTATCAAAGGAGATATAAATTTTTTGAATTGACCCAAAGATTAACTAAAACAGGTGAGAACCGAAGTCTAATCATTCATTAAGCAAACAATGAAGCACATCACAGCGACCATAAAAATATTAATGAACCCAAAAAGCAGCAGCCTCAGTTTCTAAAAGCTGTGCAGAGTAGACACTATATAAAACCAACAGATTAACCTAAAATGTTCATACAAACAACAGTTTTATAGAAAGCATGGTGAACAAAAAAATGGAGCAAAATAAGCAACAGCTGCAGGTTCCAAAAACTAAGTACAGCTCACACAACAGGAAAAAAAACAGCCACCCAAAATGTATATACAAACAGCACCTGAGGTTCACATTATGAAGAAACATTGATGAATATTTGAAGCCAACCTGTGAACAGATAAGCAATACTCAGAGGTAGCAACAACTAAAATTGCACCTCTTCCATGGATGAACCGGGTAAAGATCGCAGGCAGGTAGGTAAATAGATGAAATAGAGAACGGCGATGGAACTGAATGTAGGAGGGAACAGACGAAGAGAGCAAGAAATTACCTCTGTAACCGGCTGCAAGCGGCGTTGGCGACTGAGGCGGAGGGCTGCGCCGGTGATACTGGGGTTGTAAAATGATGGGAATGGGGGTGGTGAGGTCGGCTGACGGCAGCGAAGGGTGTGGAGGTGGTGGTTTTTGGTGGTGATGGTGGGAAATTTAGGGTTTACTGTGGGAAGGAAGGAGAAAGGAGAAAGGATGGGAGTTGGGGGAAGAAAGAACCCGATCGGTTTCTTGTAAGGGTTTTTTGTTTTTTTTTTTAATTTCACTTCGCCCCTCCCCTTATTCGTATTTGACAAAAAGCAACCAAAACTCATAACTATTTTTTTTAAACAAAACTTAAGGGTTTTTCTCAACTTTTCTTAAAAATGAATCAACAAACCGTAAAAGAGGCGGTATCCATGCCGCAGGTTCTGAACACCATATCAGGCCATGCTTGGGTGCCTCGAAACATAGAATACAGGCACAAACCACATCCCACCTATAATATAAACAACATAACCTGGCACCCTATAAAAACAGACGCATTGGTGCTATCATGCATGTAAACAGCCAAGGCATCTAGAACAGGAACATCTTGCCATAAACTTCAAACGCAAAAAACAGCTATAGTTTGGGTTTACATTGTAAGGACCATGACATCCATATATATACCACCTAACATTACATAAGGAAACATTAAGTCATCCACTACATATATATAACAGTAGCCATCGAGCAAACGGAAGCTTAAAAATAAAGGCTACTGCCACAGTCACGCCCTCAGAAGCTCGCTTGTACCCTTCTTGAGCGAGATCTGACCAAAACATCACTGCTTCTAAGTTAATATGTACCTGCACGGTGTCGGTGCATATCCAAAAAGTCATGGCTCCATTCATCCCTTTTGCTGTTTACTCTGACCTAGTCTGCAGTGTTTTTTTTCTTTGAGGGACCACCCCCTTGCCCTGCGTAAAAAACATGTAACCATTAATGACAGGTGTGTTAATGACGGCAAGCGTTGCCTCTGTTGAGCAAACAATAGACGCCAGATACTGCGTCAGGCAGTGTGTAGACAAAACAAAACAATGGGCTGTTGTTAGATTTTTCTCACAGCGTGCCTCTAAATGTGTCATGTTTGTTATTACCTTCGTCAGTGAACTGCAGTGCTCTTTTAACGCCCTGTTTTTCAGGTGCACGTGGCTCTGTCTTCACCTGCAACGGAGTGGGCGGAATGATTGCCGGGCTCGCCATCTGTGGCGCAACGGCAGGCTCTAAAAGGGCAGGCGTTGAGATCTCAGTGACTCCATTGACACTCATGCTTAGGCGGCCTGGCCGAGCATCCCTCTGCAGCTTCAAATGAAATGACTTTGCCTTGCCCTTAATTGCTTGAACTGGATCTGGTAGGACAGTCGGGTCAGTGTAACCACCGTTGATAATTAAATCAGAGCATTCCCTCCCAACCAAAAGTTTCGCATCATCATCAAATAGCGTGGCTTTCATAGTTGCTGTGTGATCCGTGAGCGTCGTGCCAATGCAGTAGCTGCAAAAGAGCGACGGTCATTTTGGCTGCGGGTTAACAAAAGTGGGGTTGTTGTATGACATGAACTTACGTTGGTCTCGGTTCTGCGAATAGACCATGAGAGGCACAGCCCCACTGGGTGCCGCTTTTCTTAGCTGTCTTTGGGCAGTGTGGGCAGGCGTTGTAGTACCAACCTTTTGTGATGTGTAGGTCAGCGACTGTCCCTTCAACGATCAGTGTTCGGCCCTGTTTCAAGCAAAAAAAAATTTAGACGCGCCATCCAAAGTTTTTTTTATGTAATTTAGATATGCTTACTATGAGCGCATCTCTATCCATCTGCTGCAGCTGAGCCACTGTAACCTTTTCGTCAGTGATCTCCGGGGGTAAATCTCCACCGCCTTCAGTGATTGACAACTCATCGTCTCTTTCTTTTAGCCTACAATGCAGGCAAAATATCTATGAGCCTTGCATGCAAAGAACACGGCAATGGGTCTGTCTTGGGTGCAGTGAGAAGCGTACCTCTGTACCAAGGAATCAATGATTGGCCCCGTCGGGTTTATATAGAGATACATTGCAGGAGTCGATTGTAGCTGCACGTCACCTACTCCAAAATTTTCTGGTTAGGCGAGGAAAGCGGGAATGGGTTCCATGTTGTGTTATCGCGCCTTACCTAGATAGTCGGTCACCCTTACAGAGGCAAGTGCAATGAGCGCTGGCATTGTCACAGTTTCGAGCTGTTGCCTGTTAACTTTCTCGGCAGACTGGTTGACCTCCTTCCATAGCGCAGCGGTGATCCTACGGCCCCTGGTTCAACACAACAATAATTAGCGACAGCAAAGGTGTGCATGTGAAAACGAAAGTTACCTTGAATTAGAGATGGTTAGTTTCAGCAACTAATCCCCAGTCTTTGTTGGCAAGTAGTCTCTCCTCTGTAGGTACCCAATGTAATCTGAAAATGCAATGACATTAATTTTGTTAATCACTAAAATGCGAAATGTGTGATCTGGAATTCATTATTTAATGTTCAAGACATAAGTGGCCATATGCTTCAAAAACATTTGATAATCATATTTAATGTGAATAAAAGAGCAGCACCTGTATACTCGTCCTGCCTGTCGCAAATCTCCCTCAACTCATAGTAGGTCCTAGGATGAAAGCAGTGGACTGGGAGGTGACCATCATCAGGCAGCTCTGTTATGCTTGTTCCAGCACCAATGAGTAGGTGCGTAGGGTGGTTCACGATATTTATGTATGAATCAACCTCTGTGCAAAGGTAGCCCTCCATGCGGTAGGATGAATTCAGCTGCAATTTTTTTTCAATAAACCGCATGTCTCTTGGACCATGAGCAACAGCCTGCACCACATAACCCTGCACATACAGATAGCCTAGATCAGAGATTAGTAAAAACAGTTTGCACCATAGTTGTTAACTTTTTTCACCCACGTTTGCATCCACCAACAGGTAGCATTTTTCATTGGGGCGCTTATATGGCGTCCATTTCCTGATCAAGCGGACCTCAATCAGCCCACAGCCACCGAGTGTCAGCGACTTGAGTTCCTGAGCTCCAGTGCTACTGCTGCTATAACATAACACATATAAGGCCATCAATGACACCGAGCTAATTAAAAAAAACCTGGCAGAGAGACAGGCAGGCATAAAATGTTTCATTTTAAAGTGATTTACCAAACCTTAAACACTGAAAACTTATGATATGTTCTGGCGACTGCTCCATGGTCCGCAGACCACGTGCCAAATCTTACACACATGACACACAATAACATCAATACTTATTTTGTCTTACAAAATTTAAAGTGATAATTAATAAGTTTATGGTCCTCATCATCCGAGCAGTCAGGCATAAAACGTTTAACAGTTTTCTGTTTAGTGTATAGGAGTGTGATCCTACGGACTATCATATCAGGATTTGTTTACACCATATTAGGATTGTTGTAAACCTGATTTTTCTTTAGCTCATCCAGCACCTTAGAGTACACAATGTTGAGTGTTTGGTTATCACCCTCATGGCTATCTGATTTGATGAGGACCTTTAAGCCACCTGGCGACGTAGCCCTTGATTCGCAACATAAAGCTGCCCGTGACTAAAGACTGGCTCCGGCAAATAAACGCCAATTTTGCTTAAAGACTGCCCCTGACTTTTGTTAATTGTCATTGCGTAGCAGACTTTGATTGGGAATTGCTTCCTGGTAAGAACAAACGGGAGCTCTTTACAGTTGTGAAGGAAGCTGATCCTGGGTATATAGACTCGATGACCAACGTGTGTGCCAGTTATTATGTATGCTTCAATCACCCTCGGCATCAGATGCGAGACTATTAACCTGGTACCATTACAGAGCCCATTTCTTTGATCTATGTTACGCAACAAAATCACAGGGGTTTTTTCTTTGAGTTTCAGACAATGAGGAGGCATGCCCGGGAAGTTCAACAGGTTTAAATATTCAGCAGGGTACATGTCATCAGTAATCCCTCCCTTTGCAGTATGAGGTATCATGGAATCATTGCTCAGATACGTCGAGGTATCTCCTGGTATCAAATCAAGAATAATTTCATTCAGGTAATCAGCGTTTTCATTCTTGGGACAAACAATTGCCCTGTGTGAAAAACTATATGCGGTTGGGTTTTCCAAACTGTTTTCGTCATAAATAAACCGGATAAGCTGCATGAGGCTGTCATTTGAGTCTGGAATCACAAACTCTTGCGGTATGGTAATGATCTTCGAATCTGAGCTTCCGTCTTCGCTTGGGCAGCCAACGTCGCCGTCCCCAACTTCGAGCAGCCAGGCTGAGAAGCTGCGTAACGCCTCTTGAGCCCCTGGATCTGCACTCGAACCTAGAACACGAAGATTTTCTCTGAGTGTGTGTATTCTGAAATGCGGCCACAGGGCTGACCTTGTGAGAGACAGCCCCAATATCTCAGATTTGGTGGCTTTTTTCTTTACCGGCAGTGTCTGCCTAAAGTCGCCGCCAAGCAATATCGACTTGCCACCGAACAAACAGTCCTTTTTACCAGTTATATCTTGTAAGGTCCTGTCCAAGGTCTCAAAGCAGCGATGATCACTCATGGGCGCCTCATCCCACACTATAAGCGACGTTTCCAATAGTAACTTAGCAAGCTGCGTGCCCTTTCTGATATCGCACACGGATGTATCAGTGAGATCTATTGGTAGTTTGAACCTTGAGTGTGCCGTACGCCCTGAGGGCAGTAACAGTGAGGCGATACCAGACGCTGCAACTGCAAGCACAATCTTCCCCAAGGACCTAAGAGCCGATATTATGGTATTCCAAAGGTAGGTCTTTCCTGTACCACCATACCCATATATGAACAGAAGTATCTGCGTATTCGATGTGTGCGAAGCCATAACCATGTCGTATGCGTCACGCTACGCGGGTCTCAACCTGTCACTCATTAGCAGGTGTTCTGCAGCAAGCTTTTCCCTGTCGTATGACGTCTCCTCCATGACCAAGCGGTTGTTCAGCCTCGTAAGCATGTCAGGGCTCGGCATCGGTAGGCCAAACTCAGACAGCGAGCACGATCTGGAGCTCGACTTTAGCAACGACTGCAGCTCAAAGAGTACGTGCTGCTGCAGGTCGGTATCATCGATTCGAAAGGTATCCGCACGTCTGCCATCCCTCAAGCGCAAAAGTATATCATCTGACATGCTCTTCCAGTACTTTTCCCAGAGGCTAAGAGGGTATGAGACGTCGCAGAACAGGAGGATGTGTGTGAACAGCGAGCGTAGCTCTGTCGGTGTTGCCCACGCGGATGCCTCTTCAAACGCGGTACCCCATTCAAGATCATTACCAAGGAGGCCAAGCCTCTCACAGGCATGGCGGTACGTCGAGCAAACAACACCAGCCACAGTCTTTATATCTGCAAACGATTGGCAGCCCTTCTGACACGTCAACAGCATACGTAAATAAAAAGGCTCGCCACAGGTTGGGTGAATGTATGTCAGTCTTCCAAAGGATGGCCTTTTGGACGTAGACCTGCGTTTCCATTGTTTTTTGGAAAGATCCCACCAATATCGAGACAAATACTCGACATAACGTAGGCTTCTTCCCTCTGGGGTCACGGCGATTGTTATCCAGCCATTCTGTCAAGGTTGTCCTCGAGGATTTGGGGTTGGATGCTATATCGCGCAAACGCTGGCTGGCCCTAAAACTAATGCTCTGCATACCCTCGAGATGCACGCATAACACCTGAACGGCTGGGTCGCGATGGTGTATTGGGTAAGCAAAGATCCGCCAGGCAGCCTCGTGCGGACAAACATAACGGCCGTCGAGGTAATTCTGAATCTCATCTACCTCGACAGAAGGCTGGTCACCCGAGGCTGAGGCTGCAGCCGGCGTTCTTGACAGCGAGAATCGGATACGATCTGAGCCTTTGGATATGTACTTAAACAGGTATTTAATAAGCATGCTCCACCCACAATACTCAACATTGATATGGGCATCGAACCGTAGGCACAACGATCTATTATACGGCACAACGAATCTGTTATCAAGAGGTACACCGTTTGTTAAGAAAGGCAATGAACCTCTAGGCCTCTTGTAATAAACATAACCCTCCGAGTCAAACCGGGTGGCCTGCTCATACAACATAGGAAACGACTTTGAGCATCGGCCATCAACCATGCACGGAGAGCTCTCCCTTGCCAAGCCACACGGACCATGAAGCATTGACTCAGTCACAATCTTGTATAGAACAGGATCGTTTGCTGGGTCTGGCAGCTGAGCAGAAATGAACTTGTCAAGGTCAACAGGACTGTCAATCTTGCAATGGGGCGCAACCCACAGTAATGTATGGCAATGTGGAAGGCCCCTCTTTTGGAACTCAATGGTGTACAGGTCTGCGGTGACCTCGCCAAATGGCCTATCAGTCTTCAAGAACCTAATAAACGACTCTACTTTCATCTGGAACACTCGCGTAATAAGATCGGCTCTGTCAGGCGCACTGATCCTGGGATTGCGGGCCAGTTCACGCGTGATCTCTGGCCACCTCACATTGCACGTAAAGGTCACGAAATACTGCGGGTTACCATGAACCTTACAGATGGCTAACGCGTCCTGGTAATGCTTATACATGTACCTAGGACTGCCAGTAAATGACGCAGGCAGTATGACACGCTTGCCTACCTCGTGGCCTTCTGTATCACCCCTTGACACAGCATCATGTATGCCATGTAGTAGGTCGGTGCGCAGGGCGTCTTGGTTTGAACGTAAGTAGTCAAGGCGATACTGTTCGATACACACGTATGAATCCACCAAGTATTGTTGCAAAAGTTGTCCCACCTGAAGGACGTGAGTGTATGTAGACTGGCGCTCGTGTAACTGATACGCATAGAACATGTTCATGGTCAATTAACGGTCTTTCGAACCCGCGTCAGCATCCAACCGCAGTGCCGGGGACCAGCCGTGACCGCCAGTAGGAAACAACAAAGGATACTGCAAAGGCATATATGACGGATGTCGTTTATCGACCCTGTGAAGACTGCCGTCCTTACCATGTATGACGATGTCGTAGTCTGTCGTGTTGCAGTCATCACCGAACACAATAGCACCGAGGGTCCCCTCCGCAGGGTCATCATAGCTCCTTTCTTTTGGCCCGCTATACAGCTTAATCCCAAAGTCAGGCACATCCTCGCGCGCGCATATTTCCACTGAAGTCTTGAACAGCTTCACATATTCGTTGACCGAGGAAAACATATCAGCAAGAGCAGAGACAACCTGTGGGGATAAATCTTTCTTTCTCTTCTTCTGAAAGGGACGCAGCCTGTTGGTGACCTCATTGTCAGTGTCGAAGATGTACATTTGTAGGAACTCAGGATGTTTGCTAGGATTTAGACATAACGATCCTAATAGATGAGAGACCTGCCCTGAGATTTTAAACACAAAAGGACCTGGCTTCTTGTTAATCTCATTATCTACGGCAGCCCCAAAGGAAGTCATAGCAAACATAGAGTTATAAGCACGAATGTTAGAGCGGAACTTAGGATCAGAGAAGAGGATCTTAAGAGTGTCAGGTGGCGCAGTAGGGTAATCCAGCTTGAACTTACCGCCCCTGCAACACGTAGAATATGCAAGTTCATTTTTTTTACGTGGGTTAGTCACACATTCAGCATACCAGAAACGTGCATGGCAAAATTCACAGACACAGGTACAATCACCAAGATCTTCATAGAGTTCAGACGCGGGACGGGACGCAGAGGCATCAGAGGAGCCAATGGGAGGAGCAGACGAACCACCGGAGGGCACGTTCCTTAACGCAGCGGCCCTAAGCATCGACGCACGCCTTCCAAACTGAGATAATGATTGTGTGCCAGTGTATGGCATAGCAGATGATGCAAGCGGACGCATCAGGAGCTAGAGTCTTTCGCTTTCTACCCATTATAAGTATGAAAACACATATACACACATACACACATACATACACTTATATAAAGGTAAACCGACAAAAGTAGAGATATAAACACAAACGCATGTATATATATGCACAAACTGACCACTAATAATATATATCTATATATATGAGTAAGTACACCATAACATAAGAAAATACAAACGTAGACAGGCTCTTACCGAACAACAGCAAGAGCAGAGTCCATTGTCCAAGAGGAGGCAGTGTCTGCATCAGAATGAATCAACAACATAACATCAGCAACACCGAGGCCAGAACCAAAACCAACCCATTGGGCTCCAATGACCACATGAACTTTTTTTATTTATGGTGTAAACAATCATGTATTTGAACTTTTTATTCATATACCCAGCGAGGAAAAAGAATCAGATTAAAGATGTTTGAGTGGGAGGCTTTGAGGCTGAGGTGTACGCATGACACAAAAGATATTCATGCTCCTAAACTATAGACAATATGTTTTGCCTGCCTAGCCTCATACAAACAATTCAACAGGCATCTAAAATCAACACCAGATCACAGCCAACCCACTGACCGACCTCATGTAGCCAGGTATTCAAAATACATTCCAAACAGAGAAGGAAACAAACCTTTGTTGTTCTTCTTTCCAGTCATAGTCTGCAACAAAAAGTTAACCAAGTAAACGTAGGAACCAAACAAAGAACATGATCAGGCTTAAAGCACAACACAGAGCACCCACGGCATACTTTTTTTTGGAAAACAAAGGCATAAAAGAGATCCTCCATATCTCATATTGTAATTATGTTGAGATTGTAACAAACAAAAGAGACAAACACAGGTGAAAACTTAAACAAACATCATCCCATGGTTTTCTGTCAATGAAAACCAAATCACAGCCTAATTTCTTTATAGATTTTACACCAAAGCCTTAAAGAAACATCATCTCATGGTTTTCTGTCAATGAAAACCAAATCACAGCCTAATTTCTTTATAGATTTTACACCAAAGCCTAATGTTCCTCCTCACAGTATAACCCCCCCCCCCCCCCAAAATTAACAATGGCACATAGACACAGGCAGCAAAGGGCAACATAAAGCCTCAAAATCAAAAAAAAAAACCAAGATCCAACAGCCTCAAAATCTAAAAAAAACCAAGATCCGACAGCAAAGCCAAGCACAAAAGCGTAAAACTAAAGCAAAGCAAAGCAATTGAAACATAAATTTAAGCAATTTGAAGCAATCGAAACCTAAATTACCGGGATTATAACTCACCGGTGGTACAGAAAGGCGATGGTGAAGAATACACAGGGTGTGTTTAGCGTGTATATAAAGAACTCAATCATCGCATATCAACTGATGGCAACAGTAGGCATGGTACAAAGTACTGTTCACATGAGTGGTCGAGGACGATGAACGCACACGCACGTATGGGGTAGCCGGCAAAAAGAGGGTAAAGGAGTACGCAAGAGGTTAAAGGAGTCAAAGAATGATAAAGGTCTATTTTGCCCTTAAGTTTAAACATAATTACTAAAACGCCACAAAACTATTCATCAAAGTTGTATTATTATAGATTGTATAATTGTTGTTGTTATTCCGATTTGTTGAATAAATTAGCTATAGAACGACGCCTTCATGAATCAATTTATGTGAAATGGTCTCATTTATTATTTCGATGAATTGGTTGAATAAATTAGCTATAAGAAGACGTCATGAATCAATTAATGTGAAATGGTCTCATTTATGTTTATATCATTGATCTGATATCTATATTCTCTATTTTGATTAATTATCCATTTTTAGTCGATTGGCCTTTCAAAGATGGACAAGTCTTGGATGTCAATGAATAGAATGTCACGGGAGTATCGGGACGGAGTTCATAGTTTTATAGAATATGCAGTCGCCAAATTAAAGAACCCTAAAAAATCGAAAAAAATAGAAATTTCGTGCCCATGTCAACATTGTGTCAACCACATTTTACAAACCCTGGAGGAAGTAGAACATCACTTTTTTAGACATGGAATAGATCAATATGATACCATATGGGTTAAGCATGGAGAAGATGATACGCGTCCAAAACGTTATGATGAATATCAGGCTTTTGAAGACAACTGTGAAATGGACACAAGTCCTATTTTTACATCGGAAATGCCGCCGCCAACTGATGCCGCACAAACAGTAGATATGGTTGGAGCTACAAAAGAAAATATCACGACAGATCGTGATCATGCGAAGTTCATAAAACTAATTGAGGATGCTGAGAAGCCACTTTACCAAAGGTGTCCCGACTTCACGAAGTTGTCCGCGCTCCTACAACTTACCAACTTGAAGAGTAAGTATGGAGTTTCTGATAAATGCTTTATTGAGTTTCTGATTTTGATAAAGAGGATGCTACCCGAAGGTAATGAAATGGCCAGTAGTACATACGAGGTTAAGAAGACGTTCAAAGCAATGGGCTCAGGTTATGAGAAAATACACGCATGTATCAACGACTGCATTCTTTACATGGGAGTGTACAAAGATAATATACTTTGTCCCACTTGTAGAAAATATAGATGGAAGGTGGATGAGGTTAAAAAGGTAATATACGATAACATCCCAGCAAAAGTGTTGTGGTACTTTCCCATAATTCCACGCCTACAAAGACTATTTCAGTTTGAGACCACCGCAAGTCATTTGACATGGCATGAAGAAAAAAGAATAAAAGACGGTGTTTTACGTCACCCGGCAGATAGCCCCGCATGGGCTGCTATAGATAACAAGTATGAACAAATTAAAGGCGATCCATGTCTAGGCATTTCAGCTGACGGGGTGGATGTTAATAGAGGAAATCGACACCACAGTGTATGGCTAGTTTTAGCTGTCATTTACAACCTTCCACTATCGCTGTGTATGAAAAGAAAGTTCATCATGCTCACGTTATTGATATCGGGAACACCAGGTAACGATATTGATGTATATTTAGCACCGTTGGTTGAAGATCTAAGAATCTTATTCGATATAGGGGTCGATACATTCGATGCAGTTAAATAAGAAAGGTTTACGCTACGTGCTGTTGTCTTATGGACGATAAACGATTATCCTGCCCTTGGTACACTTTGTGGCTGTCCATATAGTGGGTTCAAAGGTTGTGTAGTGTGTGGCCAAGAAACAAACTATGTGAGACTTAAACGGTCAAACAAACAATGTTATGCTGGCCACAGACGTTATCTACCTTATGACCATGCGTTCAGAAGACAAAAGAAGGCATTCGATGGAAAACAAGAGTCTCGTCCTGCACCTATACCTAAGACTGGGGAACAAATATATAATGAGGTCCAATATTATAAATAAATGTGGTAAGTCCGGTCACAAGAATAATGCATCCAACATCCCAGAAACTTCCAACGGGAGATTTGGGAAGATTAAAAAAAAAGAAGGGAACTCAAGTGTTGGGTACATCAGACAATGCGACCAAGGAAAAACCCTACTGGAAGAAGTTTAACATATGGCATAAGGATCTTGAATATTGGCGGTTTAATTCTGTAAACCATTGTATAGATTTTTATGCATATTGAAAAGAATGTGGCAAAGAGTTTGACTGGAACACTGTTAAACATTCAAGGAAAGATGAAAGACGGATATGAGTCTCGTCTAGATTTGGCCGATATGGGCATAAGGCCAGAGTTAAAACCTACGATAAATGGCAACACAATTAAGCTCCCGCCAGCAAGCTACACATTAACACCGGCTGAAAAAGACAAGTTTTGTGAAACATTATACAACTTAAAAGTCCCACAAGGGTATTGTTCGAATTTTGCTAGCTTGGTTAGTCTAAAAGATAGGAAGCTTATAGGACTCTTAAGTCACATGACTATCACATGCTCAAACAGGAATTTTTGCCCCTTGCAATTCGATTTATTATGCCTAAACCCACAAGATATGCTATAATTAGGTTATTGGTTATTTTTCTATTTACATTCTCACTTTTATAAATAAAGGTAGTGTATCTTAATTGTTTAATTTGAATGAAGCATATGCGTAACCGTTTACATTATATTCAGGTTTTGTTTCTTCTTCAAATCTATCTGTAGCAAGGAGATCCGCGTGGAGGAGGTTGATAAACTGGAAGCAGACTTATTTGAGACATTGTGCCTTCTCGAGAAATACTTCCCCCCTTCTTTTCTTGATATTATGGTTCATTTAACAGTGCACATAGCAAGGGAAGTTAGGTTATGCAGTCCTGTATGCTTTAGGTGGATGTATCCACTTGAAAGGTGTATGAAGGTTATTAAGGGCCACGTGCGAAACAAAAATAAACCGGGAGGATGCATTGCTGAAGAGAATGTTGCTGAGGAGACAATTGAGTTCTTGACCGGATTCCAAAAAGATTTGAAGACAATTGGTATGCCACCTAACATGAGGGATAAGTTTGAAAAGTAAGAAGAGAGCAAGTAACAAAGACGGAGTCCCATTATCAGCGGGCAAACCCATGGAGGACGTTGCAGAAGGATTTGTAAGAGCACAGTTCTATGTGCTGCAAAATACACCCGAGGTTGAACCTTATATCGAGTAAGTATTATTTAATTAATTTTATTTTATACACCACGGTGTCCCACGTATAGAAAAATCATTAATTTAGTTACAGTCGGCATATGGAAGAACTTGAAAGACAAAACCATACAAAGACAAGTGCATGGCTAGAGAAAGAGCACAATAAGGTTTTTGCTAAGTGGTTATGAACAACGGTACGTAATACAATATTTGACTGTATTAATGCTCCTACTAATTAAATAAGTAATTATATATTAATTAATAAGTGGAAATTCACTCTTGTAACTAATATCAGGTTCAGAGAGAGTTAGACAAATCGTAAGAAAGTGTATCAGAGACCTTAAGGTTGATTGCATATGGACCTAATACAAACCTATTGAGCTACGAAGTGTATGACATCAATGGGTTTACATTTCGTACAAAATCGCGCGATGGTAAAGTCCACCAGAATAGTGGGGTTAGTGTTGTAGCAGATGACATGCATATTTCTAAAACTTGAGTTAAAAGCTACACCAAAACATCTTATTACAGAGTTTTACAAGAGATATGGGTACTTGATTATCATATTAGAAGTATCCCGCTGTTCAAGTGTGACTAGGTTAATAATAAAAGAGGGGTAAAGAAAGACAGTCTTAGGTACACGATGGTTGAGCTTAGTAGATTAGGTCACAAGGATGATCCTTTCATATTGGGTTCACAGGCACAACAAGTTTTTTAAGTGGCAGACTAGCTCGATTAAAAACAGTCATTTATAATCAACAATCCTCCTACAATTTATACGGACACGTGTGAAAATGAGGAATTTAGTACCATGCTAGTTATGATAATGAAAAAATATTTCCACCTATAGAAAAAAAAAGATTTGCGTATGAGCGAATCCCCCGATGATTATTATCGCAAAGAGGGGCCTGGTATAACTATACGTACTAAGGTATGCATTTCTTTCTTCATAATCTGTTGCTATCATTATTGATAATTAATATTAAATCTTAACTTGCTTACTTGATGTAAACTTGTACAAGTCTAGCTGATGCTTACATTTTATCGTATCAAGCACAAGTGGACCCTGTAGCATAACATCGACTCGCATATAGGTAAACGTTTAATCAGTTTGTTATTGTGATATCATATAAAATTGTGATTAATCCAGGTGTCGAAGCTGCAATCTACCCGGTTTAATAAGTCTGGAAATACAAGTCGGGTTATATCATTCATACCAGATCCGGATAAAGATCCGCGTGTTTATCGGAGACATACAAGTAATGACAAGAGTCAAGGGTCCGTGTGCTTCTTATACGGGTAAAATAACCCGGTTAGATGCTTGTCTTCTCGGATAAACACGCGGATCTTTAACCGGATCTGGTATGAATGTTATAACCCGAGTTCTCGGATAAACACGCGGATCTTTATCCGGATATGGTATGAATGTAATAACCCGACTTCTCTGTAGCGGATCTTTATCCGGATCCAGTATTAATGATATAACTCGACATGTATTTGCTTATGTCTTTTGAATGTGTGTTATCCAATATTTATATAATCACACTTATAGTTGATAAATTTCATCTGGATTAATTTTAAGATGTTAATTGGTTATGTCTTTTAGGGTGTGTCATCTGTGGCTGACTATGTGACCAAAAAAATAAAAACAACAATTTACGTTAAATTTAAACAATTTACATTAAATTTAAACAATTTACATAAAAGTCTTGATACAAACAAACAAAAAACAGCAAATATATAAATCTGCTGATCCTCCTCCAAAACTACCAAGACAAACCAACCCAAAAAAATATATAATAGACTACATTCAACCTTAAGTCTGATCACCAATAAAAACACCGAGTTCCTCTGTCAATAACTTGACCCTCTTTCTGTTCAGGTCTTCAATTTCGATGAGTATCTGGCCCAACTCAGTGTTGATGGCCAGATCATAATCACCATCCTTCTCCAAATATTTGAAGCAATCTTTTATTTCTTCAAAGGGTCTCTTGCAAATTCGTCAAGCATCCGCTTCAATAGGGACCTTTGTTCAACCGCTGCGTCAAGCCGCCCTCTCTCAGAAACTAAATTGCTTGTAATCTCTTGACTTTTTTGAACTTCAATTAGAGTCTGACTTACAACCCTCGACAGAATTTGATCATCAGTCAACGGGTTGTGGGGATCCATTCGAAAAAGGTGGAAAAGATGGAAAAAAGGAGCCGGTTGTTTGTTTCTGCTTTGGAGGTGATAATGACTGATAAAAGATCCGCATGTGTGTTTTCTGGTTTGGAAGAGATAAAGACTTTGAAAATGGCGGTTTATATAAGTAAAAGTAATCTTTTTTTATAATCAAGTTGATAAAGAGAGAGAAAAAACGGCTTAGAAGTTGAAAGGTTGTCATTATGATATTCTTGAATCGACCAGTCCCTTCAACTTGAAACCGTTTAAATTTGTCTAAAATATTGGTAATAATTATTTCCTTGAACCTTGGTTACCGAGTAAAATAAATATATTTAATTTTATCTCTTATTTTTTTTCCTATATAAACCTCCATTTGTTACAAAAAAATATATCTCACATTTTTTACTTTCTTCATAGCAATATCAATTTCATGGCTTTCTCGTTTACAGAGGTTAATAAGTGGAACTTTTCTGCAAAACCAGAGGTTGCGTGCAGCCAATACAAGAAGGGCAAGCTCGCTGATGATTCGTTTGTCGCCGCTAATTTAGACGTTGCATACTGCTACCAGCAGAAGATGGTGTTCCTGAACGAGGAGGTCATGGTATTCCTCGACCCTTCTTGTGTCCATGAGGAAGAGTGGTATCTCGACCATGATTATCCTCTCCTCCGCCAACGTTAGTGTTCACAACCTTCTCCGAATCCGTTGCCATCCCAATGAATCAGCCTGCTTTGATACCAACTGTCACAGAGTTATTTTCAGACTCTCGTGCGGCTCTTAGTCACCATAAGATAAGCCTTTCCCCAAGCTCGAGAAACGATTCAGATGACTTGAATAAGGATCGAAAGATTGTATACACAAGAACGCCTTTTATTACACAAGGGAGTTTACAAGTGAGAGCTTCTTACAAGTATGCTTCCTTGAGTTGATAAGAATATTGTGATCCAACATCAATAATAGAACTAGATTTAGGCTGTGACGCATTCATACGCACCTTAAGGTCTAATGACACCATTTGATCTTGTTCGGTCATCGTGTCTTCTTCCTCTGTGCTCGATGTTTGCTTCTGATTCACATCAACTTGGATCCAATCCCAGTGCCATCATTATTTGATTATTGATCTCCATAGATCTTTTGAGATGTGAAATCCGTTCTACCAAGGAAAATCCCTTTGACATTGATCCATGTGTTGTCATCTCCATTGTTGCTTGATTACCCACATCCGAGAATTCGAAGGGCTTTGATACCATTGATACGAATTAAATGGTAATCAAGAGATAAATGATAGAATTTAGAAGAATAAGCTGTTAGAGGGAAGAAGATGGGAAATTCCGATCAAAACATCGATGCCTTTCATTAGGGTTCATAGCCTATTTAACTGGTTACAAATAACTAATAACAAACTATAATATGGAACTATTAAATTATAAGCCCCTACATATATTGACACGTAACAATACTTTCCCCTTCTAAACATTGTTTACCACAAAAATTAAAAATCAGAGCATATGAGTTGTAACTCTTCAATATATTCAGATTGAATCATCAAGTCTTCGAATCATCATCTCAAGAGCAAGCGTCACTAAGTAAGGAAGCAAAGAAAAATATTCTAACAACTCTATAAGATCATGTATATTAACTACTACAACCTCTAAGTTGGCAATATGCAAAAGAGCTTCGTTACTTATGTTTTGGCCTCTTTCAAATTTAGTGTCATATAGCATATTGGTGTCATATATATATGATGCCATGCTCTCCTATGCACCAACCCTTAATTTGTCAGAACCTCTATATATTCTAACAAAAATTGTATCCTCCATATCACCCAAATGGGACCCTTTTGGCAAATTTAATATTAAAACAAACAATCGAACTAGACACATATGAAGATGTATTTCGTAGAGAATTTCTATTACATTTTGAATAGTGACTTTTCTCGCGCGCAAAAGCAGTGGGGTGGCACTAGTTTTGAAAGTTGCATTCGAGGAATTGATCATCCTATCTACAATAGATGAAGTGTAACAATAATAACTTGTGAAAACTAAAATGACATCTCTAAAAAAGTCAAACTTCCTTATCTTTTCTTTTGATTGACTGAAAAACTAAAATAACACAATGTCTTTCTAAAAGTTCTTGATATATGGTGTTTGGTGGTGTTTGGAATCTAATAAATGATGTTTTCTATTTTAGGATTGTCATATGTTTGCCAAAAACACAATTAAAAGATAATACCATGCATTAATATCCAAACACCATGCACTTCTCACACTTCTCACGTAAAAAGTACTTTGTATTTTAACCCATCTCTCTCTCTCTCTCTCTATATATATATATATATATATATATATATATATATATATATAGGGAAAGAATAAAATGGAAACTAGGTTGAGTTGGAAAAACCATGTAAACTAATTTTTGACCCTTAGATCAAATCATCATATGGTCCATGTTTTTCCTACCTTTTTCATTTTCTTTTATTGCCTAATTATTTTGTCTTTATTGACAAAAGGGTAGAATAGGAAAAGAAAAAAAATGATGTGTACTTATGAGAAGACATTTTGTACTTCGTGCAAACATCATCTTCTACATTTCAAAACTTTTTCAATCTTCTCTCCATATCTCTCTCATAAACCCACCATCATCTACCACCTCCTGGAAATATCATAAACCAACAACCATCTATCACCTCCCACTCATAATCCCACCATCATTTACCACCACCGTCAAGATCGGAGAAACCCACCACCACTACTAACCACCTCCGTCATCACCTACCACATCTGACACCACCAACCACCTCTGCTACTGCCTACCACCTCCATCATATCCCTTCCACTTCCTTCACCTCTCATGTCACAACCACCTATGCAACATATTACCACCTTCATTTACTCTCATCGCTCCTCCACACAACCATCGTCGTTCACCTCCATATTTTCCTGACCACCACTGTTCACGCCCACCTCCAACCACCATCATCGCTCTTCAAATCCACCAGCAAACCCGACCCACCTTCCCAGCCCCCAGATCTGCTACATTGAGAAAATGGGTTGTTTGAGCTTCTTACCAAGTGAGTTATTTACTAAATTTCAAAATTTTATTTCTTTTCTATTATTTTCTGAGTTTCTAAGAAATAAAATCTAGTGGGTTTTATTAGGGTATTTTTATCATGGTTTTTTTTTTGGTTTCTAAGAAATAAAACCATGGGTTCTTTTAGAATTAAGAACATTATGGTGATAAGAATACCCTTTTATTTCTTTTGGTTTATATTCATGCATTGCCTAAGTTATTGTTTTTAATCGAATTGATTCGTAAATTAGTTTAGTGCTCTTGAACGAATGGATTCGTAGTTGCCTAATTTAGTGCTCTTATTTTGGTTTATATTAATAAAAATTATGATGATAAGAATACATGTTACGTATGATACAAATAGTTACATATGCAACAACCTGTGACATGTGCATGTGTAACGTTTACGTATATAAATTGTTGGTAAATATGTAATATCTATTGGTACATATGTTTTATCTAATGTTACGTTTGTAACATCCATTGGTACATATGTCATATCTAATGTTACATTTATAGTTAGTTTATTGCTCTTGACCGAATGGATTCATAATTGTCTAATTTAGTGCTCTTATGTTGGTATATATTAATAAAATGATGGTGATAAAAATACCCGTTACGTATATTACAATTAGTTACATATGCTACAAGCGGTTAGATGTGACTTTTAACAATCATATTTTTTATATGTAACACTTTGATTGGTAAAGAAAATACATATCTAACTTTTAACATTCACATTCGCACGAGCCTTTATTTTTTTATCAGTTTATTTCTAAATACTTGGTAAATGTGTGTATCAGGTTATTTGCTAAATTAATGCTAAGAATGATAAATACTTGATAAATATAAACTGATGTATTTTGTTACATATGTAAATTTCTAATGTTACATATGTATATTTACTTAAGTAACATGCGTAGCACATAATTTTCTAAGATAATAAATATATAAGTACAAAAATCTACTTCTGTAACGTGCGTAACATGCATGTTACATATGTAATTTTACACACATATCCTATTATATGTTACACGTTAGATATGTTACAAGTTGTTACATGTTACATTTGTTACAAATTATTGCTAAGATGATAAACACAAACTAATGTATTTTGTTACATATGTAAAATTCTAATGTTACATAAACATGCATAACATGCATGCTACATATGTAATTTTAGACACATATCATGTTATGTGTTACATGTTACATATGTTATAAGTTGTTACATGTTACATTTGTTACAAATTATTGCTAAAATGATAAGCACAAACTGATGTCTTTTGTTACATATGTAAAATTCTAATGTTACATACGTATACCAACTGATTAACTTGTTTTCTGTGTTGGTTAAAGGATTTTTTGTGTAAAAAAATGTAGATGATTATCAAGAATCGAAGACTAGTTAGCTTTTATATTTTTTTATTAGGTTGTTATATATATTTTTAGTCGTCTTGTTATATTTTTTAAACATTTTTAAAATTTTATACTTCGTAGGAATCCTTTTTGTAACGTTTATTATTGATTGTAATTGTTTCTTTATAAATTAATAAAATATTATTGTCATTTTTATTACACATATCCTGATTATTTTACATATGTAACACATTTTTTTTACATTTGTAACAATTTGCGCGTTGAGAATTGAAAAAGTAAGAGACAAAATATTGCAGAAAGTACAACAGAGTGGCAGAATGCAGAAAGTCTATCAATGGGGTAAATGGACCATTATGCCCTTATAAGCATCTACAAATTAGAGTGATATGGTTCAATCTTAGCTCATTCATTTTGGTTTTCATGGTTTTTTCAACTCAAAGAGGTTTTCAATATATTCATCCCTATATATATATATATATATATATATATATATATATATATATATATATATATATTATATTGTAACGCCCATCCCCTTCAAACACGTTTAGAAAGCGTTTATGAATTTTGGTCCCAGAAAATTTCATCTTTTAACACATTTAAATTAACATTAAGTTCATCTTGATCACCTAACCAAGATTCAAAAACCCTTAAACATCCATTGACTATCAGAGTATGCGACGTATATTAAACAATCATTAATGATTAACAACATACATCTCCACGTGGTGTTCGGTTCCTCCAAAAACGACGGCTCGATCTTGACCCATTCCCAGCTTACTCTTTACCTGCCATCGTTACCACTAACACTTTAGTAACCATGACATTATAAATAAATAATCCAAGCCACCTTACTGTAGCTCTAAAACATAAATAAAAAAAACTCTAGTCTGGAGACTGTCGCATGTCGCGACAGTCCAGTCCCCACTTGTCGCGCACATCCTCAAACCTTCACGTACCATTTGTTAGTCTTAAGGCACTACATATCTCGTTCCTATGCTCACCCAGGTTACTAACAACAATGAAACATCAAATCATGAAAAATCATGAAAATGGTCCAGGGGCGTAGGCAGACCCCAGAAATGGCGTCCAAACTCCCCATGCATCTAGGAAACGGCGTCCAGACTCCCCCTGCGTCCGGACTCCCTTTTGGGCGTCCCAGACTTCCCCACCTGCACATTCAACACTTTTCTTTCTTTCTTTTGTTTTGTTTTTGTGCCATGCATCCCACGATGTGCACTTCTAACCCGATTCAACAAAGTTCCAAAACATATATTTAAATGTTTAGGATTGTGAGACATGCTTTCTAATACATACAATAACAACTTCAACGACTAACGAATTGAGAAAGTTAATCAAACCTATTTCCCAACCCGCTGACCCGTTAACCAACCACCCATTCAGACGAGTAGTTAACTAACCTCTTCCACATCTTTATTCCATTTGGAATCAACATATTTTTACCTTGCACACAATCCATACGCCATACTTGAGGTAAACAAGAAACAAACACATGATTTACCACATACGCCACTGTCTAATACTTTACTCACTAATATCATCTAACATGTATCATTTTACCCTTAACATAAACAACTTATGTCAAAGGTCACACTTTCACCCGAAGGTGCCTCTTGGGATATGAACACTCATTAATTCCCACTTACCCGAAGGTCCCACTTAAAATTCCCCACATGTTATCATCTTACCCAAACGGGTCACACACATCTTCAGCATTATCATTCATTTGAGGTTGAAATCAATATACTTTATCATTCTTGAATCCACCCAAGTTCTTACTTATCATCTTTGATTCTAGTAAGGGAATAATTACATTCTTCGTTCATGTAACAATTTCAAACACACTAATGTTACTCATCTTAACCCAAGCGGGTCATAAAACATGCTTTACATAAACACGCCTTGGTTCACCCATCTTACCTCAAACGGGTTATAAAACACACTTTACATCCACATGCTTAAATTTATCAACCTTACTAAACGGGTCATTTTACACACTTGTATAACACACCTTTGTGCTACACACATCTTTACCCAAACGGGTCATTTTACATCTTTTGCATAACACGCATTAGTGATACACACATCTTACCCAAACGGGTCATTTTATCTCTTTTGCATAACACACATTGGTGATATGCACATCTTACCCAAACGGGTCATTTTACCTCTTTTGCATAACACATATTGGTGATACGCACATCTTACCCAAACGGGTCATTTTACCTATTTTGCATAACACACATTGGTGATGCACACATCTTACCCAAACGGGTCATTTGACATCTTTTGGATAACACACATTGGTGATACACTCATCTTACCCAAACGGGTCATTTTACATCTTTTGCATAATACGCATTGGTGATACACACATCTTTACCCAAACGGGTTATAAAACACACTCCACATACACACATAATTTCATATAAGCATACTTGAATTTATTATTCTTACCCCAACGGGCCTTAAACATAGTTGTAAACACATAGTTTCACATAAGCATACGTTAATTTATCAATCTTACCCCAAACGGGTCTTAACATGTTCGTAAGAACATACTTTCATATATTCCTCTTCGATGGTGTAGCCATCATCTAACTACAAGCATCATATTTCCAATTATGCATCAATCACAACATTCTCAACTAAAAAAAGGTGCCAACTAAGTTCATAATCTCACTTCTAGTCATACCACATTATGACGTACTTTGAAACGTAATAATTTAACCGCTTATGTGTTACCTCAAATCTTCAAACTTGGCATTCCTTGGTGGTTCGAGCTCCCACGACTTTCACCTATAATGTACTTGATCATTTAGATGGGGAATTAATAATATAACCATCCATAATACTCAAGTATTACCCCACTTATCAATTTCATCAAAACCACCTACTTTCTAACTCAACAACTCGCTTAGGCATTTTCACAAACACTTGGTGTGCATGAAAACACCTAATCAATCGCATTGGTCATCAACATACTAGCCCACCCATCTTTGCATACTAACATTTCAAATTCATAACCTATGCTAGTTTAACAATCTTTATCACATATGCAAGCATACTTGGGTTCAATTAAACCAATCTACTTATGCATCCATCCTAACTTTCAATTTCAATAGAAAGGGTTAAACCCACATCTCAACTCCTACATGAATCACAAGGACACAAGCATGCAATCCAAGTTTCATGTTTCATACACTCTTATAACACTAATGCAACATCTTACGCACATCAATTTCGACATTTAGAAGAGTTCATCTTAACTCCAACTAAGGGGAGGAACTTACTTGAAAATGAAATCAAAAAGATAAGAAGGAATTCGCATGAAGAAGGTAGAGTCCTCCTAAATTTCGAGTCCCACAATCAAGCTTCACTAGGAATTGATCCTTAGCTCAAGGATTAAGCTAACCCTTGTTCCTCCCTCCCCAAATCACGATCTGCGTTTCTTTCCAAGGGAGAATTCCCACTTTGTTTCTTTTAATAGCAGATTTACATATTGCCCCCCTCTATAATAGATCTTTTGTTAACTTTAGCCATAACTTTAATTTTACACATAACACCCTCTTTTTTTTCTTTTCTTGAATTTACCACTAGTTACTTGTACTTTAGTAACTAATGGAAACGTTAATTAATTTATATTGGTCATCACTTAAAATCTGTTTCATCCAATAACCATGATTCTTTAAATAATTTATTTTTTAAATCGAAACAGGTTTTGGGATGTTACATACATACATACATATATATATATATATATATATATATATATATATAGGGGATGGATATAATGAAAACCTCTCCGAGTTTGGAAAACCGTGAAAACCAAGCTAAAAAATTCGTTTTTTGTTTCGATTTTTTTATGGTGACTCTCTAAGTTAATAAAGACCCCCTTTATGCAAAAAAGTAAAAAAAAAACGCCTAGTAATTCTTTTTAAAAAAAATACTTTTATAACCGATGTTACATATGTAACAGGGTAATGTTACATATGTAACATCGGTTATAAAATATATTATAAGGATTTTGGTGCAATTTTTTTTAAAAAAAATATTAACGTATGAAAAAGCTATACAGGTTTTAATATTTGTTTTCGTGTTTTCACTATAAAAGTTGTTTTCACATGAAACTTACCCTATATATATATATATATATATATATATATATATATATATATATATATATATATATATATAGGGGAAGGATTCTGCGAAAACCCTTTATATTGCGAAAACGCGAAAACCAATATTAAAACCTACATAACTTCTTCATACGTTAATGTTTTTTCATAAAATTGGCGCCAAATGTCTTAGAATTACGTTATTTTTAATTCTGGAAACAAAAATTAAAAAAAATTAACGGTTTTTTTTTCGTGTGATACACATGTGTATCACGTGTGATACACATGTGTATCATCATCATTACTACTGCACAAAAACGAATTATCATGTGTAAAAACACTCCTTATGTTAAAAACATATTAAAAACACTAAAACATTTATGGTACTAATGATAATGAAACATAGTGCACATGTGCAAATATAATTAAAAAAAGTTATAAAGTGTTATTTTTTTCATTAGATATAAAGATAACATAACTATAAGACTTATGGTGCAATTTCCTTTTAAAACTAGTAATGTATACCACATATATGAGGGTTTTTTTTGGTGTGGTACACATGTGTATCATTAAAAAAAACACAAAAAATGACATAAATATAACACATATGGTGCGTCTTAGAGAAAACAAATATTAACTCATACTAAAGTATGAGTTTTTTTTTGTGGTACACATGTGTATCACAGAAAAAAATAAAAAATAAAAAAACGTTAACTTTTTATTTTTTGTTTTTATAGAATTAAAGATAACATAATTATAAGACTTTTGGTGAAAATTTTTAAAAAATATATTAACGTATGAAAAAGTTATGTTGGTTTTAAGATGGTTTTCGCGTTTTCGCAAAATATATGCGTTTTCGCATGATCCTTTCCCTATATATATATAGGGTAAGGATCCTGCGAAAACTTTTTTTTTTACGAAGACCTAAAAACTAACACTAAAACCTTCATAACTTTTACATACGTTAATATTTTTCTATGAAACTTGCACCAAAAATCTTAAAATTCTATTGTCTTTGATTCTGGAAAAGAAATTGATATTTCGAAAAAGAAAACAAATTAGTGCAGATGTGTATTATTAGTGCACATGTGCACCATTTTCATTAGTACTACACAAATGAGAATTGTCATGCGAAAACATATTGTTTAGGTTAAAAACATTTAAAAACACTAAAATATTTTTAGAACTAATGATAATTCTACATATGTACTATAACTATTTGTTATAGTGCACATGTGTAGCATAAAACTTAAAAAAGTTTAAAACGTTAAATCTATTTTTAGAGTTAAAAATAACACAATTATAAGATTTATGGTGCAATTTCTTTTTTAAAATATTAATTTATACGACACGTATAAAGTGTTATTTTATTAGTGCACATGTGCACTAGTAAAAAACCACGAAAAGCTAACAAAATTATAATGTATTTGGTGCGATTTTTCTAAAAAAAATATTAACGCATACTATATGTGTGAGTTTTATTATTAGTGCACATGTGCACTAATAAAAAAACGACGAGACGTTAAAGTTTTTTTTAAAAAAATTTTCCAGAATTAAAGAACTCATAATTCTAAGGTTCTTGGTGCAAATTTTTTTAAAAAATATGATCGTATGAAAAAGTTATGAAGGTTTTAGTATTAGTTTTTAGGTTTTCGCAAAAAGATGTGGTTTTTACATGATCCTTACCCTATATATATATATATATATATATATATATATATATATATATATATATGGTGGGGATATTTTGCAAAGCCTTCCCACTTTGGAAAACTATGTAAACCAATTGAAGGGCCAGGATGACACCCACGTTTCCTATTAACTTTTTCCAATGAGGGTTATTTATGTCATTTACTCAATACATTGCTTTATGACTGTGAAAAAGGATATCTTTGATACATCTCATATCATCGTACAAAACTGCAAAAAGAAAAGAAAAGTTATATCTTCACTCTCTCTCCTCTCTCCAATGACTATTCTTTACTCATATATTTATAATTTAATTAATTAAATAAATAAAAAGATTCTATAAACTTCAAATGGTCATATCTCACTAAATACTTAACGAAAATAACTTCTGAAAGCGGCGTTGGATTCGTCTCGACGAGACGATTCAGGAGCGCACCATTCTTGATAGGTTTCGTTGCGGATTAATTTAATCAATTAATTCAAAAAATGATTCAATAAACTCAAAAATGGCCATATCTCACTAAATATTTAACGAAAATAAATTCTGAAAGCGACGTTGGATTCTTCTCGGCGAGACGATTTAGGAGAGCACCATTGTTGATATGTTTCGTTGCGGTTTGCATAAACTTAGTTACATATGTAACCCCACATCTTATTATGTCAACAAAGGGGTTACCTATGTAACCCACAAATTATTCTTTTTTTTTAAATAACTTATGTAACTATAATATAGGGTACCTATGTAACCCAAGGTATCATTCACATATGTAACACAAATGGGTTACCCATGTATCCCAGATATCATTCACATATGTAACCAATGTAACTATATCAGGTTACCTATGTAACCCCAAATATCATTCACATATGTAACCAATAGAGGTTACCTATGTAACACGATAGAGGTTACATATGTAATTTAACATCTTGTTCACTGATTGGTTAATAAAAATATGTAACCAATAGAGGTTACCTATGTAACACAAAGGGGTTACCTATGTTATGTAACCAATAGAGGTTACCTATGTAACCCGCATAGGTTACCTATGTAATTCAACATCTTGTTCACTGATTGGTTTAAAAATATGTAACCAGTAGAGGTTACTTATGTAATTCAACATCGGAAAAATTGAAACCGATAAAAACGATAAAGAAACTTGAATCTGATTGCTGCAATAGCTTAGTATGATCAAACAAGATGTTAAATTACCTATGTAACCACGATAGGTTACCTATGTAACCACGATAGGTTACCTATGTAACCACGTTAGGTTACCTATGTAACCAATCAGTGAACAAGATGTTGAATTACATAGGTAACCTATGCGGGTTACATAGGTAACCTCTATTGTTTACATATGTGAATGATATTTGGGGTTACATAGGTAATCTGATATAGTTACATAGATTATTTAAAAAAAAATACACTTTGGAACCAATCAGTGAACAAGATGTTGAATTACATAGGTAACCTATGCGGGTTACATAGGTAACCTCTATTGTTTACATATGTGAATGATATTTGGGGTTACATAGGTAACCTGATATAGTTACATAGATTATTTAAATATAACAAAATAAATTTTATTAATTTATAAACAAACAATTACAATCAACAATAAACGTCACAAAATGTTTATACGAACCGGAATCTCTAAAAAATTATCAAAAGAATAAGCTAGCTAACAAAAACATATAACAACCTAACAAAAATATATAAAACCCTAATTATGCTTCAGATCTTGATAATAATCTTCATCTTTGACACAAAATCCATTCACCTACGAAAAGAAAACAAATCCATCACTTGTTGATGGAAGTGTTACATATGAAACCCAAGACTTGCATATGTAAACCAGAAGCTACATATGTAAACCAACACTTAAAATATGTAAACAGTGAGTTACATATGTAAACCAAGAGTTACATATTTAACACAATTAAATTTACAATTGTGTTTTGAAACAAAGACTTACATATGTAAACTAGGACTTACATATGTAAACCAGGACTTACATATGTAAACCAGGACTTACATATGTAAACCCACTCTTAAAATATGTAAAAAGCGAGTTACATATGTAAACCAAGAGTTATGTAATTATGCTTCATATCTTGATAATAATCTTCATCTTTGACACAAAATCCATTCACCTACGAAAAGAAAACAAATCCATCAGTTGCTGATGTTTATTATAGAAGTGTTACATATGAAACCCAAGACTTGCATATGTAAACGAGTAGTTACATATGTAAACCAACACTTAAAATATGTAAACAGTGAGTTACATATGTAAACCAAGAATTACATATTTAACACAATTAAATTTACAATTGTGTTTTGAAATAAAGACTTACATATGTAAACCAAGACTTACATATGTAAACCAACACTTAAAATATGTAAAAAGTGAGTTACATATGCAAACCAAGAGTTACGTATTTAACACAATTAAATTTACAATTGTGTTTTGAAACAAAGACTTACATATGTAAACCAAGACTTACATATGTAAAGCAACACTTAAACTATGTAAAACGTGAGTTACATGTGTAAACCAGGACTTACATATGTAAAGTAACACTTAAACTATGTAAACAGTGAGTTACATATGTAAACCAAGAGTTACATATTTAAACCAATGCTTAAAATATGTAAAACAGTGAGTTACATATGTAACCTTTGGGTTATATATGTAACTCACTACAACATAAAAGCATAAAACAGGCATACAAACATCAGGAACTACCGAAAACACATCGTAGTCAAACATATAAAGCTTACACATACAGAAAAAATAATCCATTTTAATAGATTACTCTATAGATTAATGTAATGGTTAACTAGGTATAATAAACATTTTTTTTAAAAAAACTTGCAAACGAGAATGAAAAAAGTTATAACAAAGAAGACATGTTATAAGAAAAATAAAATTTTTGATATTAAAAGCCAAATAAAGATAAAAGAAAATTAATCATTTGAATATTAAAAGGATAAACAAATAATGACAAAGCAAAGTATTATCACACCTAACCCATTTTTCCTTTTATTATTTTTCTTGTTTTTATTTATTATTCTCATCTTCTTCTTCATCCATATCAAACTAGATGGTGACGAGGAACAAGTACCTTTGATTTTGAGTTTCGAACTAGATGGTGAAGCAAGACGGCCCGATGGTGACAGACTTGATGTTTAAGCTCGACGAATCGGACGCGGACGTCGCAACGTCGGAGGAACGAGCGGATATCGGAGAAAACTAGGGTGTCCGGGACAACTAGAAAGCCGAAGAACGGAGTCGTCTCTTCTACGAGCGGCGGCGGATCTACGAGCGCCGACAGATCTACGAGCGGTGGGGGTGATGGAGGAGGTGGTTAGTGATGGTGGTGGGTTTCTCAGATCTTGAGTTCCATGGTGGAAGCTTAGAAATTTGTTGTGGTTTTGAAAGAAGTAAAAAATGGAGAGGGAGAGAGAGGATGATGAGATGGTGATAAATAAGAGTCAACATAGAGGACGACGTTGGTAAATGGTGGTGACGAAGGTGGTACTGGTGAGGAATCAGTGAAAAATGATGAAGAATGTACTGGATTTGAGAATGGAAGTGATGAATGGAAGAAGATGATGATGGTAAAGATAAACATGTCTGGGGTTGTGAGGGTGAGGTCTCTTTGGAGAATAATTTGAATTTAAAAAGAAAAGAAAATACAATATGATAAAGATGATGTGATGGTACACAGAAAGTACACTATACAAAATTTACTATGTTCCCAAGTTACCCTTCTCATTAAAAAGAAAATGAATAAAGAATAAATAAGTAAATTTAAATAATCATAAAATAAGAAAATTATCTAAGCCATTGGATCAATTTAATCAAGGGATATGAAGGGGTTTCCTAAGTTTTCCAAAATCAACATGGTTTTCACTTTATCATTCCTCTATATATATATATATATATATATATATATATATATATATATATATAGGGAGAGGATCATTTGAGAACCAATTTGATTTGAGAACTAAAAAGAACTAATTTGAGCCACAAGTTTATATATATATATATATATATATATGGATAGGTTCAAATGAGAACTTTTTATTTTGAGAACTTTTGAGAACTAAATCTTCACCACTAATTTCAGTTGGGGACCACTACAATTCATGGGAGGGGGGTATATGTAAATACAACTAGTAGCTTAAAATGGTTCTCAAAAGTTCTCTCAACCAATTTAGTTCTCAAATGATTCTCTCCCTATATATATATATATATATATATATATATATATTATTTTTTTTGTAATAAAAAACAAGTCCATATAATATCAAACAACCTACACTAAGTGGTGTATTTAGATTGGATAATTTATTCGACTTATTTATTTATTTATTTTGAAATGGATCATTCGGTCACAAGGTTTAAAAAAGAGGATTGGGTCAGCTAAAAAATAGGCATGAGTCAATAGGTTTGGATCGAGTCAGAAGGTTAAATGTGAAAAACAAACAAGCTGATCACTTAGTGCATGTTTATACTAACCGAGTCAAGGATCTACACAGACCAAACTAGATCAGACGAAATCAAATAGACCCTCACAGACCCTCACATGGACTCAATCAAAATCTACCTAGCATGTGTTCCTTTATTCTAGCACAATTCAAACATATAAAAGACTAAATCAAAACAAATAATTTTTTCAACCCACTAGATGAAATGACAAGCCACTCACGGTGTACTTTGACGTCCACTTTCCAACTTGCAATTGTTGACTTGAACTTGAGTAATTAACCCCTAACAACAAGTTCATATGACCTACAATATTTGATTTCGAGATTGTAAGTTTTATACTTAGTCATTTTTGTAATTCTCAAATTTGAAAGTGGAAGATCCACAGTGCTCTAGTTAAACTCAAATGATAAATCTTCTCTAAGTTGAGAATCAAAATTAAAAAAGAATTAAATTTTGTTTCAATTTATGCCAAAATACCGTCTCACGATCCCCCCTATTTTCTATTGATAGAATATGTCTTGTTTGTCGCAAGGCATGTTTAGACTTTTTTGGGGAGCATTCGGTCCATTGTAGAGAACTCCCGGGGTTCAAGTTTCGACACGATTTGGTTAGGGGTGTTCTCTTTGATATTTTCAAGCGTGCCAGGATTTCTGCTGAAAAGGAGACGCAAGTGAATTTCCTGACTGACCCGTTAGAAGGAAGATGAACATTCAGACCAGCTGACATTTTGGTCTTTGGATGGACGGGGGGAAAAACACGCATGTGTGGATTTAACGGGGGTTTCTCCTCTCGTGATTTTAGGGTGCAACACGTTCACGACGGGTCAGGCTGCTTTGAAAGCTGCTTCAGGCAAAGTAGCCAAACACGAGAAGGCGTGTCTTCACAACAAACACGTCTTTATACCATTTGCTTCCGATACCTTTGACTTTCTCGCACCCGGGGCCGTGGAGTTACTTGGCAGGGTCCAACGTGTAATGCATAAGAATGTTATGACACCAAGATCCATGAATGTAGTTTTAAACGGCTTAGTTTCTCTATACAAAAAGGTTTAGCGGCATAGCTTGTTGCCCATTTAGCTTCACCTTCCTTGAAAACAATTGGATATCACAATAGTTTCATAGTGAATCTCATTTATCAAAACAAAATTCATCCCAAAATTTCAATACGAAATTGAAAAGCTGAAAAGACCAACACAAACCAATTCTATAAAAAAAAAAAGTGAAAAAACTAAAACCAAGCGCAAACTTTTTGTTTTGAGTTCCGTTTGAGTCGAAAACTGACCCCAAATCGATTCATGCACACCCCTACTCTGTTGGTTTAATCATGTAATCACAATTGTTTTGACAGAGATTTGACACAGACTATGAACTTCGATTTATGAATATACGTACATACATACAGACTTGTCGATGGGTTCTTATAACCCTAAGAATCGACGTAACTGATTTTAATCAGTTATAGACTTTGGTTTTTGACATACAGACCCCTAGACTATATACAATAACATACTGACTCCAAACCTTGACTTTGACTTATTTACATAACTGACCCAAACTAAGTTTAGTTTAACTTTCAATATTCCCCCTTAAACTAAACATAGTTTAAGTGAGATCTTCAACTTTCTTGATTTTTCTTCACAGGGGCGTTGGTTCATCATCTTCCCATACGAGATGAGCCTCTTGATCTTTGCTCTTTCTCCTTATCCTTCCATTTGGTACATTCCTTTGCAAAATGACCAAATAGACCACACTCATAGCATCGGAACTTGCTTTTGTCTTGATTTCCATGATCAGTGTCTTTTCCACGTCCTCTTCCGAAGCTTTTTCCTCGTCCTCTTCCACGATCATTATCACCACGTCCTTTATCACCACGTCCTTTTCCATGATGCCAGTTATCTGAATTACTTGAACTTGCTATCAGGAGTTTGTCTTGATCATTCTTTTCTGGTTCATCTGGATCTTTGACGCGTTCTTCAAATGCTATCAATCTTCCAACTGCTTCTTCAAATGGCATTTCATCTACTTTTGTACATTGCTCGATGGTTGCTACAATTGGTAGAAACTTCCTTGGGACCGAACCGAGCAATTTCCTGTACGATTATGTTATCTTAAAGGGTGACACCAAGACTTTTGAACTTGGCCTTTATACCGGCCAACTTTCCTGAAAAGTCACTTACAGTTTCACTTGGTTTCATTCTTAAGTTCTCTAGTTCGCTCCTTAGTGTTTGTAACCGTGCTTTCTGAACTATATCTGCACCAACGTATCTGACTTTAACAGAATCCCATACTTCCTTTGTAGTTTGATATTGAGCAACTTGTATTAAGATATCTGGTGGTAGTGTCTGGAATATCATTGCCTTTGTTGTATGCATTTTCTTTTCATCAATTGCAGGGCTTCCTTCTTTCAACTCAATTGTTTCCCAAAGGCCATAAGCCTTCAAGATAGTTTCCATCAACACCGCCCATGTTGTGTAGTTTGCATCGGTCAACTTTAGGCATTGACGTGAGATATTCCCTTGTTCACGGACTTGTGACGAAGTGCCTTCTTCTTTGTTCGTCATACTTTCTTGCCTTCTTTCTTCTTTCTTGCTTTGCTTGCTTTCCTTTCCTATTTTCCACTTTCTTGCTTGCTTGCGTTCTGACTTTCCTTCTTACGTGTTCGTTCTTGCTTTCAAACTTTCCGATCTTTCTTGCTTTATTTCTTTCTAGCGCGTGGTTACTTGCTTCTCTCGCGCTGGGTGTATTTCTTGCTTTCTTTCTTGTACGTGCTTACTTGCTTGCACAAACTTTCTTACTTTTTGAGTGTGCTTACGTTCTTGCATACGCTTTCGCACACGCTTTCTTGCTATCTTGCTAATGGATTCAAATTTTTGAACCCACTTTCTAACTTGCTATTTGAATCGCGAATGGTTCGATTTTACTTGCTATGAACCAATACGGATTCGGTTTCTTACTTGCTATATGAATCAAAATGATTTGATTTCTTTCTTGCTAACTTGCTATTTGAACCAAAATGGTTTGGTTTCTTTCTTGCTATTTGAACCGCGAATGATTTGGTCTTGCTTGCTATATAAATCAAACGGGTTCGAATTCTTGGTTGCTATATGAACCACTATGATGTGATTCTAACTTGCTATCGTTCGATTTGAATCGCGAGTGGTTCGTTCTTACTTTCTTTATCAACCAAACAGATTCAATTTCTTACTACTTGTTAACTTTCAAAACGGCAAATTTCGATTTCTTTGTGTTGGAATCGATTAATGTTTTATGATTCTAGATTTTGAAACACATTCCAAAAAAATTTGGTCATGATTATTATAACTTATTGTTCGAAAATTGGCAAAATCAATCTTTAGAATAATTACTGAAAACCAATTGATTCTTTTGAAAAATTTGGACTTTGATAATTTTTTTAAGACTTGGAATATGGATTATGGAGTAACAAATCAAAGCATTGTGATTTATTTCAAAAACATTGAATAAAAAATCAAAGCATGAATACTTGAAATACGGATTCTGACCTTTTTTTCTTTTTTGCTTGACGGACAATTTTGTTTTTTATGATTCCAACACAATTGTAAATCGCTCAACGAATCCGGTCTCTTATACCTTCGAACGCAACAAGCAATTATGCGAAAACAATCAATGATTCTTTCTTCCTTCGATTTCACGATTGCACAAGGGCAGATCACCTTTCTTCGTTCGTTCTTTTCTGCCTTCTATCGATTCTTCGTTCTTCCCACAATCGATTAACCATCGATTCTTCGTTCTTCCCACAATCGATTAACCTTGCTCTGATACCAAATGTTTGTTTAATCATGCAATCACAATTGTTTTGACAGAGATTTGACAAAGACTATGAACTTCGATTTATGAATATACGTACATACATACAGACTTGTCGATGCGTTCTTATAACCCTAAGAATCGACGTAACTGATTTTAATCAGTTATAGACTTTGGTTTTTGACATACAGACCCCTAGACTATATACAATAATATACTGACTCTAAATTTGACTTTGACTTATCTACATAACTGACCCAAACTAAGTTTAGTTTAACTTTCAATATACTCCACATATGAACGATATGGCATATATTGAACAGACAGATGTTAGCCCAAAACGCGAAGCAGATTGTCACTGAACCCAGTAGTTGTTGGGCCTAAAGTATTAGGGCGATTTAATCTTTTGTAATTTAAATGCGGCTAACTAAGCTGTGGGCCTAAATCAATTGTTCTCGGGTCATAAAGGTGGAATTCCATGTCTGAAGTATAATAATTTGTGGATGAGATCTTGTCTAACGATTCATATTTTTCCCATCTTCCTTTTTGTGATGAAGTATAATGAATTGGCTTTGAATACCATTAAGAAAATGGGACACAAAATGAATAGTATATACATATAGTAATTAAATATAGTTAACCACTTAACCAATCAAGCTATATATATAAACTAAATACAAGCGATACAAAATAATCCTTAACGTGCCAAAGAAATCTGTTTCAATCTTTCAAGTTAATATTAGAACCTGTAATAACAATGAAATTATCCATCTATTAATTCTTACACATCCAAATCTCTATTTGTTGCCGGTAACAATCGATTAAATGGTGATCTAACGGATCTGAAAAACCGTTGCGAACTCGAAGTCCGGATCAAGTCATTTCCATTCGCGGCTACGTATGACACGCTAGGCTCACCCCTCGACATCTCACCTCCTCGTCTTTCAGGATTATTCCGCTCATAAACGTAATCAAGTCTTCGAGTAGAACCAACACTCACACTTCGAAAGTTCACCTTTTCACTACCTTCGGCCGGAAACACCACATGAGGGCTCGTGGGAAGACTTGCGGGGACTAGGTTTGTGTACGCCTCATTCGGCAACCTAAGTGTGTACCTCTCAATATTTTCAACGGGTCGAACTAGCTCCGAGTGACCCGTTGAATATGAACGGGGCATATGAGTAGTAGGACGAGGTATTATACGTTTCGGTTCACCTGGGAGAAGAAATTCAGTGGAGGGAAAATCTCTCTCCTGGTCAACCAGGTGACCCAACGGTTCAGTCATGTGACTAAACTCGTTGGGCCTTAATACAAGATCTGCTCGACACACGGGGCATGTGACGTGTGATGCTAGCCAAGTGTCAATACAATCACGATGGAACACATGGCTACATTTTGGTAGCAAACGTAGGGTTTCATGGTCTTGAAACTCGTTTAAGCATACTGCGCATTCCAACGCAGTCTGTCCTATTTTTATCCCCTTGACACTTGAGTACAAAAAGCTCGGGAACATGGCGATTATAGCCGGGTCAAGCCCTGGCACCGCCAATCTCATCGACCCGGTCTCACTCCCATGAGTGACACTTGCGGCAAGTGTGAGTTGTCGTTCAGTGTAGTGACGAAAGTAGGTCGAAACCACACATATCATAAAGAATGCACTTAAAAGACACACGAGTACGATAGCCATTATCGGGTTGACCGTGATACCAGTATTCGGATCGGGAACCGATGCCATCGGCGGTGACGCGGTTGCTTCTTCGGTGGCGGCATAATTATGTGGTGAGAGTAACATTAAAATGAAGTAACTCAAAGTTTCAGTGAATTTGGGTTTCATATTGTGAGGGGTTTAACTAATCATTAGAGTTTAAGATTGGAAAATGATGTCCTGTTTATGAGGAGATTGAGAATTTGGTGGAAAGGTTGGAATAAGACGAGAGGAGAAAGTTAAAAAGGGTTTAATTTAAGATTAATATTTCGTTTATTACGAGGTTCAGTGAGAATTTAAGAATAGAATTTGATTAGTGATGACATAATTAAGGACGGTTTTCCGTTTTATCTTTTGTCGAAATATGGCAATATTTTGAAAAGGTTAGATTGCAGATTATTTTGAATATACACAAAGGTTTATTAGACAACTTTAAAAAAAAAAAGTGAATCAAAAGAACAACTTTAAAATAACTCGTATAGAACTCATTTCATCAATAATAGGATTGGTTCGTTGAACCTGCTAGATATATATTTCAGTTTAGTTTTTAGGGTTTATAGTTTATCATTTAGTTTTAATTTTAGGGTTTATGGTGTAAGGTATAGTTTTAAGTTAAGATTTGAAGATTTGGCTTTAGATGTTAGGCTTTGGGGTTAGGGGTAAGATTAGGTTTAGAGTTTAGGGTTTTAGATTTCTGGTTAGTCCTGTTTGACTAGCCGTTGTATATGATTGTATTAAGTTTAATTGGGCTTCGTTTGAACCATTTTCGTTAGTTCTCTATTTACTGAGTTTCCCTAACTATGCCCACACCTATGTCACGGATAATTGACTTTTATCCTCTATGTACCCCAACAAGACCCCTCTAGATAATTAGACTTGGATCTGCCTTTTGAAGACGACTTCGTGAAGATGTTTATTTCTTTCTATTATTCGGGTGATATTAGGTTGGGATGTAATGTCACTTTTATTACTCTCATTCCTCTATATGATGATCCTTTCGTGGGGTGTGTGGAAAAAAGAAGGAAGATACACTGGGTTAAATGGAGTCAAGTCATAGCAGCCAAAGATAGGGTGGACTTGGAATTGGCTCCCTCAAAGCTGTCAATTTATCACACTTATCAAAATGGCATCGGAGGTATTTATATGATCCTAATTCTCTTTGGAAGCAGTAATAGCAGCTCTACACTCAAACAGGTGCAACACAGATCAACCTATTTCGTTCTTGTCGAACAGAGCACAGGTTTGGTGTTGGACCGTGACTAATTCTTAAATCCCGATAAGTACAAGTCGGTAATATCGGGTACCTAAATTAAACAAGTCGGTTTAATGAGAGTTTATTTTAATCATATCAGATAAGCTGGAGAGTTTATTTAATTGTGTTAGATTCGTATTAGGACTCTATGAAATACTTGTTTAGCAAGATAAGTGAGTCTTATAAATACTAGATGCCAAGTAGGGTTTCTTTGTACACAAACGAATCAATAAAGGTTTGAGTTATTTCCTTTATTGTTACATATCAAATAGGTTAGGGACTTAGTTGTAATTGTAGATAAGTAGATGGGTTGAAAATGTAACTTGTACATATACCTCCTTCGTTTAAGTAACGATCTGTGAGATGTGGCTCGTTGAGGGAGAGATCAAATTCAAAAAGTAGGAAGAATCGATAAACAAAATGAGAAGGAAGGTTTAGAAATATTTTCTGCATAGACTTACTGATAGAAAAGGATACCCTTAAGTAGGGTTACAACTACTCATGCCTATACTAACTAATACGTGGGAGGTATGGCATCCCATCACCCCCAGTTATTGGCAACCGCCTACTTAAATAAACATGTGCAGAAAATATAGAAAATATAAAATATATAAAGAAGGAAATATAAATACTTGCAGCAACAGCTCACGTGCCATCCTATGCTATCCCCATTTGTTAACCCACTGTGCCATGCATGCACCCACACATATCAATCCATCCCCCTAGCACAACCCTGTCCTCAAGGTTGATGGACGGATAAGCCTTTTGGAAATGCCCTTTTTGTCTCCCAAGTAGCATCTTCCTCGGCTTGCCCGACCCATTTGACGAGAAGCTCCGTGCGAGGTCAGTACTTCCCTTTGTGAACTACGCGTTGGTCTAAGATGCAATCCGGTTGAGGAGTATGGTCCGGCACAATGAATTTAGATGGGATAACCGGGTTCCGAGGCACCAGCGGTCCATAATACTTCTTGAGTAAACTGACGTGGAAAACGTTATGCACGCGAGATCCGAAAGGAAATTCAACCCGATAAGCCACCAGACCCACTCGAGCAAGCACCGGAAAAGGGCCAAAGAATCTGGGGCTTATCTTTGCTCAGGAACGACTGGCAACGGTGGTTTGGCGGTAAGGTTGAAGTTTCACAAAAACCCAATCCCCAACTTCGAATATGAGCTCCCGTCGATGGCGATCAGCTTTCTGTTTCATACGATGTTGGGCGGTGGTCAAATTAGCCTTGAGAAGTTGTAGAATAGCATCACGGTCCAACAAATATTCCTCTACGGCTTGAACTTTCGTAGTACCGGTAACATAATGCAAGACCTTGGGTGGCTTCCTTCCATATACTACCTCGAAAGGAGTTAACTGGTAGCAGAAAGCTCGGAAGTGTTGTAACTGAATTCAGCCCATGGCAGCCATTCGACCCATTTTTTTGGTTGATCCCCCGTGAAGCAGCGTAGATATTGTTCCAAAACTCGATTGATAACCTCCGTTTGCCCGTCGGATTGGGGGTGGTAACTTGAGCTCATACTAAGGGTGGTTCCTTGTAACTTAAAGATTGTTTGCCAAAAAGAGCTAATGAAGAGTTTGTCTCTGTCACTGACTATTGTCGCTGGAATTCCGTGAAGTTTGACAATGTGATAAACAAATTCCTTGGCAACCGAGGCGGCAGTAAAGGGATGCCGGAGGGGAATAAAATGGGCATATTTCAATAACCGGTCAACTACCACCATAATCGTCGTATATCCGCCTGAAGTCGGTAACCCCTCGATGAAGTCCATACTAATGTCTTCCCAAATACGCTCTGGAATCGGTAACGGTTGCAAAAGCCCGGCTGGTTTCATATTGTCCACTTTAAACCTTTGACAAATGGTACAGTTCTGCAAATAAACCTTGATGGCAACTCGCATACCCACCCACCAAAAACTGGATTTCAACCTGGCAAGCGTCTCGTGGAACCCGAAATGACCACCCTCTGACGAGGTGTGATAATGATGTAGCACTAGTGAGACCAGGGAAGATGAAGGAGACAAGAGAATAGCTTCCTTAAAGAACCATACCCCATCCCTGTGGTGTACAAAAACTTGTAAGTGAGTATCTAAGGAAGCAGGTAGCCCATCATAATAACCCCCTTGTTTGACCTCATCCTTTAATTACTCCCACCATTGTGAACTAACGTGAAAGATAGCCAAGAAAACAAATTCAGGTTGCCTTGACAAGGCATTAGCTCCACGGTTTGAGGTTCCCTTTTTATACTCGATCCGATAATCAAATCCCATTAGTTTGGCTAGCCAACGAATTTGAGCCGGTGTCGAAATCCGTTGCTCCAAGAGATACTTAAGGCTTAAGTGGTCGGTCTTAACAACAAAGGGACGTCCCAACAGATACAACCTCCACTTTCGGACCGCTTTGACACCGCTGGCATCTCTTTTTCGTATGTAGACCAAGAGAGCATAACACCCTTGAGGGGGGCGCTAAAATAAGCTAGTGGCCTTCCCTGTTGGGTGAGTATAGCCCCAATTCCAACACCACTTGCATCACATTCTACAGTGAAGGTTTTGGTCCAATCGGGTAACGCCAATGTCGGAGTGGTGGTCAGGGTTGTTTTGAGAGCTTGAAAGGCTTGTTCAGCAGCGTCATTCCATATAAATGGCCTTTACCCACCAGTTTGTGCAATGGCGCTGCGATGATTCCAAAATGACGAATGAACTCCCGGTAATACCTGGCCAACCCAAGGAACCCACGGACCCCCTTTGCATTACGTGGTGTCGGCCAAGTTTGCACTTCCTGGACCTTTGAGTCTTCCACTGCCACCCCCATTAGAGGAGATAACATGTCCTAAATAATTAACCCATTGAACCCCAAAGCAACACTTGGAAGATTTCACATACAAGCAGTTAGTAGATATGATCTCCAAAACAATGTGCAGGTGTAGCACATGCTCTTCTAATGACTTAGAGTAAACCAAAATATCATCAAAAAACATGAGGATGAACTTACGTAGGTAAGGTCTGAACAGGTAGTTCATGAGACTTTGGAAGGTAGCCGGGGCGTTTGTAAGCCCGAAGGGCATCACAAGGAACTCGTAGTAGCCTTCATGGGTTCGGAAAGCCGTTTTTGGGATGTCTTCCCGTACACGAATTTGATGATATCCGGAACGAAGGTCCAACTTCGAATAGATATCCGAGCCGTGTTGTTCATCGAGCAACTCATCTATCATGATAAATCGGGTATTTATCCTTGAAGGTGATCTCGTTCAAGGCCCGGTAATCCACGCAAAACCGCCACGACCCATCCGCCTTCTTAACCAACAATACCGGCGAAGAAAAAGGGCTATGGCTAGGCCTGATCAAACCTTGTTGTAGTAGCTCATGAACCTGTTTCTCGATTTCGGTCTTCTGATAGTAGGGCTGGCGATAAGGTCTTGTAGAGACAGGTTATGCACCGCTGACTAAGGGAATTGCGTGGTCATGTGAACGACTCGGTGGAAGGCCAGTAGGCTCCTAAAAGATCTGTGGGTACCTATCAAGGACCTGGGTGATGGATGGATTAGTAGGGGACTTGGTGATGGCTTCAAAATGTATAGGAGTTATCTGCAAGAGTAGAGCAGCGCCATGCAGTCCCAAAAATGCGTTATCCCGTAGAGCAGATAATTTTGAGGCTCGCAATCCCTGTAGCATGTGAGTTCCCCTGGCTAAAGAGAACTTAAGGGTGAGATTCCAGTACTCTAGCTCCACCGGCCCAAGCGTTTTGAGCTACTGGACTCCCAACACAATCGGGCAGGAGGCGACCGGAAGAACAAAGAAATCTGTTGTAATGGAGTAACCATGGATTAGAATGGTCAGACCACGAACCTGTCCCACACATCTGAGGTGTTCACAGTTGCCCACCATGACTTCAAATGTAACGTCGGATTCGATCGTGAGACCGAAGCGCTGCACCAAGGCCCGATCGATAAAGTTATGAGTACTACCCCCATCAACCAAAACCACGACGTCCTTCTGGTGAATTTTTCCTGGTAGTCGTAGCATTTGCGGGTGAATTGAACCTGAAATAGTATGAAAGGAGATCTCGGCAGGTGGGTCAGACTCGTCCAAACTTTGGTGTAACTCGTCACCGTTCTTGTCATCATCGGAACCGTGCGCCTCCTGAATCATGAAGAACTGAGGCTTAGAACATTTATGATCCAGTACGTATCGATCATCATAGTAGTAGCAGAGGCCTTTATCACGTCGTGCTTTAGCCTCAGCCTGAGAGATGCGACGTATAGGAGGGGGGCCGGGTAGGGCTAGCGGAGAAGATAGCCCTGGGCCCAACAGGCTTGGGTGGTGGTTGTTGGGCTGTGAGAGGGTTGTAAGTAACTGGGTGAACGATTTAACGAGCCCAAGCGTTTGGAGAGGTTGGACTTTTCTTCAATTAACCTAGCAGTTCCAATTGCCTGGGCCAAAGTCCTTGGTTTCTTCAGTTTGGCCTCCAGATGAAATTCCTCCTTTAAGCCGCCGACAAAACAACAGATGAGGAACGATTCAGGAAGCCCGTCGACCTGGTGAGAGAGCTTCTCAAATTGTTCTTGATAGATGTCAACGGTAGTGGTCTGTTTCAAACGAGTGAGGGATTCCGATGGCTCTTCATAATCAGTCGGCCCGAAGCGAGCTTTGACGGCCTGAGTGAACTCCGGCCAAGTCATCGGACCTCGAAACTTGGTAAGCCAATGTTGCCACAGTAAGGCGATTCCATCGAGGTGGAAGGAGGCTAGTTGTACCCGATCGACGTCCTCCACCTTTTGGAATTCGAAATATTGCTCCGCTTGATACAACCATCCGAGGGGGTCAGTGCCGTTAAATCTGGGAAAATGGAGTTTAAGGTAGGGTTTGTGGGTGATATCAGTTTGCTCGGGTCGAGCAGTCAAGGTTTGAAGGGTCGTCTAGATCCACTGTAATTCAGTGAAGATCCGTTCGAACGTCGTTTGGGTTTCTTGCTGAAATTCAGCGTTGGATTTTTTTCTTTCCGTCAGCCATGAGATCAACACCGCTCTGATACCACTGATGTGGCTCATTGAGGGAGAGATTAAATTCAGAAAGTAGGAAGAATCGAGAGAGAAAATGAGAAGGAAGGTTTAGAAATATTTTCTGCATAGACTTATCGATAGAAAAGGATACCCTTAAGTAGGGTTACAACTACTCATGCCTATACTAACTAATACGTGGGAGGTATGGCATCCCATCACCCCCGGTTATTGGCAACCGCCTACTTAAATAAACATGCGCAGAAAATATAAAATATGTAAAGAAGGAAATATAAATACTTGCAGCAACAGCTCACGCGCCATCCTATGCTATCCCCATTTGTTAACCCACTATGCCATGCATGCACCCACACATATCATATAGACATCGATGAATTGAGCTAGGGTTACCTTCTTCTTCTCTTAAGTGTTCTTCTTTTTCTCTTTTATCGATCTTTAGTTTGTGATTACCAATTGTGTTCGTAACATTTATACAACATGTGTCTCGGGTACCAGTTTGCTTTGAATTGGAAAGCTATAGGGAAAAGAGAGAAGGCCATTGCTGACATGAATATCAACCTAATGGAGACCATAAACGATCTTGGCATGGAGTTCGATTCAAGCTACATCAAGACCTTGCCCATATACGCTTTCTCTCTCGGATTTGGTCACCTTTCACAAAATTGTTCACGGGAGCGCCAAGAGAAAAAAGTGGTACAAGCAATCCTTTTCGTCACAATTTGATGCATATGGAAAACATGAAACGAGAAGATACATGAAAACTCAAAAATCGGTGGAGCAAGTGATTGGTGAAATCAAGTCTATTTTGCATCTATGGCTAGGAAACATATCGGATATATCAAGTGATTGGAGAAATTTTAGTTGTATCGTGTAATTTTTGTTCTGCTTCGTCTTTGTGTTTTCTTGTATATTTGTACACTCTTTTTTGACTTTCCCTGACTGCCTATGTTTTATATTATCCCCGTCGTTCGAAAAAAAAAATGATGATTCATTGTATCAGTTACATGCCTATTAACTGGGAATTGTATACAAGGTGATATATCAAAGGTGTTGGCTAACATGCTGTCATTGCGATTTGTGAAGGTCATTAGTGTTGGATTAAATTTAGTAAAACAATTGGGATCCTTAGCCCAGCCCAAACACAAAACAAAGCCCGGTTGATTCATTTCCATCATCGAACAAGTGCAGCGGCCAAAAAGAAAAGACGCCACCACCGCCACTAACCACTGCAACCGTCGGACTCTCCATCAAACGTCGGATCTCCACACCGGAACCGACATACTCTGTATTAGTATATATATATGTATTAGGTTTCAATTTGACAGTTAACGATTTGTATAACATTCGTACAAAACCATTTGTAAACGTATGTTCATGTATTCAATGAAATTCCTTTGATTATTCGATCCAAACCTGTGAATCAAGATACATTTGGTATCAGAGCGGTTGCTCTTAGGAATTTCATCGACGAATTCCGACTTGCGGTTGCAAGAGATCGGAATACCCAGAAAAATCACAAATTTCCTTCGCGGTTGCGAAGAACCCTAATTCCCAAATCTCAGAAATCAATCGCGGTTGCGATTATCCAAATCAGAAACTATTCGCGGTTGCGAAATCAAAGATTAACAACATACACGGTTGCGTAACAGAAGAAATTGAAGACAAATTGGAATTCGGATCGCAGTAGCGAGAATTTCAAAGAAGAAGACAGGAAGACGAAGAACAGAGAAAAGAAACTTACCAAATTTCTCACCCTCAAATTAGCGGTTGCGACATTTGAAGGATACACAGAAAAATCAAAGATATTCACTTTCAATTTCACGGTAGCGACGTTGAGATACAATTGAAGAACAACAAATCGGAAGAACACACAATCAATTTTGCGGTTGCAGGACTCGAAAAAAAACGAAAATTAGAAGGATACCAATCTAAAATCACCGCCGTGTTTAGAAAATCGAAGAATCAGAAGAAGCAAATTAAAAGATTTGAAGCCAAAGGTCCTTATTTGAAGATTTACACAATAATTGGAACCATCTGGAAGCCCTCGTTGAATAAAACAAAAGTCAAAAGTCAGGTTTGACTTTCTCCTTAAAAAAGTTGGCAATTACAATCTATTTTACATCAGAGATTCCACTTGAAGCATTGGTACATTACCAAGAAAAGTTATTGATAGTATATTACTGCAAATTCATACCGTTATTATTAAGACTATATAAGATCAGTAGGCATTTTTGTCAAAGATATAAAACCATAAGTTTGATACTCCAATCTTACTTGAAGGTTAGACACAAATTAAGAATCAAAATTAGCAAACATGTCAAGTGGTTCAGGAGCAGGACAAACAAATACCATAGTACACCTTAAAGAATCCGATAGGCCTATAAATTTTCAATGTCCCACACTCAACACAACAAATTACCCCGTATGGTCCGTTAGATTAGAAACAATCTTGCGAGCCAATGGACTTTGGGAAATGATCGAGCCTACCGATGATGCTGAACCCGATGCTAAGAAAATCAATACAGCAAAAGCCTACTTATTTCAAGCACTCTCAGAAGATATGATTCTACAAGTCTCAAAATACAAAACTGCCAAGGAAATATGGGATGCATTGAAAACACGAAACCTCAGTGTTGAAAGAGTACAAAAGGCAAAGTTACAAACTTTGAGATCTCAATTTGAGAATTTAGAAATGAAGGATGAAGAAACCTTAGACAATTTCTTTGGAAAATTAATAAGTATATCCACAAAGGCCAACACACTAGGAAAGACGTATGATGACGCTACTCTAGTTCGAAAACTACTAGGTGTTGTCCCTCAAAGATTTAGCCATATGGTAGCATCTCTCGAACAAATATCAGATGTTGACACTATGAGCCTCGAAGAAGCAATAGGAAGACTAAAAGCATACAAAGAAAGGGTGAAAACCAAAGAAAACAAACGAGGAGACACAAGCACAAAGTTAATGTTTACACGTCAAGAAGGAAAAATAGAAAGAGGAGAAAACTCTAACTCGTTTCGTGGACGAGGTGGTTTCCATCGAGGACGAGGTAGAGGTAGAGGAAGACATAATTATCAAGGGAGAAATGAAGGACGAACCTCATTCGATTTCAAGAAGAATTACAACAACAAAGATTCTCACAAATTCAACAAAAACTCAAGGAACCAAACTGGATATCGAGATAAGTCCAATGTTAAATGCTATAACTGCAATCATTTTGGACACTTCAAAGCACAATGTACGAGCAAAACCTCAAAGACTGAAGAATCTAACTTAGTTCAAGAAGAGGAAGAAGAACCGACTCTCTTAATGTCGCACTGTCAACTAAAGAAGACCATACACTTAAACGAAGAACAAGTACTACCTGGTTTGTACCTATCAGAAACCAGTAGCAATGGAACATGGTTTCTCGATAATGGTGCAAGCAACCATATGACGGGAGTAAAGTCATACTTCACGGACTTAGACGAAAGCATTGAATGAAGAGTTAATTTTGGAGATGGTTCAAGTATTGAAATAAAAGGCAAAGGTTCGATTCTCCTCCAGTGTAAGAACGAAGAACAAAAGTAAGTGATGTGTACTATATACCTCAACTACGAAGCAATATCCTAAGTTTGGGACAAGTAACTGAACGAGGTTGTAGTATACTAATGAAAGAAGATTATCTTTGGATGCGTGATTCAAGAGGAAAGTTACTCCTAAAAGTTCCTAGATCCTCAAATAGGTTATACAAAATAGAACTCAATATAGGATCGCCAGTGTGCTTACTCTCAAAAATTGAAGATGATTCATGGTTATGGCACGCCAGACTAGGACACCTCAACTTTGATTCATTAAAACAACTCTCCACTCAAGAAATGGCACGTGGCATACCTAAAATCACACATCCAACTCAACTCTGTGATGCATGTCTTGCTGCAAAGCAACATAGAATGGGATTTCCATCACAAAGTACTTTTAGAGCAAGTAAACCACTAGAACTAGTCCATGCAGATCTATGTGGACCCATATTACCAACCACTCAATCAGGCAACAAGTATTTCTTTCTACTTGTTGACGACTATTTCCGATACATGTGGATTTACATGCTAAAGTCAAAGGATCAAGTATTTGAAGTATTCAAGAAGTTCAAGAAGCAAGCTGAGAATGAAACTGGAGAAAAGCTTAAACAATTAAGAACAGATAGAGGGGGAGAGTTCACCTCGAATATTCTTACAAATTTTTGTGAAGATGAAGGAATACTAAGACAACTAGCAGCGCCTTACTCTCCTCAACAAAATGGAGTTGTAGAAAGACGAAATAGAACCATATTAGGCATGACTAGAAGCATTCTAAAGGCAATGAAGATGCCACAAGACTTTTGGGCAGAAGGAACTCGTCACTCAGTTTACCTACTAAATCGTCTACCAACTAAAGCCCTCAAATCTCAAACACCTTATGAAGTAATAAAAGGTAGACCACCTAACCTTCATCACATTAAAGTCTTTGGATGCACGGCACACATGAAAGTACCATCCATAAATGTGAAAAAGTTAGATGATAGAAGTTTAAAGGTTATCCACCTAGGTACGGAACCAAAAACCAAAGCATATAGACTATACGACCCTGCAAGCAATCACATCTATGTGAGTAGGGATGTCAAATTTGAAGAAAAATTACCTTGGAACTGGGAACCTGATTCAGATAACTCAAGTAACAATGAAAACGTATGGAAAGATTTTGTGGTTGAATTACCATTGGAACCCACAAATCAAATTCCAACTGAAAACGATGATCATCATGAGGAAGATATACACGAAGAAAATATACATGAGGAAGATCAAGATCCAATACATGATCACCATGAAGAAAATTACTATGAAGACCAAGAAGATGAACAAGATCAAAATAATCAAGAAAGTCCAAACGTTCAAATTAACAATAATGCATTAGGCCCAGCAGATTTTGATGACACTCCAATTAAAGGATTCAGAACCATAGGAAGTATTTATGATCGTACTATTCCCATTGAACTCAACTACACACAAGGAGATCTTATGCTAACTTATGATGAAGAGCCAAACAACTATAAGGAAGCAAAAGGCAACTCAAATTGGGAAAAGGCAATGCAAGAATAAATAAACTCCATTGAAAAGAACAAAACTTGGACCTTAACTGATTTACCGATTGGACACAAAGCCATAGGACTAAAATGGGTATTCAAAGTCAAGCGTGACACGAGTGGAAAAATTACAAAGTATAAAGCAAGACTCGTCGCCAAAGGATATGTTCAGAAATATGGAATAGACTTTGACGAAGTCTTCGCACCTATAGCAAGAATGGAAACTATTCGGTTGATTTTAGCACTTGCAGCAAAGGAAGGTTGGGAAGTACATCACCTTGATGTCAAATCAGCCTTCTTAAACGGAGAACTCAAGGAAGAAGTATATGTAACTCAACCAGATGGTTTCGTTCAGAAAGGGAAAGAGAATAAGGTCTACAAATTAATTAAAGCATTATATGGACTACGTCAAGCACCAAGAGCAATGAATGTAAAGCTCGACACAACTCTCAAGAAACTAGGATTCATGAAATGTCCACAAGAACAAGCAATCTACAAAAGAAACAATTCAGAATTAATCATCGGAGTTTATGTAGATGACCTACTTGTCACCGGTAAAAACAAAGGTGAAATCTCAAAATTCAAGAAAGAAATGAAAGATCAGTTTGATATGAGTGACTTAGGACTACTGAGCTATTATTTGGGAATAGAAGTAAATCAAAGCCCCACAGGAATTTCAATACACCAGAAAAGTTATGCTTTGAAGATACTTCAGAATTCAGGTATGAAGGATAGCAATCCTACAAAATTTCCCATGGAATCAAGAATCAAACTTTCAAGATACTCAGACAGTGAAGCAGTAGATGAAACAGAATATAGAAGATTAATTGGAAGTCTTAGATATCTTACACACACTAGACCCGATCTAAACTTCGCTGTAGGATTACTAAGCAGGTTTATGACAGAATCAAAGAAAGATCACTTGCAAGCAATCAAACAAGTGATTAGATATGTTAAAGGAACATCTCATTATGGGATAACTTATAGAAGAAATGGTAGTAAAACTATTATAGGATACAGTGATAGTAGCTATGGATCAAACCCAGACGATGGTAAAGGAACAACAGGTTTAGTATTTTACTTTAATGATGCACCAATCAGTTGGGTCAGCCAGAAACAATCAATAGTAGCACTATCATCATGTGAATCAGAATTCGTAGCAGCAACAGCAGCAGCATGTCAAGGCGTATGGTTAAGAAGCTTACTAAGTGAATTAACGGGATGGAAGCAAGACAAAGTTGTATTACGAGTAGATAACCGATCAGCAATCTCACTAATGAAGAATCCAGTATTCTTCGGGAAAAGCAAACACATTGACACAAGATTCCACTACATTAGAGAGTGCGTTGAAAAAGGAAAGATATATGTTGAACATGTAGCTGGCAATCTACAGAAAGCTGACATCTTAACGAAGCCACTACCCCGGATCAAGTTCATAGAAATGAGAGACTTACTCGGAGTTGAAGACTTGGAGCAAGCTAAATTTAAGGGGGAGATTGTTGGATTAAATTTAGTAAAACAATTGGGATCCTTAGCCCAGCCCAAACACAAAACAAAGCCCGGTTGATTCATTTCCATCATCGAACAAGTGCAGCGGCCAAAAAGAAAAGACGCCACCACCGCCACTAACCACTGCAACCGTCGGACTCTCCATCAAACGTCGGATCTCCACACCGGAACCGACATACTCTGTATTAGTATATATATATGTATTAGGTTTCAATTTGACGGTTAACGATTTGTATAACATTCGTACAAAACCATTTGTAAACGTATGTTCATGTATTCAATGAAATTCCTTTGATTATTCGATCCAAACCTGTGAATCAAGATCACAATTAGTATCGAACAATGGGCGTTCATTGCTAATAGGAATACGTCAAAAAGATACATTCAAAGACCACTACAAATTATTGTGACTTATGAGTTGTGATGAATGAATTACATGGGTGGTAAAAAACTCGAAGTCAAGTGCTATGCTTATTAAAATATATTTAGAGAAGACTTTTTAACGGAATATGTCAGATTTTCTTAGATTCGATGGTCGGCCAAACGCAAGTCAATAGATAAAATGATGTCTGATAGGTTTACGGAAAAAACCTACAGACTCCCAATTGATATACCCGTAGAGTGGGTTAAGCTTCAAGAATAAAGATTAAGAAACTAGACTTTTTGAAAAAGTTCCCTCACCAACTTTTTATTGATCAAAAGCAAACTTAAATAACAACTCGTAAGAAACTGTGAATGCTAAAATGCTGCTAAATTAAAGGAACATGGGACATGACAAAAGAACATTGGGAAAATGTTGAAAGTGGATCATGCATGCACGTGGGAGACTAGCTTGAGACTCGCTCCTGAAAGTTAATGACCTTCGAATAAGTCTCTTGGGCCTTGGGTCACGGTCCTCGGGCTGACCCATTAATGGTGGGCTCATCCAATAGTTGATTCGTATCACGGTATCAATGTCTCTCTTCTAACCGATTACCAAAGGTTTGTTCTTGTGAACGGGTCACCCATTAGTGAATTCAAAAAGAGGGTTAGACAAGCGATCCTTTATTCTAAGGGCGTCTTTGAAATTTCAAATGTCCCGTACGAGTTTATAATATGTGCATTAAAGACACGCATAAGATAAAGATGTAATACATGCATCTTGAAATTTGAAAAACCATGGGTGTAACTCACCTTTTAACATTTTTGTGATCATAATCACCTAAAAACTTTTATAAGCACAAGTGATCTATTATTACATTGCACGACCAAAAGAAATCCTGATCAAGAATTCAGGATACTAACTAAAAATGCTAGTGATCATCGGTATTCGAGTCCAATGATACTTTAAGACCATCATAATTTGAAGGTCTCGTGTTCCAGTCCCGATGTCTAAACCAGGGGAGATTTTACCCGGATGTGAGGTTCCCTCTAGGATGTTAAAGTAGTTCTAAACTAGAAGTTGTGCTAGACTTAGACCCGAGGTACAAAATGGTTTTCTACCATGTCCAGACATACTCTCAACACCTCCACCTAAACCCAAGTCTAGAAATAAATAAAAGAAGTTCATAAACCAAAAACCAAAACGATTTTTAAACAGAAAAAACCGGCATTAGTTTCAAAGCGAAGAAGTCGGTTCGAGATTGAGGTTTAAAAGTGAAGAAATCGGTTAGAAGTTTACCTATTAAAATATTAAAAAAAAAAAAATTCCAAAGTAGCGTTTATTTTATTTTACCGGGTTGGGTTTCCTGTCATCTATCCAAGTCTAACCAAAGATGAACAAGAAGCAGTAGATGCATTTGTAAGTTGACAAATCGCTTACAATATTAATTTATGGCCAGTTGAAAAAAAATTAGTTTTTCAATTCATCACGAGGTGCTATAAAACCTATAAAAATCAAAAACCTAACATTCCGTAACTACAACAATAATAACAAAAGATGATAAATAATTGTTCAGATATCCATTCCACCATTTCAAATAAATACACAAAAGAATAATATGAACTTACAAAAGTAAATCATCACAAAAAATAATGAATAAATTGTGAAAGTAAATTAAAAAAAAATGAATACGAAAAACCTCTCCATCAAATCAGATCTCTACAGAATCAAAGCAGCGGCGGCTAACACCACAACCGCTACAGATCCGGCGGCGACTCTGTTGAAAGTAGCCGCGCTCGGCGGCGAGGTGACAGGAGATCCGGCCGGAGCAGTTGAGATAGACGGAGAAGATGCCGGAGAATCACCGGTTGGGGGAGCAGGTGGAGAAGCTAAAGGAGCGTCGATTGGTGTAGAACTCGGAGCGGTTGTCGGAGATGCGACGGAGGAAGGAGGCGTCGCCGTCGGAGACGCTACCGGCGATACTGTAGGAGCCGCCACCGGAGATACGGTAGGAGATGGAATCGGTGATTGAGAAAGTGCAGATCCGACGATCATAGCGAACAAAAGAGCCACAACAAATCCAGAAGACGCCATTGTTATCACTTTCACTTTCAGAGGCTAAATTAATGTGAAGAATTAATTGGAGAATATTTTCAGATAGAGAATGTGGAAGATGATGATGATGAAAAGAGGGCGAGGGTTTATATACAGAATTTTTTTAGTCGGTTTTTGGAGAGATGAAATCAGGTCCGTTGATTTTTTCTATACGATTCCGCGTTAAGTTAATCGGCGTCAGCACCGACCTACACGTTTGCACGAGGAAACGATCATAGCCGTTGAAGAAGTCTCGGCCCTGGGCCGTTGGATTAAAGAAGCGAGTTTCTGTAAAGTCGTCGTTAAGGAAATTTTTTATGTTAGTTTAATTAATTTTGAAATAAAATAAATAAAAAGAAATGTTAAATTCCAGGTTACCGTTATAATGAGGCACGTTGTAGGGCAAGTATTTTAGTGGTTTTCCAACGGGAATACACTCATCATATATTCATAGCTTAGCCTTTTTTTTTCCTTAGTGTTTTAAACTATAATGGTATCACGTGTTGCTGCGGCATATAAGGTTCATTAATCTGAGATAACATTAGACATTGTTTTGGATAAGAGCATGGTACAGTTTTTAACGAAGTTGAATTTAACATAGGTTAATCATTTGGCATCAGATATGAAAATGGTATTTAGATGGTACGCATATCTGATTTTTATTTGTTGACCGATCTTATTGTTATGCTTCGCAGCAAATGATTTCCAATATTTGATGCCGAACCTGAGACAATTGTTTAAAAATTAAGTGAACACTTTTTTTCAATATTCTTTTATTTCAAAGTTGCATTATCAATCATGTAAAACATCGAATAAAATAAATAGAGAAAAGCCGACTATCAGAAATAATTGAATTTTTTAAAGGTTGAATGCGTCGGAATTTTTAAACGTTAATAAATTATTTATTTTAGAAAAGAAAATGTCAATTAACAACGATCTTTTTAAGTTAGAACTTCTTTAACAAAAAGCTTATGATTACATGCTTATTTCATCTTCAAATCACAACTCTAACATAAAAAAAAAAATTAAAAAAACCACTACCACCAAAAGAGTTAAAAACACCACCACCACCACCATCGCCGCCAAATAATGTACTTTGTCTTTATTTTACTTTCTTTTTATGTTATTGATACTTGGTTTTATTATTGTGCTTATATTGTAACTTGAATGTTGAATGTCTTTTATCTAATAAGATAAGTTTAACAGTTATATAGTTTTTAGTTTTTGCAAACAGTATCAAGATTATAAAACAATCAGTCTTATATTTTTAGATTGCAGACCTTCAGACCACATCTTCAGCTGCAGACATGAAATCAGATGAAATCAGACTGCAAACAGTTTTTGTCTGCAAAAACAAACAACTTCAGTGAGTATAAGAAGAGGAAATTGAAGATAAAATGTGTTCGTGATTGGCCAAGCTGTGTTGAATACGAAATCAGACAAAGTCTCTAAACACAAGAAAGCTTGTTTAGAGAATCAAAATGTGTTTATCCTGTTTGCGTTTGATACATTTGGGTCCCTGACCCCTGAGTCAGTGGGTTTTCTCAACAGAGTTCAGCGGGTCGTCCACAGCAATTCCTCAATCCCTAAAACTCAAAACTTTGTTTTTAGTAAGATCGGTTTTGCTATCCAAAAGGGGGGTTGCGGCGCAACTTATTGCCCGTTTACCTGTCACTTTATTGTAATTTCATCCTTCATACTATGAATGAGTAACATCGACTAATTCAGAAAAAAATCACGGCTCGGTTTAAAAAAAGTTATAGACGTTTAAAAAAAATTGAGGTACTTGAAAAATATAAACAATTGTAGTTTATACTAATTTTATCCCTCCAACACTTTTTCACGTTTAAACTTTTTTTCCTTTTGATATGGATTAGATCTTGACATTGATTTTCTAGATCAATGGTCGAGAATCATTACTACACTTCACTCAGAAACAAGTCTTTATAATTAATCTTTCATTTATATACCTATTAAACTTGTTTTTTTAATGGCTACCTCTAATCTACTATTAACCTAACCCTTTAAATCACAATAAAATCGCCTATGCATGGGATAAAACCCAGTACCTCCAGGTAAGACAAAGTCTTACTGTTGGGTTTTACAGTGGTGTTCGGGTGACACGTTTAGTAAGAATTTTTTTTACTAAACTTATATATATATATATATATATGGCATACCAGATAAATATATTTACAGATTACACAGCGGAATTAACTATAACGCGAAAACCATAAAGTCGTTACAGGATCAAATCAGCGTCTTACACGCAAACACGAAAATAAATAAATCGATAAAATAAATAATATCTAAATAATCCGATTTAGATATACCTTAGTCGAATCCGAAAAACCGTTCGAGACACCGGGATTCAACATGTCGACGCTAGGGTTGAACGAAACCATAGGCTCAAACTTTCGAGTCATATAAAAAATGGGTGAAGATGTGATTATCTCGTTGTTACCGGGAACAACGGTGACTGGTATCCATAAATTCCGACAGAGGCGGAATCGTCCCAAAATACAAACCGGAACCGGGGTTAGAAACCTCGTGCTCGACGGTCATCATCGACGGTGCCACGTTGGCTGGCGGTAGTGGTGCTCCGGTCGTCGGAGGCAGGGCGGCGACGGTGGTAGGAGAGTACTTCACCGGATAAAGTGGTATGGGCCATGAGCTGGACGGGATCGAAGGAGCGGTGGTAGCGGCGGTTGGCGGCGACACACCACCAATAACAGCGGGACGGGATCGAAGAAGGAGTAGAGACTCAAAATTCTGAGCCAATACCGGAGTCTACTGAAACCATGTGACACCTTGTCCAAAACAGGTCAAACCTCTCTCTTTTGACTTTATAATTAAATGATTTACGTGTTTTATTTAGATGATTAAACTGTTAAATTACCACATTGAACTGATAACCGATGACGTGTTTAAAATCCCGCGTTTGTACCGGAAACATAAACCCGTAAAATATGAAGGTTTTCATATTTTAAATATGTAACTTCAATAATAAAAATATATATATAAAAAGTTGGCTCTTACCAAAACTGATACAATCAATTCACCATAAACATTTTATGAGATAAAAATGTTTCCAATTGTCAAGACTTAACCAAATGAGATCCGATAAACCTATTGGGCCCGATTAAGCCCAATAAGCCCAAAACAACCCGGATAAACCCAAAACTTTACCCGGAGACTCGACTCTGCTCACCGAGTAACCAACCCGACCCAGAGGCCCGACCTGCGGCCCAAATGGCCTTGGGCCGAACCAGATCCTTTTCCCCTCTTCGGCCCACTCGACAGCCCAACCCGACCCGATTCCCTCCCATTCGCGGCCCAAACCGAGCACCGACCCAGCCCCACTCGTTTTCCCTTTGGGCTTCGGACCGTCTTCTTCCCAAGTTTAATTGGGCTTCGGCCCAATCTCCCACCCTTGACATTAAATTGATTTTGGCCCATCAAATTTTATAAAGATTAGCCCACTAGATTTTTTATAAAATTTGGCCCATCAACCTACAAATTGCACCACCTTTGTAGTTAATTATGCTTGGATCAAATTTATAAAAATTATGATTTTTATAAACACCTAACCCCTTCATATTTTATAAAAGCTCTTACCTTTTTATAAAATACATGGAAGATTTATAAAACTAATCACCTACACATGGTTTAGTTGGGTGAATGAGAGGTAGACAACTCACCTAGTCTACACCTTGATTAGTGTTATTAACCAATGGTTAATAAACCAAACTTTGGCTATAAGAGAAAGCTTCCGTCCACTTGTTCTCCACACCTCCACAACCAACACAACTCACTCTCTCCCTCCCCCTTTGCTTCCTCTCGGTCGAACACCCCCAGCCGGCCGCCATTGACGCCGTCGAACGCCCGCCCCCCCCCCCCCCCCCGCCACCCACTGCCACCGCCGGACGCCGCCGCCGGACCTCCCTCTTCTCCACCGATTTCCTTCTCCACTCCTTGTGAGTGTTTCTAACCTCATTTCTCCTATGTTTTCCTTCATGTTTAACACCCAAATAATACCCAAGTCTTGATAATAATCAACCAAAACTTTGAATGCTTGCATTTTGTTAAAACAACTAACAAGACTCTTTTCCTTCTCTCTTTTCTTCCAAGATCAAACACTCCCTTGGTGCATTTGAATGCTTAAAGATAGCCAAAGAGTGTGGTGAAACACATTTGTGAAATCAAATGAAAGTAACAAGTGTGCACCATGATTCTTGCAATCATGAAATCTTTGATTTCAAAGTTAGTTGGTTTAACAAAACTCAAAGCCTCTTCTTGTTAATAAAAATAATAAAAAAATGACTAACTAAAATGATATATGATTATATGAAAATGCGTGAGCATCGGATCGTCTACTCGATCTAGCTAATCGGACATCGAAACGTAATTAACCGATTGTTTTATTGATCAAAATGAACAATTACAATCAGTGAAACACAACACAGAGAAACACCTTGAAAACGCACACTTAACAGATCTTGCACACTCAGAACTCTAACTCATCACAAAGATCAAACACATATTTATACCCGCTGGTCCGAGCTTCGGTCGAACCTCAGGTTCGGCCTGTCCGAACTTCAGGTTCGGACCTAGTACGGCTAGACCTAGTATGACATGATCTTGATCTTGCTCGATACTTCACACGACGCACATATCAGGTATCAACAAACTCCCACTCGTCGTGTGCAGTATCTCTTCAACATCATCAACATTGTATCGTCAATCAAGCTCCCCCTCAAGTGTAGAATCCGTTCGTTCAATGAAATGAATCTTCAAACAAACTCCTCCTCAACTCGATCGTAGCTTGATCTTGAATACTTGATGACATTTTAGTGTATCTCTGGTCTTTCATCAACATCTTCAGAAGAGTTGAAGTTGTGATAACATGCACATAGCAACCTGTTCAAGCATTTAAATAATCTAGGCGCAAAACGTCTCTTCGGGACTCCAAGATATGAAATTGAAAATGATTTGTATCACGTGTTGATCAGATCGAAAATAAAGCAGAAACAAAATCTTTTTGATTTTTCAAAGTTTATGCTAAAACACACCAAAAATCTTTTTGTTCTTTTCTGAAAAGAAATGAAATCACAATACAGAATCAAACACTATTTTTGGAATGAGAAAGATCACTATATGGGATCATATTGAACATAACGCACTAAACTGCATTTCAATTTCAATTAATTGAAACACATAAGTCATGCTGATTACTGGTATAATTTGTCCAACTTAAACTCAGGCAGAATCATACTCATAACATCTGGATATGTTAAGGTATTGATTAGATTTGCTTTGACCAGTGTATCCCACACTATCAGACATAGCAGACATTTCAGCTTTTCTTTTCTTTTTCCTTTTGTGTGACAGCATTTGTGATTTTTCACAATGCATAGTATTTTCATGATATCGTCAACTGTGTTCCATGCAAAAAGAAATAAGAACGTTAAATCGTCTACCTTAAGGTCGATCTTTCGATACGCAGATAAGGCCTCGGATTTAACAAAATAAGAAAATAAAACAAGTTGAAATTGTATAACCCAACAACAATCCGGTCGGTACTCCCGTACACGCAGAGAAAGTCCAATGAGTTATACGAAACACCAAAGAAAATAAAGCAGAATGTCAAACGAACAACGATCAGGTCGATCTTTCGATACGCAGAGAAAGTCCGATCGTTTGACAAAATAAAGAAAAACAAACAAGTCTAAATCTTTGCAAAATGAACACATGTATACACAGTGACTTCTCTTTTTGCAAATCACACTTATTTTTCTTTTGTGTCATGAAATATGCATCAAGATGTTATCCACATGGTCAAGCATTAGTATTTAGTGAATATCACATCTGAATACTTTCTGATTTGCCGAGCCTACCAAGCATATCAAACAATGATCTTATGGCCCTTTCATCTACTCTATCCATGAGTCAGATACATAAGCCAATGTACCATCATTTCCCAATGATCAATTTCTCACAAATTTATTTTTTGCATGTATTCACCTTCTCCCCATAACATGCATTTCCTCAATTACTCCCCCTTACTTACAATTTTCCCCCTTAATATGAAAACTCTATTTTTGGATTTTCATTTTACACAAAAACAAGACTCTATTTTTGGTACTTTTGAGAAAAAACTTGTAAACAAAGAAAAGTGATCAATCAGCACGGATACTTTGCAGATTTAGAATTCAGAAAATTTGCAGGTTAGAAGGATTTATCATGAATATTTAAATTAAGCAGAATACTCCTCCATCAACAACTTTGCAATCGTCAATAGGTCTTCTAGAAGTACCTGCACACTGGTCAAACTAATTAGTCCATAAATGACCCGAAGCGAATTGCTTCTGGTCGACCAGTGTCCTTGTTTTGCTAAGAAACCACCTTAGGTTTCCATTGTTGTTGTTTTGGTAATTCAGTTTTTGATGAAACAATCACAAGTGACTGTGATGATGAACCTACATTATGAGCTTTTGAAACAATTGGAACAAAACGTTTTTGTTTTTGAAAGAATGCAGGTTGAATTTCATCAAAAACTCTGCCCCGTTCATCGAAGAACTTAGTTTGGACAGGTTTACCAAAAACTGGTTTCTTATGAAACCCTTTGGGTGAATCAGTAGGTGATGGACAATCTTTTGCCATATGCCCTGGGCGACGGCAAATATAACAGATTCTTGTCATTTTGTCCCATCTTTGATGTACCTGCGAAGAACACACATGAATATCTCGAACATGATCAGAATGAAAATCATATACCTGATGCCTGTGATCATGTACCCATTTGGATGTAGGGCTCCGAGATTGAAAACTTTCAGACGAAACTTGAGCTTTCACAAAAACTTCAGAAATCTTCCGAGTATCAACACAATGAAGTGGAAATTCTTTGTCAGAAAATAATTGATCTGAACCCTTGAGTTTGTAAAATCGCTCTGGTTGAATTTTATCATCTTGAAACATTCCTTCTTCACTTGTTTCATCTTTAATTTCTTCAAATCTTGAGATGAAGATGCTGGAACCTTCTCAGCTTTATTTTGCATCTTGTGAAAACCCAATCCTTCATGCTTTCCAGAAATCTTCTCCTCAAGTGTAAAATGTCCATTCTTTGCTAATCAAGAAAATTCAGCTTTTACTTCGGTGACATTCTTTTGATCATAAAAGATCTTTTCATCAAACTCAGGTTGAGACTGAAGCTTGTCACTAGAAGTAACTGACTTCTCATTATCAGCAGACGATGAACCAGATACAAACTTCGGTGCTGGAGGAATATCAGATTTCATAATCTTTTTCTTGTTCTTCTTGCTTTTCTTCTTCTTAACAACCTTTACTTCTTCAGAAGTAGAAGATGAAACCTTTGAATAATCAAAATCGTCAACCTGTTCCTTTACTTCTTTAAAAGCTTCTTTTATATGTGTCGGGGGTGATGCAGTTTTATCAAACATCTTTTCAAAATTGACATCATTAGCTAAGAAGCTTGTGAAAACTTGAGAATTTGAAACATTGTTGAGCAGACGATTAGCATCAAGAACTTGAATTATGAGATCAGAAATTTGCTGTTGAGCCTCCGCAAATTCCTTTTCTTTAGCAATCAATCACTTCACAACTTTGTGAGTTTCAAACTTCTGCATGCGAAGATTATCAAGTCCTTCATGTAACTCCTTCTTCAATTTAGTCTCATTGCGCTTTTGAATTTCCAGATTTGCAGCTTGAACCTTGTTAAGACTAACCAATTCCCGTTTCTCATCCAACAACTTTTCTATATCAACTTGATATGCTTTGAGTTTAGCATTTGATTCTTCCACATTCCTTTTGAGAAAATCAAGTTTGATTTTGGACTTATCAAACAAATTCTGAAAATCATTAGCAGTATCCTCTACTTCAGCCTTCCATTTCTTGACTTCTCGTACCAACTCATCCTTTTCTTCACAAAACTTTGCTCTAGCAGCTTCAACATCCCTTTTGTATTGTTTAGAAGTTTCCAAAATTTCATTCAACATTTTGATCTCAGTAATCAAACACTCATTCTTCAAAAGCAACTCTTTCTCATTTTCCTTAGAAATCTTGAAAGACGAATTAATCACATCAAATTCCTCAGACAATTTTTGAAGTTTATTTGCCAACAAAGCATTTTCTTTCATTAAACTCTCCAAATTCTCAACAGATTCATAAGAACTTGGAATTGAACTAGTATCGGAACTAGTATCTGAATAAGAATCTTCTGATGAAACATGAGTAACAATCAAAGCTGATGAATCATAACCAAATTGTTGACCCCAATCATAAACACCATCATTTTGAGCCATCAAAGTTGTGGTCTTACTTGTGTTACTAGTAGATGATTGAGTAAAACCAGGCTTTGGTGATAGAGGAACATCAGACTTATTTGCATGTGCCTGATGACAATCTTTAGCAAAATGTCCAAGTTGTGAACATTTGTAACACTTTAACTTGGACTTGTTAAAACCCAATTTATCACCAGAAATATTCCTTCCATGTTTCTTAAAGAATCTTTTAGATCTTTGACACAACATAGCATATTGCCAAGATACATCCAATTCGGTTAGTTGATCATCATCAAGAGCATCAAGATCCTCACTTGTTAACTTTGCATCAGCAACATTTTTGAGAATCAATCCAAAGGATGATGAAATCAATGCAGAAATCATTTTGGCACAATCATCTGTTGATTCAGCTGAAAAAGCATTTTGATTTGAAAATTTTGGAATTGTGAAATTGCAACCTCTTGAAGAATCATTATCAGAATTTCCTGAAGCTCCAACTATAAAAGCAACACTTGGTGCTGTATTCTGATTTGGCTTAGACTTTGCACTCATGCTTGCACTATTTTCACCATGATACAATTCTGGATTTTACAAGGTAGCGGTTGACTTCTTTGAGTTTAACATTTCCATTTCTCGAGCATGAAGTTTTCCAGTAAGCTCGTGAAATGTCATTGCAGAATAATCCTTGTCATGAGTGAGTAACAAAACATAGTTTTCCCATTTCTCTGGCAAAGCTTCTAAAATCTTTTCTTTCAAATCAGCATCGGTTTTCTCAATTCCAACAACCTTTAACTCACTAATTAAATGTGACAACCTTGAAACAAGAGCAGTAATATTTTCATTGTCATAATTCTAGAAATTATCAAATTCTTTGTTCAAAACCTTCTTACGACTCTTCTTGTAGTCATCATTACCCTCACATCTTGCTGATAAAGCATCCCACAATTGCTTAGATTTCTTGCAAGTGCTAAATTGATGAAGCAACTCAGTAGGTAATGCCATCGTAAGATAACCATAAGCTTTTTGTTCAAGCTCATATGCCTTTCTTTCAGCAAGATCAAAGGTATGAACTTCTTTAAAATCTCCCGCATCAGTTGGGTGTTGATAAAGTTTCTTGAGCGGGATCTACAAATCGATATCATTCGTGCTTATGTAAGCAGAAAATCGTTTCTTCCAATTTTGGTAATCTTCAAGCTTCAATAATTTGGGAACTTTCTGACTTGTTCCAATTTCGTTATCAAAGTTTAGCATAGTTTGCATCGCGCTTTGCATTGCGGCAAAAGCTTGAAATTCCGACATTGTTTGAAAACTTGAATTCTGCTGGCCGAACCTGCTCCGAACCTAACACAGAACTCCGAACTTCGTCCGAACCTAAAATCAAAGTCCGAACTTTGTCCGAACAAGCTCCGAATCAAAAACAATTGTCCGAACTCCTACTTAACCCCGATCTATCTCCAAACCTAGAGAAACTCCGAACCTAGACCGATAATTAACCGATATACGTCCGAACACCCACCGAAGTTACACCGAACGAGGACCGAACTTCAAGTTCGGAGCAGTTACTCCGAACCTGGTCAGTAAACTCCGAACCTCGAACTCAATATTCAAAAATGCTCGATCTTTGATGAAATTTGACGAAATTTGTAACAGTCAGACCAGAAAAATGTTTAGGAACGATTTAGGAGCAAAATTGACACAAAACGCACGTCAGAAATGATTAAAAGAACGAAATGAAACACGAGAAAAACTTCAAAAACGCTCAAAAGTCCGAGAATAGCAACCACAGATCAGTAGAGTGAACCAGACAGCTCTGATACCACTTGAAAATGCGTGAGCATCGGATCGTCTACTCGATCTAGCTAACGGACATCGAAACGTAATTAACCGATTGTTTTATTGATCAAAATGAACAATTACAATCAGTGAAACACTCAGAAACACAACACAGAGAAACACCTTGAAAACACACACTTAACAGATCTTGCACACTCAGAACTCTAACTCATTACAAAGATCAAACACATATTTATACCCGCTGGTCCGAGCTTCGGCCGAACCTGAGGTTCGGCCTGTCCGAACTTCAGGTTCGGACCTAGTTCGGCCAGACTTAGTATGACATGATCTTGATCTTGCTCGATACTTCACACGACGCACATATCAGGTATCAACATTATATGATTGTATGTTTAATTTGTCCTAACACAAATGTGTTAGTTGATTCTTATTTATTTAGATTGTCCTAACATAAAAATGTTAGCTGATTGCTAATTTATTTGAAATGTCTTAACACAAAAGTGTTAGTAGATTGTCATCTAATATTGGTCCTAACACCTTATGTGTTAGTTGATATGATTATGGATTATCCTAGATATGGATATAAACATGATTAGTAGAATTATGAGCATAACAAAGATGTTAATAGATGAGAAAATATAAATAATCTTGTCACATGATTATTAAGTGGCTTTGGATTGGTTAAAATAAATAAAAGATGACAAGTTATTGTCATGGATTATATTTTTATAAAACTTCATCCAAAAATGGTAAAAAGATCAATTATGTCAAATGATTAAAAACACTTGGACTTATTATAAATTTTAAAGATTCCTTAAAAATACTATAAAAGGCAAGAACATCTAACATTTGTCTTTTAGGAGTAAATATGGATTATTTTTATAAAAATAAATTATTTTTATAAAAATAAAGACATGTCTTACATGTTGGAAGACTTAATGAAATTTTTACGATCATTTGTGATAAACTCAAAACGATCTAGACATAATGACGTTGCGTGGTAATAAAACCGGGACCAACACGGCGATATACGCGATAACGCCGGAACAAGTAAACTTATTTAAAGACGCGACTCGTCCTATAAAACGTTTAAAGGAAAAATCTATAAGTCCAAGTGATGTTTAAAATTATATATTTCTCATGACGTTTTAAAAAGAACTGAATATTTCATACAAATGAAATATTAAACGATTTCGAAATATTAAATGATTGTGAATTAAGATGTATCTTTCAAATGATTCATGTTTTAAAAATAAAATGAACTTTAAATAATTATTCTTTGACTAATAATTATTTACAAGAGTTTAAACTATGATTTATTTAAAGTTCACCAAGAAGTGTTAATCGTAATTATTTAAAAATAGTTATAACTTGCATGATTAACAAATCAAACAAATAATTAATTACTTAAAAATAATTATACGAAAAAATAATAATAAACATTATTATTTTTAACTCGATGTTCAATACTTGATTTAGATTATTAAATGATAATTCTTATTTATATTTATTGAACATAAATATAAATCATCACGAAAGTATTTATTTAAAAAATACAAGCTAACGGGTTTTCAAACGAATACAAACGGGATTAAAATGTCAAGACTTGACCGGTATCACTTGGGTGACTTATGTTACTCAATTGATTGTAGACCTTATGCATGTGCCTATTTTTCATTAAGGACATTACGTGCTACCATTCCTACACTGTTTATTTACCACCTACCTGTTGATCCAGTGAGTTTCACGGCCCCTTTATCTTTTAACTGTTTTTATACTTTTGGGGAGAAATCATGAAATCTGATAAATGCTTTTTACTTAATATTATGGTTTATCTGTTAGTCGTATGACTGCTTGTTCTCTTACCGATTGCCCAATTATGGTACATTATCGTTATAAACGTTTGTTCCATTGTATCCCACCATTAATTGATTTTAATTAGTTCTATACGAAACGATAGATAGTGAATAGATCTATTTGGGTTGACAACCCTACCCTAACTGGTAGCTCCAGTTCTGACTCCGGATTGTCTGGGGGTACACATCAGTTATTCTGCTTTGTTCAGTATCTCTCGGGCGAGATACTATGGGTGGGTAAACCTTTAGTATTTGAAATCAAGGTTCAGGTGAGTTCATACAACCAAAACGGTAAACCAATGTAATATCTAAGTATACTAAAACTGTTTTACCAACTTTAAACGTAGACTCATAAACCTGTGAACCTCGCCAACTTTATGTTGACCTTTTAAACTCATGATTTCTTAGGTAATTGATGCAACTTATGGAAGACATGCAAATGGGGCTTCATCATGCTATCGGACCTGCTTACGGAGTCATAGTCCCAACTATCCCAATGAAATATTTTTAATATTAATTTAAGAATTTATGATTTTCAAATGTAAGACATTATCGTTTCCACTACTCTTTCCGCTGCAATGAAATGATGTGATGTTTTTATGAAATTTGAAATTATTAGAAGTCATTCTATGTATCTGCGACTATGATTCCATTCTCGCTCACACCCGAATCCGTTGACCGGGGTGTGACAAACCACCACTGGTGTTTTTCCTGAAACTGTTCCGATTCAACCAGTGACAAGTGCAAGTAGTGGTCAAGCTTCCAATATTCCAATTTCTGCACAAGACGCTAGTCCTTCTGGTAGACCTGACAAAGGTAAAAGAAAATTGACTCCTGAAGAAGTTTACGAACAAGAAATGGAAAAACAAAGAAAGAAGGAAGAAGCTCTCAGACTTGCCAAAGAAGAAATAATACTTGAAAGGACGCTGGATGAAATTGCCAAACAAGAGGCTATCAAAGAGATGATAGAATCCAGCCGTCCTCAAACAAAAATTAGCCCTGGATCAGAACACTTTGAGCCAAATGATCCAAATAATGATGCGGGAGAACCAAGAATAAGAATAATCCTCAACCTTGCTGGTGACAATGTCGATCCGTCCGACACCTCAGAAATAACAAAGTATGTCAGAGAGCTCATACCTCGTGGGATTCCTCTATCCTACTTAATGTCTCTTATGGATGCCCAACTGGTAGAACTATATACCGACGAGTAAGAGATGGAGAATCATCTCTACAACTACAAGCTTGCTAAAAAACTGACTGATCCCAGAGCAAATCCCTTTGCTGATACATACAAAAGGTTTGAGTATGTACAGTTTAATGACAATTTAAGGGAGAAGATCCGTGAGATGCATGCACAGTACATGCCTCCTCCTGAGAGAATCTTCGATCATATTTCCCATAGTCCCACGAAAGCTACGCTTGAAGTCCACTAAATGACCAAGAAAGAAATGCAAGACTTTCTAGACAGGAAAGGTTATGCCCGCAAAAGCTACATCAGAAAACAGCTTCCTGGTCTTCGAAAGATGGTCAAAAATCACATAATAGAAGAAAATAAAAGGGTCAAGCAACAGCTAGATGAACGGGAAGCAGAAAGGGTTGAGGAACACCGAAGGAAAGAAGCCCCTACTCTGGTTGACGATTGGAAGGAAATGGCACCGTATCGAAAAGCCTTGGTGCAGTTCACTGCTAAGAAGCTCAGAGATATGCCACCAAACGTTGAATCAGATGATGGGATGAAGATCCTCGGATGGAAATACGATCATGAGTTCAAGGCATTTATTGTCAAGCGAAGAAATGGATTCGTGCAGTTCTTTGCCAAAATAAGAGACCTTCTAAATCTGTTCTCATGGGAGCTGAACCAACTGAGATGGAGAAAGCTAATCAACCATTCAAATGACCCTATGGGAAGAAATGCTGAAGAACAAGTAAAATCCATCTATAATGTCAGTTCTTCTCGCCCCCTCAAGACAAAGAAGAAGAAGTACAAAACATTTAGAAGACAAAGAGCTGCAGCCCCTCATAAAGTCATGTACAAGAGTATCAGCAAGGATTTAATTACAAAGAAAATAACTGGTGATCAGATCAGAAATCCTACAAGGAGTTGGTAATATAGTGCTGACACTCATGAGTTAGTTATTGAAAGGGAAGACGGCGAAACAATAAGACTCTTTGCTGCAATTGAACTGAGACTGCTGCACAGAAGTTACCTTAAGTGGTTATTCTACAGTCGCCTAGACACCATCCCTCGAAGGCTTAGGCCATACGAGATTGTAGACGCAAACTACTTTGGTTTGTTTCTAAGATGGTGGTGCTAGGAATGCGTTGCTGCAAAGAAAATGACTACAGAGAGCCTGAGTACCTTGAAGAACTGGATAATGGGTGGTCGCGGGATTTGCTATCTCTCGCGTGGATCTGAAAGGATGTTAGAGATGTGGCACTACTCTGACTCTAAGAAGTTCTCGCGAGAAGACCTTTGGATATTGTATGCTGCACAGATCGTCTGCTTAGATGATCGATACAAAAATCTTGCTCGGAAATACTGGAGGTTACTGCTGAAGTTACTTGGTCAGCTCAGGTAGTTGTCTGCATTTCATGTTTGTATTACCACCAAAGGGGGAAGTAGCTTTTAGCTTACACTATGTTCTCGAGTTTACTAATGGAAGGAAATGAAAAGTAATGAAGAAAAAAGGATTGATATATCATGTGATTTGATATTCCACATTGTAAGATCTTTCTAGGGTTGGTGGCAACTTAAACATAGCATCCTTAGTGTTTGTGCTCAAATTGTAAATCTTTCATTTCGCTTGTATTTTGTACTTGGACAATTCTCTTGATGTTTATCATTCAAGTATTTGATGTTAGTATTTCATATGTAATGTCTTAACTTGTGTTGATCATTGATATTGAGATAATTGCCCTTGCTCATTTCTATTGTGATGTGAAAGCCTGAATCCATACTCCCTGTCATTTCATTTTAATTTACTTGGCTTATGATAATAATTGAATGTGTTTTCATAATAACAACCCTTAGTGGTCCCATAATTATTCTTGATGTTTTACGAGTTTACTTGGTGATTTCAACCTTGTCTTGGTGATTTGGACCTTACTTTTGGCGACCTCACCAAGGTTGGCGACATCACCAAGGTTGGCGACCTCACCAAGGTTGGCGACCTCACCAAGAAACCACAAGTGTTCTTGGTGACTTGGGTTTGCACTTGGCGATCTTGTCTATCTCCTTGGCGACCTCGCCAAGGCGACCTCACCAAGTCTTGGCGACCTTACCAAGGCTTGGCGAGCTCACCAAGTGTTCTTGGCGATCTCAACTTTGTTCTTGGCGATCTCGTCAGTCTGATGACATAATTTTCACTAACTTACATTCTCTTGATTTCAGTGCAATGACGGCCAGTGCTCTCTCCAGTATAAATAACAACATAGGAATACCCTAAAATAAGCTTCTGGACGGCTGTGGCAGAGAGAGCACTTGTGTGTGTGAAAACCCACGTGTTCTTGAGTTTCAGACATAGAAATCTAAGGATTTCAACAAGCAAACAACATGATTTGATCATGGATTCATGATTTCCGCACTTGAGTATGTGTATTGGATGAGTAAAGGCTTAAATTTGGTCCAGACAGAATTAACTATAACGCGAAAACCATAAAATCGTTACAGGATCAAATCAACGTTTTACACGCAAACACGAAAATAAATAAATCGACAAAATAAATAATATCTAAATAATCCGATTTAGATATACCTTAGTCGAATCCGAACAACCGTTCGAGACACGGGGATTCAACATGTCGACGCTAGGGTTGAACGACACTGTAGACTCAAACTTTCGAGTCATATCAATAATGAGTGAATATGTGATTATCTCTTTGTTACTGGGAACAGCGGTGACTAGTGGATCTTGATCCATAAATTCCAACAGAGGCGGAATCGTCCCGAAACACAAACCGGAACCGGGGTTAGAAATCCCGTGCTCGACGGTCATCACCAACGGTGCCACGTTGGCTGGCGGTAGTGGTGCTCTGGTCGCCGGAGGCAGGGCGGCGACGGTGGCAGGAGAGTACTTCATCGGATAAAGCGGTATGGGCCCCGAGCGGGACGGGATCGAAGGAGCGGTGGCAGCGGTGGCAGCGGCGGTTGGCGGCGACACACCACCAATAACAGCGACGACGAGGCATGCGGAGGATCAGCGACAGAAGCACGTGGCTGGGTTGCGGCTGCAGTGGTCATGGCGACGACAGCGAGTAGCGATGACAACATGGTGATGGTGCGACAGAGTGGCGGCGACGTACGAAAACAAGGCAGCGACGGACCGCGGCGTGGCTACGGGTTGTAGCGGCGGGCAGCGGCGGATCGAGGGAGTCGGTTACTATACGAACCATTCTTTCTGTTGCCTTGCCAACAATTGGTCTTTTCGCCAACTAGATGTTAACAATGCTTTCTTACAAGGCACTCTCACCGAAGAAGTATACATGCTCCAACCATCGGGTTACATTCATCCTCAATGTCCCAATCATATTTGCAAGTTAAGGAAATCGATTTATGGGCTCAAACAAGCACCGCGAGCTTGGTACTTAGAACTAACAAATTTCCTCCTAAAGTGTAGCTTCAAAAAGTCGATTGCGGATGCCTCTTTATTCATCTATTCCAACGACACCATCACATGTTATTTTATGGTGTATGTGGATGATATTGTAGTTACAGGGAACAACAACGACTTCTTAACTCACTTCATAGCCAAACTTGAACAAGGTTCTCGCTTAAGGACCTTGGGTCTTTACATCACTTCCTTGGTATAGAGATAATTTCCGCCAAATCTGGGCTATTCCTCTCCCAACACAGGCACATACATGATACTCTTGAACAATTCAACATAGCCGGAGCTAAAGAAGTTACAACACCATTAAGCTCCTCTGACATCCTTCATCTCAATGATGGAACCCCATCTGTTGATCCAACACCTTATCGAATTTCATTTGCGGTTAACAAATTATCGCATTTTATGCATGCTCCATCTGAAAAACATTGGCAAGCACTTAAACGTCTACTACGTTATTTAAAATGAACAATTCACTTTGATCTCTTTCTCAAGCGGGGTTCCCAGGTACATGTCACGACTTTCTCGGATGCTAGTTGGGGGGAGTCAGTTGATGCAGGGCGTTCCACAACTGCTTACCTGCTCTACCTAGGTTCCAATCTCATATCATGGAGGTCATCACGTCAAAAGTCGGTCTCCAAGTCCTCTACCAAAGCCGAATACAAGGCATTAGCGAACGCCGTGGCTGGAATCCTTTGGGTCAACAATCTATTACAAGAACTTGGACTTAGACCGACAACAACACCAACCATCTATTGTGACAACACCGGGGCAACATACTTATGTGCAAATCCCGTCTATCATTCCCGCATGAAGCATGTAGCTTTAGACTATCACTTCGTCCGAGAAGAAATCTCAAAAGGATCCTTAAAAGTTCTTCACATCAGTACCAAAGATCAATTGGGCAATGTATTGGCAACCGTTTCTATGTTTTCGGTTCAAGATTGGAGTCTCCGACGAAGCCTCCGTCTTAAGATGACGTATTAGCACTGATCATGGTCAATTATCAAGTAAGGAAAGTATTCAAATATAGCAACTGAATTAATCAGCTAATCTCATGGTCAAGACTGCAAGCTATTATCACGGTCATTTATTTGTAATTAACTTCTTGTAATCATCCCTTGTATATCTCCTTGTATCACTCCTACAGAATTAAACCCTTTGTAATTCTTAGGCTATATATAGCCTTCATATCTCGTAATATTAATCAAGCGATTACACAATACCACTCTTATTAGTTTTATAGTGATCGGATATACAAGGATTATTTTCGTCAATTTCCTTAAAGTTTCCATAACATCGACTTTACATAGACTCGGTTCTTTAATCCAACGGCCCAGGGCAGAGCTTGCTTCAACGGCTAAGATTGTTTCCTCGTGGAAACGTGTACGTTGGTTGGAGTTGGCGCCGATTAACTTCACGCGGAGGCTCAGAAAACATTCTCCAATCCTCCACATTAATTTAGCTCCTGAAAGTTATAACAATGGCGTCTTCTGGATTTATTGTGGCTCTTTTATTCGCTATGATCGTCGGATCTGCACTTTCTCAATCACCGATTCCATCTCCCACCGTATCTCCGGTGGCGGCTCCTACAGTATCTCCGGTAGCCTCTCCAACGGCGCCGCCTCCTTCCTCCGTCGCATCTCCGACAGTCGCTCCGAGTTCTACACCAATCGAAGCTCCTTTAGCTTCTCCTCCTGCTCCTCCCACCGGTGATTCTCCGGCATCGTCTCCGTCTATCTCAACTGCTCCGGACGGATCTCCGGTCACCTCGCCGCCGAGCGCTGCTAACTTCAACAAAGTCGCCGCCGGATCTGTAGCCGTTGTGGTGTTTGCCGCGGCTTTGATTCTGTAGAGATCTGATTTGATGGAGAAATTTTTCGTATTCATTGTTTTTAAATTTACTTTTACCATTTATTCATTATTTTTTATGATGATTTACTTTTTAAAGTTCATATTGTTTTGATTTTGTGTATTTATTTTACGTGGTGGAATAGACGTCTGGAGAATTTATTTTTATTGATCATATTTTTTTTTTTGAACGGCGCTTTCATTAAAAACCAAAAAACGAGGCACCCACCCTAGCGAGAAGCCAAGGGAGGGGCACACGCAAAGCAACCAACAAGAAGGGAAGGGGACTTACATATTAAAACTATCCCAATCTTTCCAAGTAAGACTACCCCATTTACCTCTAAATTTGACCCAAAGAAAACTAGTACACTTGACTTCTTTGAATAAGACCGAGATACAAGACTTGGTTCCTTCAAACATGGCCTTGTTCCTAGCCACCCAAATAACCCAACAAACGGTTAGAATGACCGCATAAAAAACCATCTTCGACTTGCGATCATAGTGGGAGTCTTCGACGATCTTGAGAAAATCCTCGAAGCAAAAAGCAAAGATCGGTGGGACCTTGCACCACTCCGACACAAGATGCCAAAGCTCGGCCGCCAACTTGCACCCATGCATAAGGTGAAAAACCGATTCCTCTTCATCGTTACAAAGCGGGCAAAACGGATCATCAATCACCATCTTCCTTCTTATAAGCGCCTCCTTTGTTGCAATCCGATCCTTTAAGATTCGCCAGAACAAAATATTCACCTTGTTCGGCACTAATTTGTTCCACGGCATTATAAGGGAGTCGGACCTAGTGAACCACCGGAGAAGATGTCGCACACTAGCCACCGAGAAAAGACCGGAGTTTTCCCCCTTCCACCTCGTTACACCACTGTTAACCTCTATGAGGCTTAATAAATCCACCCCCATCTGACTTAGGACATCACCATTTCTCACAATTTGAACCCAAACACCCCCAAACTCTCTGCGTGAAGGAAGCCCATTCCCTCTGTTGGGCTTGAAGTGAATACCTTTAACCACTAAGGCCCATAAGCTATTAGGCTCACAAAAAAATCGCCAGGCCCATTTAGCCATTAAGGACTTATTGGCGATCCCGAACGGCACCAGCCCAAGCCCGCCATCTTCTATCGGTTTCGCCACCTCGTCTCTACACACCCAATAAATACACTTTTTATTATCATCTTTTCCACCCCAAAGAAACCGATATCGGATACTTTCTAACTTTTGAAGGACCCTAATGGGGGCCTTAAAAAGAGAGAAGTAGTAGAGCGGGAGGCTTTCCAACACCGCCTTGGCAAGGATAAGCCGGCCCCCAATAGAGAGATGGATGGCCTTCCACCTCGAGAGTCTGTTATAGTTATAGATTGTATGGTTTCATTTATAATTCTATAAGACATTGTGATGAATTGAAAAAATAAATTCTTGAGCCGGCTACAAATAAAAAAAATAAAAAAAAAGCTTTTTGATTAATTAAGGGCCTTTTAATTTCTGGTTGTAAACTAGGTCTATCCGTGGTGTAGGAGTTCTTTTCTTGGGTATATTCTGACAAGTGACTCGTAACCTAATCCTAATAAAACATTAAAATGAACAAGTGACTCGTAACCTAATCCTAATAAAACATTAAAATGAGTGCCAGATGACATTTTTCTAGACTATCCATCTAAGCAAATTACACATGTTATTTTCTAAGATATTTTTTTATTTCTTTTAAATATAATTCAAAATAAGCAAGGATTTGATTCTCAAAAATCAAACACTATCTTTTCCCTTTTTACTTTCTCTTAAAAATCTTAACTATGTCATAATTTTCCATCTTTAATAGCAAGAAGATGATAAAAACAAAGATTAAAAATTAAGCTTGTACGTAATAACCCAAGGGTCAAAGGACACTGAACAATAATTTATTGATAAAGCATATATGTTTGATATCATGCTTAAACATCATCCTATAAATTTATTTATATGCTAAAGTCATTGAAAATTTACTTTTATCAACAGTTACTATATACGTAGTTTCATATACACATTTATATATTACATTTTTCTATTGTTTAACCCGTGTAATACACGGGTTACTAACCTAGTTATTTAATAAAGGGTTAAAATTGATATAGTCATAAAGTTTCTTTCTTAGGTGTTTTTTTTTTTGGCACATGTTATCTTAACATTGGGTGTTCTATGACACATGTCATCTTAACAAAAAGGGCTAAATTAGTGTAGTCATAAGAACGGGCGATATGACTTTTGGCTATCCCATCGGCTTCATTGGGTTTGTTTGATCCCTCGCTATCCGCGCCCTCCGTTTCGGCTTCAATTTTTTGGTTTGGATTTTGAAGCCTATCTGCTATACAAAGTTGAAACTAGTCGAGAGGTTTTCCTTTTTTTTTAAGGCCAAGTTTAAGGCTTAAAAAACTCATCATACGCATCCAATGGAACCTCAGGCTTTAAAAATTTTCTCCCACTCTTCTCTCATATGGCATATTCCTATTGGTGGAGATTGAAGACTTCAAAACCAATCATACCCCACCGGCTTAACCCCCCATTAGGACATGGCTTAATGGGGGTGTTAATGTTAAAGTTTGTTCCAGCCAATCATTTGCACGGTTTTCTAATATCAATCATTGGTGCTTAACGTCCCTATTAGGTCTTAACGGAGCGACTCGATTTGACTTACTATTATTATTATTATTATTATTATTATTATTATTATTATTATTATTATTATTATTATTATTATTATTATTATTATTATTATTATTATTAGTATTATTAATAAAGTTATTAAACTAATATTATTATTATTAAACTTATTATTGTTGTTACTAAATTTATTATTATTATTGTTATTAAATTTATTATTGTTATTGTTATAAACTTATTATTATTATTATTAGGATACGAATGTAGGAAGAGATGGATGAAAACAAAGAATGGTGGGAGTTCAGGATGAATACCGAGTATTTTGAGCACTATAAAACAGTTCATAACCGGTTAGACAGGTTTGATACGGTTGGCCCAGCACCATATAAACTTAATTTAAGTTTCAAATTTTGTTTGTCATTATATAGCAAGAGCAAGATCAAACAATCTAATCTTATTTGGTATGAAACCAACAATTAGCAAAGGATGAAACTTGATAGCATTAGATCTTGATTTGCAATTATGGGCCATCCCAAATCCCAAACATGTTATATATGTCCAATTTGTTTTCTCATTGATTAATTGATAAATATGTGTTATCTTGGTTGCTCTTTCCGTGTAATACATGTGACTTCAACAAGAGATTGGAAGAGAGGAATCTCAAGGAGAAGTTGTGGATATATGTCTTTCTGTATCTTGGTCAAAGGCCTATTATAAAATTTATGACTTCCAACTTCTCTATGGACTATGGAGGTTAGATCTTCTTTCTAACTTGTGTTGTTTTAATTACCATTAAAAACACTTTATGAATTATGAGGGACATTGTGGTTTAGATCTTAGTTATTGACATACATACACAATCTTTGAAAGCACATATGCGGTTTGTTAGTTTTTACGGTGAAATTAGATAGAGGATGAACTTGGGAACAAAACGGAACATAGTTTTCTAATAGAACAAGTCTATATTCAGAAAAATCAAACCACTTAAGATACCCGGCCCGACCTAGAAAATGTACAAAACAACACGACCCAAAAAATGTATACGTCTAATTGATAGATATTCAAACATCAAAACATAGTGAACCCATTGAACAAAAATTCTAGATCCGCCACTGCACATAATTAATTAATTTTTGAATAAAAAATTATATACGATCTTCAACGACCCCGACAAGACGACCCTAGTGACTATTTGAAATTCGCGATCGTGATCAGATATACACGATTGTCGACGACCGTTATTACATAGCTAGCCGCTAACCATTTTGCCAATTTGTTTGTCGAGCCTATCGCTATTCGCCCCTCCTCGCCTACTGATGGGTTCAAATCCCTTTCTCATGAGGATGCTTCCTCTATTGCAGCCCCTTTTTCCACTGAGGAGATCAAATGTGCCATTTGGGACTGCTCGGGTGATAAAAGTCCCGGGCCGGATGGGTTTAATTTCCGGTTTTTAAGCGTTATTGGCATCTGTTTCATGAAGATCTAAGGCTTGTGTTCGAGGATTTTTTTGCCTCCGCATCAGTCACAATTGCAATAGCTCCTTCATCGCCCTCATCCCCAAAGTTCACGACCCGCTTAATCTAGATGACTACCGTCTCATTAGTCTTATCGGGTCCTTGTATAAAATCATTGCTAAGGTTTTGGCTAACCGCCTTCGCGGGGTAATCGACTCTTTGGTGAGTGAATCACAATTTGCCTTCATCAAGGATCGACAAATTCTTGAAGGCCCTCTCATTCTCAACAAGATCTATGCTTGGTTAAAACATGTGAAAGGCGATGCTTATTTCTTCAAAATAGATTTTGCCAAAGCCTTTGATTCGGTTAATTGGGCGTTTCTTCTTCACCTTTTGAGAATCATGGGTTTCCCGGATCGGTGGTGCCATTGGATTAGCGGGTGTTTAAGATCCGGTAGATCCTCCGTTCTTATTAACGGATCTCCTTCTCATGAATTCTCCTTCTATCGGGGTCTTCACCAAGGTGATCCGCTTTTGCCTTTTCTCTTCATAATCGTGATGAAAGCCTTACACGTCCTCTTGGTCAAAGCAAAAGGGTTGGGCCTTATCAAAGGCATCCAACTTCCAAACAATGGTCCTAACATCTCCCACTTATTTTTTGCGGATGACGCCATTTTTCTTAGTGACTCTTCGGTGGCGTCTCTTTCAAATCTTAAAGGGGTGCTTAGTTGGTTCAATTTCTCTTCGGGTTTATCCATTAACCTTCATAAAAGCAAGCTTCATGGTATAGGGATCGATGGCCTCCGGCTCAACATTTTGGCCTCCTCCATCCATTTCCAATCGGGGTCCATCCCCTACACTCATTTGGGCCTCCCCATTGGGTTGAATATGAATCGTATTCATAATTGGGATGTTGTCAATGAAAAAATAAAAAAAAAAGCTTTCTTCTTGGAAGGCAAAGGTGCTCTCCTTCGGGGGTCGCTGCACTTTAATAAAATCGGTGCTTGGCTCCATTCCGATTTATTACCTCTCGCTATTCCGTGCCCCCTTACACTCCTTGAGATCGATGGAATCCTTTCGTCGAAAATTTTGTTGGGGTGGCGATAAAAAAATCTCTTGGGTTTCTTGGCGTGTCATGTGTGCGTCTAAGCAAAATGGGGGGGGGGGGGGGGGGATGGGTTTTGGATCTCTCCATGGCATGAACCTTGGGTTACTTGCGAAGTGGCTTTTCAAGTTCAAAGCCGAGAGTTCTAAACTTTTGATCAAGGCAATCCACCACTCCAACCAAAACGTGAGTGTTTTTTCCTTGTAAACGCTCCATCATCGGTCCTTAGAAAAATATTGTCAAAGCTTGTTCCGATCTTAAAGCCTGGGTGTGGATTGTGAAAACAAGATTCGTTGTTGGATTGGCTCGGGCTTGTCGGCTAAGTTTTGGACGGATAATTGGAGTGGCTTTGGAATCCTCAAAGACCGATATCCGATTTTGTTTCTCCTTGAGTACGACAAAACTGCTCTGTTGCATCTCGATTGCTGCTGCCAAACACTCATCTTCTGCGCTGGGTCTGGTCAACCCCTTCCCTACCTATTGCCGCCATTCCTTTAGTCCTAGAATGTGAAGGATTCTTGGCCCATCTTTCTTGCTCCACCACTTCTGATTTTTGGGGCTGGGACGAGGGTAGCCGGAATGATTTTAAGGTGAATTTGGTGTGAAAGGAGGCCGAGAAGTTTCTTTTGGGTTCCTCCGATCTCGTCTATCATTAGTCCAATTGGCTTCCGCTTAAGGTCAACGCCTTTACTTGGCGGGCAGGGATGGACAAAATCGCTTCAAAGGTTAACCTCTCCAATAGAGGCATCGACTTGGTCACCCGGTGCGAGGGATGCAACAATTTCAACGAGACTACGGATCACCTTTTACTTCATTGCCAAAGGATCAAAATTATTTGGAACCTTATCTTCCAATGGTGTAAAGTCTCTCCGGAGTATCCTTCTTCGGTTCGAGACGTTCTTTCCATGCACAACTCTTGGGGGGCCTCTACAAAGCTCAATTGTGCGCTTCATTGCATCTTTGTCTCCACGTTGTGGATTATATGGAAGTCAAGAAACGACTTGCATTTTAACAATCAGGCTAATAGAATTGATGAAATCATCGGGGATATAAAATTTTAGTCCTTTACGTGGGTCAAATATAGAGGGAAATGTTCGACGCTCGATTGATCTAGTTAGTGTAATTTTTCATTTTCTTTGTAATGTTTCACTAGCTTCTTGCTAGTTCTTTAATCAAATGAGCCTTAAAAAAAAAAAACCAAAGATTTTTCAAATTGCTATTTTGGGAACAAAAGTAGTAAAAAAAGGGTTATTTTCATCAATTTCTTTAGAATTTCCATAACAGAGACTTTACAGAAACTCGCTTCTTTAATCCAACGGCCCACGGGCAGAGACTCCTTCAACGACTAAGATTCTTTCCTCATGGAAACGTGTAGGCTGGTTCGTGTTGGCGCCGATTAACTTCACGCGGAATCGTATAGAAAAATAAACCGACTAAAAAAAATTCAGTATATAAACCCTCGCCCCCTGTTCAACCTCCATCATCTCTCATATTCTCTATCTGAAAATATTCCCGAATTCTTCACATTAATTTAGCTCCTGAAAGAGATAATAATGGCGTCTTCTGGATTTGTTGTGGCTATTTTGTTCGCTATGATCGTCGGATCTGCACTTTCTCAATCTCCGATTCCATCTCCTACCGTATCTCCGGTGGCGGCTCCTACAGTTTCGCCGGTAGCGTCTCCAACGGCGACGCCTCCTTCCTCCGTCGCATCTCCGACAATCGCTCCGAGTTCTACACCAATCGACGCTCCTTTAGCTTCTCCACCTGCTCCCCCAACCGCTGATTCTCCGGCATCTTCTCCGTCTATCTCAACTGCTCCGGCCGGATCTCCGGTCACCTCCCCGCCAAGTGCTGCTAACTTCAACAGAGTCGCCGCCGGATCTGTAGCCGTTGTGGTGTTAGCCGCGGCGGCTTTGATTCTGTAGAGATCTGAGTTGATGAGAGGTTTTTCGTATTCATTGTTTTTAATTAGTTTACTTTTCCTATTTATTCATTATTTTTCAGGATAATTTTATTTCTTTGAAGTTCATATTATTTTGATTTTTTATTTATTTATTTTACTTTGTGGAATGGATATCCGTTGTTATTAATGTTAATAGTTAATAGTTATAGATTGTTTGGTCTCATTTATAATTTTATACGCTGTTGTGATGAATTATACGATCTTGTGATGAATTGAAAAACTAAATTCTTGTGTTGGCCACAAATTAGCCTTTTGATGATATCAAATTAAGGGGTTTTTTTACTTTCGGTTAAGCCATTGGTAATTCGGTTTTTTAAAAGCACCACCGGTTTTGGAAACCTCCAAACTCCGGTAGCCTGGTTTTAGAAAAATACCGTCTTGTGAAAGCCGCAAACTCAAACCGATAGATGTGCATACATGATGTCGGTTAACTGACGAAATACTTTGAAACCTCAAACTGCTGGTTTTTAACTCGTGGTCTCCTGGACTTACGGTTTCTATAGATTACGAACCGTTTTCTTGTGTATCTTTTAAATAAAAATTGGTTTGGTTTTTGGTTTTTGGTTTAAGTGTCTTTTTGTCAATGTTTTTAAATAAAATCAGTTAAACCGAAAAAGTTTTCAGGACTGGTTCGACCAGTCGGACCGGTTAGACCGGCACGTTCAGCCGATTAGAAGATTTTAATATATATTTTTTATAAGAATGCTAATAAACTTGTACATTCCACAGAAATAGTTAAAATGCAATTTTAATCCATAAAAAATAATAATTAATAGATACTCCACATTAAAATATAAGTTTTAAAGTTCACAAATAATAAAAAAATACAATAAAGTATACATATATTAAAAATAATTTAAAAAAATAACAAATAAGAAAATCGGTTGAACCGGACTAGTTTAACTAGGAAAAACCCGAAAAACCGGTAGATTCAATACTCGTAAAAATCATGAAAAAATCGGACATAAAAAGCCGGAGACCTCCAAAAAATCTGGTTAAACCGGTTCAAACGACGGTTCGAACCGGTTTTTAAAACACTGCTTTTTGTTCTCTTTTTTTTCAAGATACACGAGAGAAGAGTTACTAATCAAGAATGGTTATTTAGATACTTTCCTTCTTCCGACTATTTACTTTCTATTTTTTGAACGGTAATCTCGCAGAGTGGGTATCGGAACGGTAACGTGACTTAGCGGGTATCGGTACTTGTTACCTTCAACCTATTCATTGCACTATCGGATGAAAACCGGGTAAACCCGTAAACTTTTAATTGTTACTCGGGGTCAAGCACAAAACTCGTTTTTCACATCCCATCATATCATACAAAGTGGTGCGAGTTAGACTCGAACATGGATCTTTTCAACCACAAGAAAGAAGTTTAACCACTACATAATCTTTGCTTGATGACTTTTTACTTATTTTCTCAATAAGTCAATTGTATAGTTTTCATTCAGGAAACATAATATATTATATATTTGTCTAATTTATTTAATGGATAAAATTCAAATACAAACAATTTTTATTGTATAAACTTAAGAACTAATATAAAAATCATTACTTTTCAATTGAATGAATGTTATTTAGATAATTTTTGTGCTTATTCTTTTTTTCTTCATATCTATACACATGATGGCAATTTAACGACCTAAAAAAAAAACTAAACAAAAATCGTTTTTTTTTGTATGTCCGACTATGTTGCATATATGCAACAAATGAAACATATAAATGTTGCATATATGCAACATGGTATGCTACATATAAAACATATGAAACATATAATGTTGCATATATGCAACACGGTATGTTGCATATAAAACATATGAAATATACCATGTTGCATATATGCAACATTGTATGTTTCATATGTTGCATATATTAAACATAGTGGGACAGACAAAAAAAAAAACCTTTTTTTTAAGTTTTCTTTTGTTTCTTACAAGCTTGTACAATATATAATGGTTCTTACATGAACTTTACACTTTATTTAAAATAATTTATCACTTTCGTTAATATTTATACTTAAAAAATAAATCACACATTCCTTCTTCACTAGATTTGTATCTTAGAATGACCTCAAAAGAGAGAGATCATGGTGCCATAACCTAAAAGGAGACCATGCTCTCATAACATGTGCAACTAACCTTTTTTTTTTCTCTTAACTTTATTTTTTCGAATCAGAAAACCTCAAAATAATGAAAATCAAGTTATTCTTAGACTATTTGTAGTGGTGCAAAAAGGTAGTGAGTTAGTGATAGTATGCATAGGTATTTGATGGCGAAAAAAAATTAGAGAATCAGATTGAAGGGCGTGAGTAGATCTCCTCACAGGAAAGCCCCCAAAATGCCCTAGGGATGGTGTCCAATCGTTCCGTAGCCCACCACGCCTTGTAACGGACTTATGATGTTATAACGTAATAAGGCTGTCCGTAGTGGGGCGTTATAGGCCTAGTTTTTCTAACATGGCGCCCAATGTTGCAAAAGACTCTAGGCGGTACCTAGGCGACCGACTAGAGAATTAGGATTAATCGACCTATGTGGGGATTAATCGGGGATTAATCGGTCCTAGTAAATTACAAAGATTTATAAATTTTCTAGAGACTATATATTGTAATGTCTAAATGTTAAATATCAAAAGTTACTACTTAAGTAGTTAGTAGTTAGCACTTACTAAAATTAAGTTATAAGTCCTAACAAAAGGATACAACTTAAAAATACTAAAAACACTTCAAAAACTAGTAGTAATAAAGACTTCTAAGTGAAAAAAAAAGAAATTAAATTATTTTTAATTTAGCCCGCCTAGGACCCGCCTAGCCGCCTAGCGCCTAGCCGACTTTGACCGATTTTGACCGACTTTGACCTAGGGCGCCTAGACAGCCCGCCTAGCCAAAAAACACTACGGACGATGCCCGCATAGCGCCTAGGTGCCGATTAATCGGCCGCCTGGGCCGCTTTTTACAACCCTGATGGCGCCCAACATGGCGCCCCTCACCACCCCCCTAGGCGGCATGTTAGGGAATATTGTCATCGGCGTTTTAAACATGGCGCCCCATGTTTTGTTCCTTCCAAGAAAACTAGCCGTTGAACGGCTAGTTTGACCCCTCATTTTAATTTTTTTTTCTCAAATGTTATATATATATATATAGATTTGGGGTAGAATACATCAACCAAAATCCCTACATCATCTACATCAACCCCCTTTTTTCAAAAAAAAAAACACTTTCTTTTAAAACAAAAAATTTTAAAAAACATCATAAGTCAAATCGATATATATTCTTTCTGGAACACCTTTTTTTATAATTTTTATGGCGTTTTTATTATTTAAAAAAAACGCCAAAAAATACAAAAATACAAAAAAAAAATAAAAAATAAAAAATAAAAAATAAAAAATAAAAAATAAAAAAAAAATTTCAAAAAAATGTGTGTTTTGGTGCGTCTAGAAGAATGGTGTTTTTAGAAAAAAAAAATTAATTAACAAAAAGTATTTTTTTGGTGTTTTTTTTGAAGAAAAAAAAAACCAAAAAAAACACCAAAAAAAAAACCACAAAAATTAAAAAAAAAAAGAGTGTTCTAGGAAGCTAACATAGCGATTAGAGGTATAGTGTTTTCAAAAAAAAAAAATTGTTAGAAAGTGTTTTTTGATGTTTTTTGTGAAAAAGAAGGTTGATGTAGTGATGTAGGGAATTTGGTTGATGTAGCCTAACTCAACTCTCTCTTTATATATATATATATATATATATAGGGTTAGGTTCAAATGAGAACTTTTTATTTTGAGAACTTTTGAGAACTAAATTTCAACCACAAATTTCAGGGGGGACCACTACAATTCATGGGAGGGGGGATACATGTAAGGCTATCCGTAGTGGATGGAGCCCTGTGTGGGCGTTACGCGCCATGTGGCGTACACGTCATCAAGAGGGGCTCCATGGAAAAAGTGGTGTAGTGGTAACCCCTCATAACGCCCCTCTAATTATTACCCAATTATATTATATATATTATTTTTAAAAAACCAAACAATAAATGTATCCAATAAAAAAAAAGAATGAAAAAAATCAACCAATGAAGAATGAGGGGGAGGGGTGTGATGTTAATAACGCCGGAGAACAAATTTGCTAACATGGAGCCCCTGCGTAGTGGTGTGGGGCGCTATAAGGGGCTCCATGTTAAAAAAAATTTGGTGATGGCGCCCCATTACGGGTAGGCTAATAAACATGTGGCTCAAATTAGTTCTTTTTAGTTCTCAAATCAAATTGGTTCTCAAATGATCCTCTCCCTATATATATATATATATATATATATATATATATATATATATATATATATATATATATATATATTAACAACACATATCATTTCTCCACCCTCACTCACCACCATTCCTTTCATATTTTTTAAAAAATGGGTTCTCCACAATCATCATCATCTTCTATTTTTTATGATTTCGACAAGGAGTTCGAAGACGAGATAGTTTCATATGTGATGAACATGGAACCACCTCCCGTTCCTCGTCCAGTTATCCGAAGAACCCAAATTGAGCGCGATCGTGAGGCGGCAAATAATCGTTTGATGAGTGACTATTTTGCCGTCATTCCAACATATCGAAATCCCAAAACATTTTTTACTCGTTTCCGGATGAGTAAACGTATGTTCCTACGTATAGTACATGATCTTGAAGAAAAATATCCGTATTTTCAACAACGAAGTGACGCACGCGGGAACCTCGGATTTACCGCTATTCAGAAGTGTACATCGGCATTACGTGTCTTGGCATACAGGAACACGACGGATATCAACGATGAATATTTATAAATGGCGGAGAAGACAACAAGAGATACGTTGGAGCATTTTGCTAAAGGTATATATATCTTTTTAAATTGTTATAGTTTTATTTAAAATTGTTATATATATATATTTTTAATTGGTATAACATTTATACCTTTTTTAATTGTTATAGTTTTTTTTTAAATTGTTTTATATATATACTCTTTAAAGGGATATGGGAAGTGTATGGCGCACGGTATTTACGAAAGCCGTCGTGGAATGATCTTCAATTCTTATATGAGCGACATGATGGTTGGTATTGTCTACCGGGTATGATTGGTAGCATAGATTGCAAGCATTGGCAATAAGATAATTCTCCCACCGCATGGAAAGGCCAATTCACACGGGGAGATCAAAAGGGCCCGACTGTGATTCTTCAAGCCGTAGCCTCGTGCCATCAATGGATTTGGCACGCACACTTCGAGGTAGCCGGTTCGAACAATGACATCAACGTGTTGCAGGGATCCCCTATCATAAAGGATTATGTATCCGGTAAAGGTGCCAAGGCTTTTTTTTATGAAAATGGTAACTATTATCCACATGGTTGAGGAGGACACAAGTCTTATTCATCGAGCACTACTAGAAAAATGGCCTTTAATGACGTGCGAATTATGACACACACTTGTTTTATGACGCGCAAATACGAGCGTCATAAAAAAACTGTCATAGTTTCTTAAATATGGAAAGAAGATGACACATATATTTATGCTTCATAAAATAAATGTCATAATGAAAAAAAACACGGGTGACATTTTATAATGTGCGTCATCCACTTCTATCGTTTTATATTTTCATTTCTCGCCCTCATAGAATTTTATTCTCCCGCTTCATTCTTTACCCAATCTCAAATCCACCAGCCCACCATCATCGCCGCCCAGAAACGCTGGTAGCTCAAATTCCTCCAACAAACTGACGATTTCTTCTTCAATCAACTCCCTACTCAAATCCTCCATTCCGAACCCTAATTAAGGACCTCATCATTCCTCCAACAACCCGACGATTTCTTCTTCAATCAACTCCCTGCTCAAATCCTCCATTCCCGAACCCTAATTTAGGACCTCATCAACGCCGACGACATATCGGAAGTCCCAATCGTTGATAACGCCACCACCGCTGCGCCATTGTCCTCCAGCACGCCGGATGGGTGTTCGCCGAAGGTTTCAATAAAGGAGATGCCGTCGTCATGCTTCATTGCGCTTTTCAGACCGTGAAAAAAATCCATCGAGGCTTACGTCACTCGTGCCGGTGACTCCGTCATCGTGGTACACCTTCCTTTTCCTGTTAATTCTAACAAAGAAATCATCAACGAGTTTAGGTTAGGGTTAGCCAAGGGCAAACTGAACGATAGTAAAGTTAGGTTAGCTATAATTGGTTATATAACCTCCATGCCTTCCTTCCTAATTCCTGTTCGTGAATTGGTACAAATTTGTAGGGAAGAAGGACTGACTCAGGTTCCCCCCTCCCCCCTTTCCCTTCGGCGTATCAAATCAACCTCGAAACTATTTTCTTCCACTCGCGTACTTCAAGGTTAGTTTAAATTTCAGTTTCAATCTTACAACCATTGTTGCGTCACGAAGAAACCGCCTGAATATGCAATCACTCTGTTAGTGCAACCTTGATAAAAGAATCGATTGAAAAATATGAGGGTTTCTGTTATTCATGTTTCGATTTAGCATTTCGCCATTAGAACGCCGATGGTAGCAGTTGAATTACTTTCTAAATATGATCTCCTCGTGGGTTGTTTCAAACTTCGATTTATTGTTGTATGTTTTCTGATTTTGAAATTTTAGATGGATATGGCGAATTACTAGTACTGATGCCACGAAGTTCTTCGTAATATCCAAAACTGGTCGATTTCTAGTTCTTTTTTGCTATGTAATCTCCAAGGGGTCAAACTGGTAAATATTTTAAGCTTGGCTAAATTAGGAACGGGTCAATCCATTAGTGGTGTACCAAATGAAATAGATTGAACTAAACAACCCCTAACTCTTTTATCCACCATACTCCCTTCCATCAATTAAGTAAATTAATTTTTAATCAAAGCTTATCTTACTATTAGTTGTTAGACATAATTTATATATATATATATATCTAAATATATATATTACGTATATATATATATATATAAATCTTATTTATGTCCTTTATCATTTATCTTAAATAATCAATTATGTATTTAACCCTATCTGGTATTACTTGATGGACGTAATTACCCTTACTAGATAGACTAGGGTTTCCCCTTGGGTATATAAATAGGGCCCTTAGGGAGAGATTAAGGGTTAATCACCACAACATATATCTCGACCTCTCTCTCTTCTCTCTCGGCTCTCTCTCTAAACCGTAATACCCTTTACGGTTTCTACTCCATCATTAGCATACACCCTAAAGGGGAACCAAGGCTACTCACAGGATGGACAACCTGACTTCTGCTGATCTCAACCAGATGACTACAGGTAATCTTCATTATTATTATCTGTATTTTATATTAACGATTTCAGGATTCGATCAACATGTGGTATCAGAGCATATGTTGCTCAATCGAATCTTAATCTGAATTCGTTAAAACCCTAATCTCGAAATCAGATTCGGTTTTCGAACCTAACCGAAAAGTTTCAAACCCTAAACTGATTTCGACAGGTTTTCATCTTTACGGTCGAAATCCCTATTTCGATCGAAAAGCCTATTTTTAATTAAATAATTAAAACTCTTATTTTGATTGAAACTGTGGCTTTGTCCCGTTTTCTCGATCGGAAAAATATAACTTTTTGATCCGAAAATAGGCTTTTCTACTGGCTTTACTACCGGCTTTTCTACCGTCTTTACTACCAGCTTTACTACCGGCTTTTCTACCGGC
>JBCNJP010000012.1:17659758-17706758 GCA_039602395.1 Deinandra increscens subsp. villosa | reverse complement strand
GCGGCTTCGTGAGCGGCGATCGGTGGCGGAACGACGGGGCAGCGGTGGCGATATAGGATTAGGGTTCTCACGATGGGATCGTCGGAGAACAAAGGGGACGGCGGCGGCGGGGTTGCCGTCGGCGTCGGATTCGCGAGAGGGAGGAGAATGGGGGCCGAAATTCTCACTTGGAGGATTAGGGTTTCGTCTCCTTTAATCAGTTATATTTATAACTGATTTAGTTTCCGTTTAGCCCCTCGATTTTACTTAATCATTAATCGAACCATTTTATTTTTCGAGATTAACATTTAAACTCTTTAAATGTTTATCGCTAGCCGAATATTAGTCAAACTAATATTGTCGATCTTCGTCCATGGCGTAAATAATATTTAACGTCTTATGTCGCTCAATTAATCTTAATGATTAATAGTAATTTAAATAAGTAATTAATTATTTATCTATTAAACTATTTAATAAACAAATAATTAATTCTTCTGCGAATTTGTCGGTTATAAAAGTAAAACGGTCTTAAATACCCGTTGCCTCCGGTGTAACTCTTACGGGTCTTAACCGGGTCGGGTACTTGATTTAGTCGGGTCTGGACACCTAAATCCAACAAACAAAGCATAAATTATCATCAGTTGTCTTGGCAGAAAATGTAGTTTGATTTGCTTGACTTGGAGTTGTAAAACTGCAACCTTTTGAATAACCTGAATCTTCAAAATTACCAGAAACATTCCCAGTAGAAAATGTTGTTGTAGGTAGTAACCCAAAACCACTTGGCTTAGACTTAGCATTTAGACTTGCAGGATTCTTACCATGATAGAATTCTGGATTTTGCAATTGAGCAGTTGATTTATGAGCATTCAACATTTCGATTTCCCTCACTTATAATTTGCTTATTAAAGTATGAAATGACAACGTTGAGAACTCTTTGTCATGAGTAAGCAATAAAACATAATCCTCCCATTTTTCAGGTAATGCTTCTAGCAACTTCTCTTTCAATTCCTCCTCTTTCTTTTCTATATCTACCATTTTCAATTCACTAATCAGATGTGAGAATCGTGACGCTAGAGCAGTAATGTTTTCCTTATCAAAATGTTGAAGATTATCAAAATATTTGTTCAAAACCTTCCTTCTGCTCTTTTTATATTCATCATTCCCTTTACATCTTAAAGCTAAAGCATCCCATAGAGTTTTAGATTTTGTACATGTTTTGACTTGATGCAATAACTCTTTAGGCAATGCTATGGTAAGATAACCACATGCTTTCTTTTCAAGCTCATAACTTTTTCTTTCTGGAGATGTAAAATCTTTCAACTCTTGTAAGTACCTATGAAGGATCTTACTACTGATAGATTGATTAAAACAAAGACAAGAAAGTAATTAAAGAGTTTGTATTATTGAAACACTTGAAGAATCAATACAAAGCTCTCTGGTTCTCTCTCACTCTAGAAAAACACATGTAACATAATGACTCAGAAGTTCTAATCAGAGTTCTCTCTAACTTACCAAGTCAACACTATTTATAGTGTTGACTAACCAACGAACCAGCCCGGCAACGAACCAGCGATTCGTTGCTCACGAACCCACGGTTCATGACTCGGTTCGTTGACATCATGACACACATACTAGCTCTTAATAGATACAACACACGAGACACAGATTTATGCTCTAATAGTTTTCCTTAAATTTTTGTTGCTAATTTAGCTATAGATTTCGAAAGGTTTTTGCTATTGATCTAGCTATGCATATTATCTCAAATTTTTTAAAAAATTACTTTTAAAATTATTTTCTATATTTTTTTGATTAACATTATGATTAACTTTTAATAATATATACAAATTATACCAAAGATAACAAAAACAAATAAAATAAATATTCAACTTATCCAAACTATCCACATGTAATTGGTTATTCGATTTAGAAGGTAATTACATTAGTTGTTTATATATAACGTTAATAAATAATATACTAATGATACATCTTTTATTATGTTTATTTATTAAAATGAAAGCTAGAAAAAGATAGAGCAAGAAGTTTCAGAAGATATTGAAGCATTGATTCCTACTTATAACAAGAACATTTCGGTAATACCATTATTTTTGTTTTAACTGTAAATTAGTAACAATCTTATATCAAATTCTTTGTTTGTTTTAATTTTAAATTTTACGTTTTGTTGTCCAATTTGTTATAAAATATTGTATTGACCGCATTTCATTTGAGTATATTTTCTGATTTTATAGTTGAGTAGAAACAAGATCATTAGACCTTTGTGCACAACGAGAAATATATTAGATTTTGCTTACATTGGACATTTAGTTTTCTTGTTAATCTTTATCGATCTACACGACATATGAGTTTTCTGTAAGAATGTTTTGTTTTTATGTTACTTGTTTGTAACTTGGAAGTATGGATTTTGCTTACTTGAAACTTAAAATTCTACTGATTTATAGCAAGGTTTATTATTATTGGTTTTTCAGCAAAAAAAAAAAAGTACTATCTTTATCAGTTTGTTTGCATTTTTTGTCCATAAATGGATAATTTAGGTCATTTTTTAAATCGACTCGTTCTGACTCGCACCCGTTTTGACCCGCACCTGCCTTGACCCGCGCCCGTCTTGACCCACACCTATCTTGAACCGTTTTGACCCGCATTTGTTCTGACCCGTGACCCAACCCGACCCGCACATTTTGCCAGGTCTAGTTTTTATATTTGGTTGTAACGTCATCGTGTAAGGAAATTAAGATATTGTCAATCGTATTCACTTACATATTTACCTAAACCTAAAATTCATATATATGACCTTACTAAGTTTTTTGATTACATATTTACCTAAACCTAAAAATTAATTACACACCTCTTATAATATAAAATTAGTTGTTTGCCCTTTTATTTTTCAGAACAAAAAAGAATGCATAACATTCAATTCAATTTCCAATCATGTTCCCAATCTTTACCTAATTCCAATTTGATTTTCGTTTCTCAAAATCAAGGTCAGTTTCTTGTTCGGGTCGGGTCGGGTTGGATCACGGGTCAGAACAAATGCGGGTCAAAACGGTTATTTAAGATCTGGTCCTAAGGCTTTCCTTCTTCCGATTTTTTTAACACCATTAAATCTTTTTGGATAATCAGAAATAAATTTTCAAAAACTTAGTTTGTTTTTCCAAACAGTATGTTTTTAAGATCTGGTGAAATAATCGACGGATTGGAAACGAAAGGTCATTCTTGATCAAACTCACACCACTTTATAATATATGATGGGCAGTGAAAATACGAGCTTTGTGCTTGACCCCGAGTAACAATTAATAGTTTACAGGTTTACCCAGTTTTCATCCGATAGTGCAATGGATAGGTTGAAGGTAACAAGTTCCGATACCCACTCAGCGAGAATTTAATTTCCAATCATGTTCCCAATCTTTACCTAATTCCAATTTGATTTTCGTTTCTCAAAATCAATGTCAGTTTCTTGTTCGGGTCGGGTCGGGTTGGGTCACGGGTCAGAACAAATGCGGGTCAAAACGGTTATTTAAGATCTGGTCCTAAGGCTTTCCTTCTTCCGATTTTTTGAACACCATTAAATCTTTTTTGGATAATCAGAAATAAATTTTCAAAAACTTAGTTTGTTTTTCCAAACAGTATGTTATTTAAGATCTGGTGAAATAATCGACGGATTGGAAACGAAAGGTCATTCTTGATCAAACTCACACCACTTTATAATATATGATGGGCAGTGAAAATACGAGCTTTGTGCTTGACCCCGAGTAACAATTAAAAGTTTACAGGTTTACCCGGTTTTCATCCGATAGTGCAATGGATAGGTTGAAGGTAACAAGTTCCGATACCCACTCAGCGAGATTACCGTTCAAAAAATAGAAATTAAAAAGTCGGAAGAAGAAAAGTATCTAAATAACCGTTCTTGATTAGTAACTCTTCTCTCGTGTATCTTGAAAAAAAGAGAACAAAAAGCAGTGTTCTAAAAACCGGTTCGAACCGTCGTTTGAACCGGTTTGATCAGATTTTTTGTGGGTCTCCGGTTTTTTATGTCCAACTTTTTCATGATTTTTACGATATTCGAATCTACCGGTTTTCGGGTTTTTTCCGGTTAAACCGGTCCGGTTCAACCGATTTTGTTATTTGTTATTTTTTTGAATTATTTTTAATATATGTATATACTTTATTGTAATTTTTTACTATTTATGAATTTTAAAACTTATTATTTTATTGTGGAGTAACTATTAATTGTTATTTTTATGGATTAAAATTGCATTTTAACTATATCTGTGAAGTGTACAAATTTATTAGCATTTTTATAAAAATATACATTAAAATCCCATAACCGGTTGAACGTGCCAGTCTGACCGGTCCGACTGATCGAACCAGTTCTGAAAACTTTTTCGGTTTAACTTCAAATCGGGTTTTAAAACATTAAAAAGACACTTAAACCAAAAACCAAACCAATTTTTATTTAAAAGATGCACGAGAAAACGGTTCGTAATCTATAGAAACCATAAGTCCAGGAGACCATGAGTTAAAAACCAGCAGTTTAAGGTTTCAAAAAAAAAATATCGTCAGTTAACCGACATCATGTATACACATCTATCGGTTTGAGTTTTCGGCTTTCACAAGACGGTATTTTTCTAAAACCAGGCTACCGGAGTTTGGAGGTTTCAAAAACCGGTGGTGCTTTTAAACAACCAAATTACCAATGGCTTAACCGAGAGTAAAAAACCCCTTAATTTGATATCATCAAAAGGCTAATTTGTGGCCAGCACAAGAATTTAGTTTTTCAATTCATCACAACAGCATATAAAATTATACATGAGACCAAACAATCTATAACTAATTAACTATTAACATTAATAACAACGGATATCCATTCCACAAAGTAAAATAAATAAAAAAAAAATCAAAATAATATGAACTTCAAAGAAATAAAATCATCGTGAAAAATAATGAATAAATAGTAAAAGTAAACTAACTAAAAACAATGAACACGAAAAACCTCTCCATCAAATCAAATCTCTACAGAATCAAAGCCGCCGCGGCTAACACCACAACGGCTACAGATCCGGCGGCGACTCTGTTGAATGTAGCAGCGCTCGGCGGCGAGGTGACCGGAGATCCGGCCGGAGCAGTTGAGATGGACGGAGAAGATGCCGGAGAATCACCGGTTGGGGGAGCAGGTGGAGAAGCTAAAGGAGCTTCGATTGGTGTAGAACTCGGAGCGATTGTCGGAGATGCGACGGCGGAAGGACGCGTCGCCGTTGGAGAGGCTACCGGCGAAACTGTAGGAGCCGCCACCGGAGATACGGTAGGAGATGGAATCGGTGATTGAGAAAGTGCAGATCCGACGATCATAGCGAACAAAAGAGCCACAACAAATCCAGAAGACGCCATTATTATCTCTTTCAGAAGCTAAATTAATGTGAAGAATTCGGGAATATATTCAGATAGAGAATATGAGAGAAGATGGAGGTTGAACAGGGGGCGAGGGTTTATATACTGAATTTTTTTTAGTCGGTTTATTTTTCTATATACGATTCCGCGTGAAGTTAATCGGCGCCAACACGAACCAGCCTACACGTTTCCACGAGGAACGAATCTTAGTCGTTGAAGGAGTCTCTGCTGTGGGCCGTTGGATTAAAGAAGCGAGTTTCTGTAAAGTCGCTGTTATATGGAAATTTTAAAGAAAATTACAAAAAGAACCCTTTTTTTACTACTTTTGTTCTCAAAATAGCAATTTGAAAAATCTTGGTTTCTAATTTCCAAAATAGCTATCTAATAACGGTCGTAGGCAGTGTTTTAAAAACCGGGGATTGAACCGGTCGGTTGAACCGATGATCGGTAGGTGTACCAGTTCGGTTGAGAGCGGTTTTTAGTAGTTCCGGACAAAAAAATAAACCGGTAGGTTTTCCAGTTGAACCGCCGGGTTTTACGGTTGAACCGGCCGGTTCAACCGGGTGAACTTTTTTTTTAAAATTAAGTTAAATAAACATTTTTAAAACAATGAAAAAAGGTAGGGATGTAGGGTTTTTCAATATATTTCTTAATTGCAGTTAACTAATCGAGCGAAAACAAATCGTCACTTCGTCACTTGTCGCTAGAGATTCTAAAACAAACCATCCATCGAAGATAACTGAAAGTCTGATATATATATATTTTTTATAAATATAACTTGATTAGAACTTATAGTGATGTTATTTTGGATAATTGTAACTTAATTTTAGCTTTATTAAAGTTTCTTAACGACATTTGTCACAGTTGAAAGTTTATACAATGTATATTGTAAATACAAGTTTGGATACTCAATCCGGTTCAACCGTCCAGGTCAACCCGGGTCAACCGGTTGAACCGTTTTTTAAATAAGGCCGGTCCGGTTTAAAACTCCGGTTTTAAAACATTGGACGTAGGCGACCGTAGTTTGCTCCAATCACATTATGTCATCTTATTGTGCACGGTCGTCGACAATTGTGTATATCTGATGATGATCGTGAATTTCAAATAGTCACTAGGGTCGTCTTGTCGGGGTCGTCGACGATCGTATATAATTTTTTTATTCAATATTTAATTAATTACGTGCAGTGACGGATCCAGGATTTTTGTTCAATAGGTTCACTATGTTTTGATGTTCGAATATCTATCAATTAGACATATAGTAAGGAAGTCATTTTCTTGACTTGGCATGCGTTCATTATACCTACCCCTTTTTACAGAACTTGATTTCAATCTCAACAAAAAAATGAAAGCATAACTCTTTGCTTGTTGTCATCTTACTTACTTAATTGTGAGTCTTGGGTTAGAGGTATGGATGGTCCTAAGCAGGGCCGGTTATGGGAATTTGAATGCTCAGGGCGCGAGTTGAAAATTTGTACCCTGTTAAAAACTTTAAATAGTACAACACAAAAGTTTTAACACGAAGAATGCAGTACAATTAGGGTCTTGATACAAATGAATTTATATCTGAAAGATGACTTCAAGACAGTTGGTTCCAAAACACATCTATATTCAAGTTCACTGCATTCCAAGTAAAAGAAAAAACATTTGCTTACAAAAATGTTTAAGAATTTTTGGATAGCTAAATGTTGCGGGTCAACATGACCCGACCCGTAAGAAAATGTTGCGGGAAACTCCTTATCACCCATGAAAACTATAAATTTGACTCGACACATATTTTAAGTTGTTCAACTGTTTGACAAATTTTCTTGAAGATTACATAACAGAATCTTGTGGACCAAACAAATACTGATTATGAACAAATAAATAACTTTAACTTGAAATCCTTCTTGAAAAAGAGAATGTTCCAATTTTGATAAATTTATAATTATCTTGCAAATAATAAAGCTTAATTGGCATAACCTCAAATAAAAAATACAACAAGAAAATTGTTCTGTTTATCGATTAAAGTGGCTTTTTTTTTTATTGGGGATACCTTATTTACTCATTAATTAGGACAAACAATACAACAAGAAAATCCCAAATAAATTCAACATCAATATCATAACTTTAATTAACAAATTAAATCATCAAATCCCATCCATTAATGAAACCAATAAGCAAACCCAGATCAATTTCATGTAAAATAAGTTTAAAAAAAATGCAATTAAAAGTTACCTTCCATGCCAATTGAAACCCTAGGAGACCTGCAAGAAAACTACTAGCAATCCAGCACAAGATGCAGAGTAAAGCAACCAAGGAACCAACTTTATAATCAAAACAAACATAAGAAACAACATAGATAGAGTGCATAAATGATGATCGACGATCGCAATTCATGTCGTTTCAGTTTCTCCCGTAGTTCCTTATTCCTTGATCGCTAAACCTATCCACATAATGACATAAAACCGATGCCCATTCTTAATTTGATGCCCTGGGCTGGAGCCCGGTTGGCCCATGCCCAGGGTCGGCCCTGGTCCTAAGGCTTGCCTACTGCTTTGTTATTGTTATATATATATATATATATATATATATATATATATATGGTTAAGTTCAAATGAGAACCAACTGGTTTTAAAAACTTTTGAGAACCATTTTGGGCCACAAATTTTCAGGGAGGACCACTCAAATTCATGGGGGGGAGGGAGGGGGGGGGGATTTCCTTATAGTTGATGTTATCACATAGCGTCAACAAAAAATAAGCCAAATATCAAAATCACTAACATGATATCAAGAAAGAACACGGTTACTAACCATAGATAATTTATAACCATGAAATAGTTAGTAATAGAAGAGCCTCACTACAATATAGTCTGACACCCTTCTTGCTTCTATATATGAAGAACCTCACCACATTATAGTGGATAGAAATATAGTAAGTTCTCGTAAAAGTAATCGCAGCTACAATGAATCATAGTGCACTCAAACTAAGGAACCTATGTACACTTTGCACAAACAAATAAATTACTTGCGATATTTTTTCATTCAATGATATTCAAGATGTTCCTTAAATCGAGAAACAATGGATAAAGAACATGTTGTAAAACCTGCAAAACTCATGATCTTCTACTGTTGTCGAATGCCACCAAAGAAGCAAAATTCTTCTCTCCACTATCTACAAATCAGACCACAAAACATTGCAGTAAGCTAATATGAAAATTATGAGTATGGAGTCAATTCATTAATTATATTAAAATAATATAAGGACTCACCTAAAATATTTGGTTAAATTCATTCACTTGAAGATCAAGATATCATGTCATTCTCAAATATTTCTTGAGAGTCGTTCTCAAATATTTCTTGTAAAGTGTAAAGTAAAAGTAACATTCATGGTTTGGAATCTACATAGCATTAATGAAATTCTTCAAATCACATTTCATGCTAAATCACTAATATGAAGTTCTTACTCGAAGGGTTGTGTACTGGGCTCAAATAAACTTAAACCTGAAAAGATTCAGAATCAAGTACATGAGCGGTATAAGCAGAAATAGCAAAATGTACAGATACCTGCTATCAAACAGCGGAAATACATGATTAAATATATCAATTATAAGATGATTTTCAACTCTTCCAAGGGTCGGATACTTCTCGCTAATTGACCAGATTACCTGATGCAAAACACTAATTACTAACATTCTAAAGCCTTATAACATAACAATCAGAAGAAAATATGAAAACAACACAAATAGAAAAAGAAAAGCAAAGCTAAAGGGTAAACTGAGAGCGAGAAAAGTCAACTGACACTTGCTGTGACACCCGGCAAATTCAGGTGATTTTCTAGACGAACACGAGCAATTATTTATATCAAATACGCATGCATTCATACATCTAATAGGAATTTTAGATGGGTTATCGCGTCCACGAATAATCACACACGAATTGAGTCGGCCCTAATCGTTGGTGATTAAACTATTAAAATGCTATCGAACGAACACAATGTGCTCGACTTATAACTTTATATATTATGTGTACTAGTATGCTATTTGGCTTTACGTGATTATAACTTACGTGGAAATATGTGTCAAAATTACATGAACCGAGTATTTGCGTATATGTCAAACTTAGAAATACACCGTGGGTGCGAAACTTTGATTAAAGAAGTGTAGGGACTTAAATCGATAACTTTAGGGACTTGAGGGACCTGTGATTCAAAATCTCAATTCAAAATTTGAGATTGAGATATGCCTCAATCTGAATCGTGAGCTATCGCTATTCTCCTTATTTCTCTCAATTTCGAACGTCAAGTTCCATATATCTCGAACCCTCTCATTCCCACGATATATCAACTCTCTGGCTCTCCCTCTTTTCTCCGATCAGCAAGAGCTGCGAAGCCGTGCAATCGGAGGTTGAAAATCAGAAGCTTCTCCGCCACCGTGACCCGAGCAAGCGATCTCGAGAAGTGCAAGAACCTCACCACAACCATAGGTGATTCGTAGGAATTCATCAACAGTTTTATTTAAACCTTCTTGCCGAGCTCCCAAAGGTGAGTTCTCGAACATTTTCTCTGAGTATTTCATTTAGAGAAAAGAGCATGCTACAAACAGTACTGGTAATATAATTGTATAGTTGATCACGTATGTGCGAACATATAACACGAATTACAAGTCCTTACATTTTGAACCGTTAGTTTATGAGAAAGCGAGGTAATCTTTGGTAGTACTACTGGGTTTGACAAACCCCGCCCGCGTTAGTAGCTCTAACTCAACTGGATGTCGAACGGGTGTAAAATTAGCCTAGACAGTATCATCATCGTCCGTGTTAGGCGATGGTGGAAGGCATTACAAACACAAACAGTCACGCTTCGGTTGCGAACCACATAGTGATAGCATTATTGGCCTTGCTAGCTACGATTACTATTATGATTACCATGGCACGAACATTTTACAAACATCTTGACAAACATTTATTTTTTTTCTTGCATTGACATTATGAACTCACCAGCCTTGCGTTGACCCACATAGTATGTCTTTCGCAGGTCTTTGAGGTACGAGCACGCTAGGACGCATATTGCATGAAAGTTGAACATTTTGATTTGCATCCACTTTTACGTTTGAGTTTATTTTTGTGTTTGGTTTGAGGGCGTGTGTTTTGCGCAACACTTTCATTTACCTTTACGCTTTCGCATTTCTTAAATTGTTTTGGTGTGTTTGCATGGTTTGGTATGACTAATGACTCGGATCCTGGTTTGTCACACGCCTCGTGGTATAAACCCCGCAGGTGGATTTTTGAGGGTGTGACACTTGCAAAGCCAAAATCAAATGAAACATAAAAAAACTAAAGTCATACAATTCAATCAAATGACAACAAACAACAATACAACTAACAAACATGGGTACACATTCCATCTATTTAAATTGTTTTGCTTACTAAATTAGTCCAACCACATATTTCATGAAAAACACACACATCAGACATTTTTAAAGCAAAAGATTCATAGCTTAAGCCCAGTTTAAAAACTCACTCACCTGTTTACACCCATTTAGAAACAACAACTTATCCATAAAAAGGCAAGAAGGATGAGAGCAAAACAAATATGCAGTAATTGAGAACCAAAACACTATACATACCTTAGTCCTAAATAGGGCTAAGTAAACACCTGCAGAATATTAAACGAGACGATATTTAACAATTAAGGGCGGTTCGGTAAATCTCGAGGGGCGGTGGAGGAGATTTAAATAATTAAAAGATTATGTTTATCTTTTATTTTGGTGTTTATCTAATTAGTAGATAATTATAGATTTAGTATTTGTTTTTAATGTAAGTCGGCTATCCAACTTGGTGGCCAAGTTTATTTGTCTTATAATTAGGTTAGGATATTAATCAGAATGTATCCAAGTTCAATTAATAAAAGTCAGTTTTCTTTTATTATTGTTTCTATCGACAGAAGCCTTTGTGCAAAGTTTAGAAGACCAATTTTGTGAGTTCATTATTGTTCTTCAAGATCGAACACTAAGTCAAGTTAGGTTCTTGGTGGTGATCAGTACATACAAGGCTGTAAATTTGGGTTGTGATTCACTTGTAAACGTTCTCCAAGTTTAATAAGTGGTATCAGAGCCACCCTATTCGAAGTCATGGCAGAATTTCAGATGTTCGCGGGATTGAAGAAACTCAATAACACCAACTACAACACGTGGCCAACTTGTATGAGTTCGTTTCTACAGGGTCAGGACCTTTGGGTAGTGGTGAACGGTGAGCAAACGGTGGAACCGACGATTGACGTGATTGGCGATCTCGACACCCAAGCCAAGATCGGCGACGCTCGCATGAAAAGAATCATTATACACGGGTTAAAACCTGAGTTTAGGAGTTTTGTTGCTGCTATACAGGGCTGGCCGACGCAGCCTAGTTTGACCGAGTTCGAAAATCTTCTTGCAAGTCAAGGGGCTCTCGCCAAACAGATGAGTGATGTCTCACTAACAGGTGCACCAAAATCAGAAACAGAAGCTATGTATGCAGCCAAAGGTAAGGCCAGGTATGCACCAAATAACAACCAAAATAGACGCCAATTTGACAACAAGTTTAAAGGGTCAGAAGGTGGAAAACATGGCAAAACAGAAAATCGAGATCAAAAGGGAGAATCTGATGACAGGAAGAAGTCTAACTGGCAACAGAATAGAAAGAAGCCAACGTACAAGTGCTACAATTGCGGTCGTCGGGGGCACTTGGCAAGGTATTGTCGCTCAAAAACAACCGAAGAAGGTAATATGGCTGAAACACAAACTCAAGTTGAACCTACATGGGATGCCGAAGCATACTTTGTCAAAACAGAAACCATTGAAGCGGCTCAAGCACTCGTAGCTACTACCGAATCAACAGGTAACAATTTTAAAGATTGGATCGTGGAATCGGGTTGTACAAACCACATGACCGGTGAAAAGAAACGCTTGAGCAATCCTGCAAAATATCAAGGTAACAAAGTTGTAGTAATTGCCGACAACTCTCGACTTAATATTGAACATATTGGAGACGTAGTAGTTCAACCGGGGAATGAAGGAAAAGATTTCGTTCTAAAGGATGTGTTCCATGTTCCGGGAATGAAGAAGAACTTATTATCTGTCCCTCAAATTACCGATACCGGGCGATATGTTCTGTTCGGGCCAAAAGAAGTGATGATATTTGATCAATTTGAAACAAAGTCAAAACCAATTATTCGAGGTAGCAAAAACGATTCAGTATATGTTCTATCAGCAGGAACAACCTATGTTGACAAGGTTAAAACAAATCAGAATGCAGATTTGTCGCATCGAAGGCTTAGCCATGTTGGCTATGATAAGCTACAATTAATGATGAAAAGAGAATTGGTTGCTGGGTTACCTAATCTTGATGTTCAAACCGATGTGGTGTGCAGTGGGTGTCAATACGGAAAATCTCATCAACTTCCATTTGAAAGATCACAACACCATGCTACAACGCCACTAGAACTTGTCCACACCGATGTGTTCGGTCCGGTTAAGCAAGCATCAATCACCGGTATGAGGTACTTAATTACTTTTATTGATGACTATTCGAGATACTTGTGGGTTTATTTTTTGAAAGAAAAATCAGAAGCATTTGCTCGTTTTAAAGAATTCAAGCTAGACGCCGAACGAGAAACCAAGTGTATGATCGGGTATTTTCGATCCGATAACGGTGGCGAATACACGTCAAAGGACTTTTCTGATTTCCTAAAAGAAAACAAGATAAAACGACAACTTACATGTGCCAACACTCCTCAACAAAACGGTGTTTTCGAGAGAAAGAACCGACATTTAACGGAGTTGTGCGGAAGTATGATACACGATAAAAATGTCCTGGGAAGGTTTTTGTGAACGAATTTGATCAAAATCAGCGGAAAACCAATTCGAACAATACGATACTAGATTGATAAAATTGAACACGAATTCTGAGCCAAAAGCTTTATTCAAGAACTGGAATCTCTAAACGATTACAAAAGAAAACTGGAAATGAAAAGAATTGAAACGAAACTATCGGAATCAAAAATCGCCTAATTCTGAAGCTGAAACCCTATTTAAGCAGCTTGCGTCATCACCGATTATCGTTAACGAGAAATAACGAAACTTATTTAAAAGTTGTCACAACCAGTCCTCCAACCTCTAACTTTCACCAAGTTGTCACTTTTGGCTCAAAGTTACTAAACACAGAGATAACTAAATCTCAGCTCATCAACTTAACTCTGATCAACATTAATCCAATTAAACCCGCGCAATAGTGATGCTAAACGCATTTGAATACACTAGGAAACCAGATCAATACTAATCAGAGTCAAATTAAATGAAAAATTACCGAAATGAACTTCAATCTTTATTGTTACACTCACATTCTCCACCTTAACTTGAAGATTGAACCCTGCATATCTGAGAAACCAGAATTCAATCATTTAACATTCAAGATCTCCAAACACTCTTTCAATTTAACCCCTGGCACTGACTTAGTCAAGTAATCAACAACATTCAAGGCTGTAGGAACATACTCTACTCTAATTTCTCCAGTTCCCAAAATATCCCTGATGAAATGCAGTTTTACGTTGATGTGTTTGGACCTTTCATGGAAGATTTGATGTTTAGCAAGCTGTATTGCAACAGTATTATCACACTTTATTATAACTGACCCTGGATCAAATCCCAAATCAGTCAATAACCCTCTTAACCACACAGCTTCTTTCACAGCTTCAGTGAGTGCTATAAATTCAGATTCAGTTGTTGATAATGCAACAACTCTTTGTAAAGATGCCTTCCAACTCACAACCCCATTCAGAACCTTGAAAACATAACCTGACAATGATCTCCCTTTATCTAAGTCTTTAGCAAAATCACTGTCAACATACCCCTCAATCAGACCAACATCAGATTTTTCAGTACCAAAAACTAACCCTTTTTCCCTTGTACCATTGAGATACCTTAATATCCATTTGACACCTTCCCAATGGTTCTTCCCTGGGTTGCTCATATATTTGCTAACCAAGCTAACAGCATGACCCAAATCAGGTCTAGTGCAAATCATAAGATACATCAAACTGCCTATTGCATTGCAGTAAGGTACCTTTTCCATATAATTTTTCTCAAATTGATTCTTAGGACAATCATTAAGAGAAAATTTGAAATGCATAGCAAGAGGGGTAGTAACAGGTTTACTATCTAGCATATTGAAATTAGTCAATACCTTTAGAAGATACTTAGACTGTGTGAGCTTCAATATGCCTGCTGTCCTGTCTCTGGAAATTTCCATGCCAAGAATCCTTTTAGCTGACCCAAGATCCTTCATGTCAAATTCTGAACTCAACAGATTCTTTGTATCATCAATTTGTTCTTTGAACTTACTTGCAATCAGCATGTCATCTACATAAAGGAGTAAATAAACACACTTATCTGTACCAGCATCCTTGATGTACACACAACTGTCATATAAACATCTTTTGAACCCATGAGTCACCACAAAAGTGTCAAACCTTTGATACCACATTCTTGGAGACTGTTTAAGTCCATACAAAGACCTTTGAAGTAAGCAGACTTTCTCAGGGGCATTTTTGTCAATAAAACCCAAAGGCTGTCTCATATACACTGTTTCATCTAAATTTCCATGCAAAAAAGCTGTTTTTACATCCATCTGTTCTAGTTCCAGATTTTTAGATGCAACAATGGATAACATGACTCTAATTGAAGCATGTTTAACAACTGGAGAATAGATTTCATTATAATCTATTCCAGCCTTTTGGGTAAAGCCCTTGGCAACTAATCTTGCCTTAAATCTAGGATTTTCACCTGCTTGTCCCTCTTTTACTTTATATAAGCATTTGCAGTCCACTAACTTTTGATTTACTGGTTTATCAACTAATCTCCAAGTCTGATTTTTCATCAATGAATCCATTTCCTCTTTCATGGCTTCTTGCCATTTGATCTTGTCCTTAGTCTTGACAGCATCATAGTAAGAGATAGGCTCATAAATGGTTTCATTTTCTATAACATGAAAAGCAAAGGCTGCTAAGCTAGTACCTTCTCTGTACCTAGCAGGCTTTGTAATGATTCTCCTGGTTCTGTTCCTTGCTATAGAGTAATCAGGACTTGATCCTTCATCATGTTCTATGATAGGATCATCTTGTTGAGTTCCTACCTGAGTTGATTCAATTATAGGCTCATCATTATTCCCAACATTTTTTTCTGATTGCTCCAACCTCAGTTCAACTCCACCTGAGTTAGAACTCCCTGTACTCAGCAAATCCTTGTAATAGGACCTTTCATTAAAGGTGACATCCCTACTTACCATAACCTTAGATTCATTCCCATCCATTTTCCACAATCTATACCCTTTTGTCCCCTCTGGATAACCCAAATGAACATACTTAATTGCTCTTGGTTCTAGCTTTCCCTGACTGATATGTGCATAGCACACTGACCCAAAAACTCTCAAATGATCATATGTAAGCCTTTCACCAGACCAAACCTCCATGGGACTTTTAAAATCAATGGCAGATGATGGAGTTCTGTTTATCAAATAAGTGGCAGTAGACAATGCTTCAGCCCAGAATCTTTTGGGCATCCCAGCACTCAGAAGCATACACCTCACCTTGTTTAGTAGAGTTCTGTTCATTCTCTCTACTAAACCATTTTGTTGAGGTGTCCCTGCAACAGTTAAGTGTCTTGCAATCCCTTTTTCTTTACAATATTGGTCAAATTCTCTGTTACAGAATTCAAGACCATTTTCTGTTCTAACCTTCTTCACCTTTCTTTCACATTGGTTCTCAACCAATGTTTTCCACTCCTTGAACCTCTTAAAGGTCTCATCTTTTGATTTAAGTGGGTAGGTCCACACCCTTCTGGAATAGTCATCTATCAGACTCAAAAAATACTTAGCTCCACCTAGGGACTCATTCTTTGCTGGCCCCCATAGGTCAGCATGGATATAGTCTAAAACTGCCTTGGTCTTGTGCTTACTTCTCACAAACCTTACCCTGTGAGATTTTCCCAAGACACAATCTTCACAGAAATCTGTTTCACAGGATTTTAGGTCACCTAGGACATTAACCTTATTAAGTTCCACTAACCCTTGTGAACTTATGTGTCCTAATCTTCTATGCCAAAGCATAGCCTTAGTTTCAGAATGATCATCAACAACATTCACCATTTTCTCTGCAACATTACCATCTAGAAAGTAGATTTTATTCCCTTGTCTAGTTCCTGTCATGATTACCATATTGCCCCTGATTACTTTTGCCCTCCCATTGCCTAAACTTACATGATACCCATCATCTTCTAAAGTTCCCAATGAGATCAAATTCCTTTTCAAAGAAGGTATATATCTAACATTTCTTAACTCAAATTTAGAACCATTTGACATATTAAGAAAGATATTACCTATACCCTTAACCTGGCATGGTCTATCATCTCCCAACTGAACTGGACCCATCTCTTTCAACTCCAATGTGTCAAAGAAACTCTTTTCTGGTGTCATATGATATGAACAACCAGAATCCATTACCCATCCTGCAATTCTGGTTTCGCTTGATACCATAAGAACATCAGAACTGCTGTAACCCTCCTGTGAATCATCAGATACATTCCCATTACTGTACCCTTTAGACTTAACATATTCAGCCTTCTTCTTTTTCCATTCTGGACAGTCTTTCTTAAAGTTCTTTTCTGAATTACACACAAAGCACCTCCTCTTTCCTTTAGACTTGGATCTTGACCCTTTTTTCCCTTTGTTTCCCTTAAACTCCTGCCTGCCTCTTACAACCAAGACATCACTTGATTCTCCTATTTCATTCTTCCTTTGTAACTCTTTAGCATTCATAGCAGCCAAGACTTCTTCCATGGTTAGACTATCCCTTCCATACAACAAAGTATCCACAAAGTGTTCATAACTTTGTGGTAATGTGGAAAGAAATAAGATAGCCTTATCTTCATCATCGATTTCCACTTCAATGTTTTCAAGATCAAGAAGAATCTTATTATACTCATCTATATGATCTTCCATGGATTTCCCTGGTGCCATCTTGAATGTATATAGTCTGGTCTTCAAATACAATCTGTTAGCCAAAGATTTCGTCATATAAAGGCTCTCTAACTTCAACCATACTGCTGCCGCTGTCTTCTCCTTTGATACTTCCCGTAAAACTCGATCTCCCAGACTTAAGATAATAGCACTATGTGCCTTATCTAACTGATCTTTCTTTTCTTTCTCAGTTAGTTCTTCAGGCATATATGGCTCTCCTAACAATGCATCAACCAGACCTTGATGTACTAGTAATGCTTTCATCTTGAGCCTCCATAGACTAAAATCATTCCGTCCATCGAACTTTTCAATATCAAACTTAGCCGAAGACACCATGGATGAAATTCAAGCAATTGATCTCAGAAATTCTGTAAACCAATCAGACAAATCGAGCCACAAGGCTCTGATACCAATTGTGAACGAATTTGATCAAAATCAGCGGAAAACCAATTCGAACAATACGATACTAGATTGATAAAATTGAACACGAATTCTGAGCCAAAAGCTTTATTCAAGAACTGGAATCTCTAAACGATTACAAAAGAAAACTGGAAATGAAAAGAATTGAAACGAAACTATCGGAATCAAAAATCGCCTAATTCTGAAGCTGAAACCCTATTTAAGCAGCTTGCGTCATCACCGATTATCGTTAACGAGAAATAACGAAACTTATTTAAAAGTTGTCACAACCAGTCCTCCAACCTCTAACTTTCACCAAGTTGTCACTTTTGGCTCAAAGTTACTAAACACAGAGATAACTAAATCTCAGCTCATCAACTTAACTCTGATCAACATTAATCCAATTAAACCCGCGCAACAGTAATGCTAAACGCATTTGAATACACTAGGAAACCAGATCAATACTAATCAGAGTCAAATTAAATGAAAAATTACCGAAATGAACTTCAATCTTTATTGTTACACTCACAGTTTTGGGCTGAAGGAATGCGTACCGCTGCTTATATTAGTACCAGAATACCTCAACAAGGAATCGATTATCAATCACCATTCGAGAAGTTGTTCAAAGCCAAACCTAATGTTAATCACTTCCGTGTGTTCGAAAGTGTGTGTTACGTGTTCATACCGGGGCATCTTAGACACAAGTTAGAGAAGAAGGAAGTAAGATGCATTTTTGTAGGATACGACAATGAAAAGAAAGGCTGGAGATGCATTGATCCTAAAACAAATAAAGTCTACATATATATCTAGAAATGTAATCTTTGATGAAGCTTCCTCATGGTGGTCAAATACACAAGAAAACTTACCCGATTCTGATGAATTGAAGAAGGAATTGCATGTTAGACTCCCAATAGAACTCAATGAAGAACAAGTTGAAATCAAAGCTTCTGAAGGTACCAATGTCGAGTCTCGAATTGGTTCAACGTCATCAAAAGAATCTTCAAGCTCTTCTGAATCTAGATCGGTCAGGACTAACTCGTGGCACACAGGTCAGTACCAAAATCAAAATCCAAATTGAAGCACAACAGGTGATATCGAGAAAAGTCAGCGTTCAGGTCCTTGGCGATCTGAAAGAGTGAAGAAACCCAACCCTAAGTACGCTAATGTAGCCATCGTACATGATGAAGAATAAAATCCCACTCGCACGTAAAATGAAATTCTAGACCTCACTATTGAATTTATGAAAAGAAATAGGAGAGAATTAGGAATCACGAAGGTTTTTTATTGATCGAAGTCATGTGTACAAGTTCAGAATGTATAGAACAAATCACACACTGAAAGTGTAAAATCTCTCTCTCTCATCCAAAAAAGTCCGTTTTCTGATTCATGAATGCTCTATTTATACTAATAAACTTGGTCCGCAAGTTCCTTAGTATGAAATGGATGCACTTGCTGCTGGCTCCGTCGCAATTGCATCCTGTTGTTTTGGAGATATCTTAGTTTAGTTGTCGCCTTCGATTTATCCTCGCTGCTACATTTGCATATCCGATTTTGACCTTTCCTCATCAAGTCCCCCTAGTCCATTAATTATTTATGCAATGATAATGGACTATGTGCTAGAAAAATCTAGGCTTTATTCATTTCGTTTGCTTTAAAAAGGGGGTTATCTCATTAAAAAACCTTGTTTGGAAAACCCTTTAGGAAAAACCAAAGCTTAGGATAAAAAAGAGTATAACCATGACCTTTTACTTTGAGCAAAATTTTGTAAAAATTTTATCGCAAGGGTCCTCCAGCCCCCCTAGTCCTTTATGTTATAAGTTTATAACATAAGGACTTTAGTTACTTATAGAATCGGAAACGCGATTTTTTGACTAGAATCCGCATTCGCAAATGTTATAGTAATCGACTGTTGGTTACAGCAAATGCAAATGGCATGCGTAAGCAATTGTCAGGAAACCATTAAGCGTGATGGTACTCCTTGTCAGTTTTTCAGAACACGTGTCAACACGAGGTTTGTTGACGAGACAATTATTCTTTTTCGAATTTTAAATAATAGATCTAAACTGTTTTAAGAGAGGTTTATATCCTTTATCCTCATAAATTCCCCAAATTCTTCTACCCTCTTTTAAATCTTCTTCCGGCACTCCCCTCAATCGTCTTCTTCAGTTTACCTTCCGAAGGTTAGTTTCCCTAGCTCTCTTTAATTTCTTTCCACAATGGCTTCCCCTGTTGTAAAAATGGATGAAGAATCATCGAAACATAACATGCATTCATCTTTTTCGACTTTAAGTCCAAGCGATTTAGATACTTTGATTGAGAAATACCACATCCCGTTATCTCTTCACCCTGTTTTGCCAGAACCCAATGTGTCGATTTTTTCTCTTCAAGATGGCAAAATTGGTATATATGCCGATATGTTTCGATTTGGGAATTATAGGCTTCCTTTTACCAAGTTCTTGATTCGAGCCCTATCGTATTTTGGAGTGCATATCTCTCAGATGCACCCTCAAGGACTTTCCCGATTAAGTCATTTCGAAGTCTCCAGTAGGGCTGTAGGTGTATCTCCAAGCATTGTACTATTTAGGGCTTTTTACCGGATAACTATGGCCGGCGATTGGTATACTTTTGAACGCCGCCGTGGAGTATCTAGGCTTAGCACCACTCTTCCCCCAAACCCTAGGTCTTGGAAAAACCAGTTTTTCTATGTGGATGATCGATGTATCCCTCCTACTATGAGATGGAGAGAAATTGATGACATTGTACATGATGTTATTCCAGAAGAAAGTGAGTATCCGAAAGTGAACTTTGATCGGTTGGTTAGTGTGGCTAGCCCCATTCGTGAACTTCCAGAATGCATATTGCTTGTTTCTAGGATTAGCAAGGCTTGGTTTGAGCCGGAATTGTGGCCAATTTTACAGTATCACCAAAGGGGTAAGCCTTACACTTGCAAACTTTTAACAATAACTTGTGTACACTGACATAGTTATTATTTTTTTTTCTCAGAAATGGAACTGTATAATGCTCTGGGTTTGAAGAGTTTTTCCGGCTTGGAATTGTCTGCAGAAAAGATTGATGAAACTACAGTACCATTTCTCGATCAAACTTCATCTTCTTTTTATGAAATTCGTCCTGAAGCAGAGACCATGGATGTCGATGGTACAAGTGTGAATGAGGGTAATCAGGAAACTTTGTCTATTGAGGACATGTATGATCAAATTGTTGGTTCAAAAATTGAAGAAACCCCTTCTGCGACCTCTTCGCAAATGAAAGTTCTCCTAACAAATGATATGGGTGAAAAAGGAAGGGACATCGCAAGTGATGTCACTGCTACCACCACCATGTCTCATGTTGCTAAAGGAAAAATGCTGAAGCGTCCTCCCAAACCTCACGCTGGGAAGGATGTTCATAAGAGGAAGTCTCCACGATTGATTACTCAATCTCCTTCAAAAAGCACTTCCGGAAGATTGGAAATGATTGATGATGATGTTATGGCAAATACCGCTGAAACACCGGTAACCCCTCCTTATGATAAGGAATTTAATATTTCCGATTTTTTGCTAAATTCTCCCGATGTAACCGATCAAACTTTAATTAACACCCCTCTTTTGCAGAACATTCAACCATCTTCCTCTGTTGTTGCTAAAACTTCCAGCTCATATTCCCTTTCTCAATCCTTCCCCCTACTTGGTGTCCCCACTTCCAATTGGCTTAAAACAGACATTGAACTAGTCAGCATGAGGACAAGCTCAGCCAAGGAATTTTCACATGCATCTGCTACTGAGCCTTTTATTCCCAAGTGGGATGTGTTATCAAGTCAGTCATGCAAAGATCCATCAGTTGCCAAGAAACTTTCTCTGCTAAGTAGCACACCAACAGATGTGTCAAGCGTTCATCAAGTCCCTCATGAGGTATTTGCCAATGAATTCATGACATCTCATGCGAAACAGCAAAATTTGGTGGCAGATTTGTATGAAAGATGGATAATTGCTGAAGCTAAAGTAGAGGAACTTGCAGAATCTCAGAAGAGGCACATGCTCTCTAAACTAAATTCCAACTCCATTGATGTGCAAGTGAAAACCAATACTTTATTGGGCGAGGTGGAGAGTTTGAAGATGCATAACCGAAAATTGGTTGCCCTTGAACAAGAAGCAAAAAGAAACTTGAAACAAGCTCAAGACAATGAACTTGTCTTGAAAAATCAATTTCTGGAGGAAAGAAACAAGCTTGAAGAATCAGTGAGTGATGTTAAGAAAGGTAATGTATTCATATCCTTTATTATTTCTAATTCATCTTATATAAATGTTTAAGTAACATTAATTTGTATTAAATGTCCTTATTTACAGAGGTAGAAAGGTTAGAGGAGACTATGAAAGCCATGACTGCAGAGAGGGAGGTTCTACAGTCTGAGAACAAAACTTTAAAGGACAAGAGCAAGTGGCTCATTGCTGAAGGTCTTGGCCTACTTGCAAAAAGAGTTCACTCAGAAGTAATCCCTATGGCTTTAAGTCTTAACCAAGCTGTGAATGCTGTGGGTTTCAATGAAGGCATCAAATGCGGACTTGCACATGCATCGAAGAATGAGGTGGACATCAATTCTTTCAAGGAATATGATGCTAGTGCACGTGATAAAGTGCTTGACCGCTTGAAATCTCTTCAATCCATGACTTTCAATATCATAGAGCAAGTGTCCCAGTTGGATATGTCTGATGTGGAGAAGATAAAAGAAATGCTGAAACCTGTCAACAGTTCCAAGCCTACCTCCTCTTCAAGTAATTAAAGTTGGTTTATAATCAACTTTGTCTTTTGTGAAAACAGTTATTCTCCAAAGTCCACCTATGCAGTGGCATCTCATACAATTTACTTTTCTAATGTTTGGTATGGTATGGTATATTTGATTACTTTTGTATGTTAGTTGTGCATGTGTTTGCACTTCTAACCTTTGAACAATATGGCTAATGGACTTGCCACTTTTTAGTATTGGAAATGATATTATGCTTGTTTTAGGAACATTACGGTATCTTTAACAATTAGCGCTTAAACTTCATGATCCATTTTTCATAAAATTGCTTTGTAGCCTGCCTAATGAATAGTACATTTGCGGTAGAAATGTAAGTTATACACTTACTTTTGCAAATGGGGTTTAACCATTCTTTGTTATAGGTCTTATGATGGTTTTATTATTTTATGCTATTGTACAGCTTTTCCTTAATGTACATTGTCTAATTTTATATAAATATCAGACTTTTAAGGATATTATGAATCCCTCTTCATAAATATCATGACCCAAACTTTTGGTGAAATTTTTATAAATCATAGGATAAATCCAACATATGTGTTTCCCTCCCATGAAATGCGTCCACCTCATAGAAGTACTAACTCCATAAATATTGAATCACCTTACTCGTTACATATTTTCACGTATAGTTATAGATCATTTCTTTATGGTATTCTCTTCTTACATTCTTTGGTAAGAAATGATTAACCCGATCGCTTGGATGGTTAACCCACAAGTCCAATTTTACAAATCAAATCATAAAATGGCACTTGCGACCCTCGGGGTGCTCAATAGGAAGGATTATAGATGTTGTTCCTGAATGAGTTGGCCTTCACCCCTTAGGCTTTTGTTAACAAAATTTATGTTAACAAGGTGTCCGGCCTGATCACCTCTTCTTAACATGCACTCTTTTCTCATAGAGACAGTTAAGGACAAGATGAAATCATAACTTCATCTTGGGTTATTATTTCTTTCCCAAGAGATAATAACTCAACTCTACCATCAAAGAGTTCTACATAACTTGCTCATCTTATTGATAAGTGACTTAATGGACCATGTGTTTATGAAAAAGCGTACCTACATATGTTCATGTGCATATGAAATGTATAAATGATGTTAAGCACACTCATAACTTTGCAATTGAGATGTTATTACTTAAGAAAACCATGTTCCATATTCGAAATACAAGCAATTCCATAATTCTAACAACATTCCAACATCTATTTACATATAGCACTTTCGGAGGTGAATTCCATTCCAAGCTCTTGCAAGTTCAGTCCCATCAATTTGTTTAAGTATATATGATCCGTTTCCTATAGCTTTCTTAATGATATACGGACCTTCCCACTTGGGGGACATTTTCCCCAATGGAAGAGCACGGCTAACTTCATTGTTTCGCAAAACATATTCTCCTTCTTTATACTGGTGCACTTTTGCTTTTGCGTTATAATATTTGGCCATTTCTTTTTTATACCTACATTCACGTATAGCTGTGATCTCTCTTCGCTCTTCCAAGAAATCCAAATTGGTTCTCAGTGCTTCTTCGTTATCCGTCACTTGCATTTGCAAACGATAACTGGGCATCCCTATTTCAGCAGGGATAACTGCCTCAGTTCCATACACAAGACTAAATGGCGTTTCACCGTTACTTGTTTTAGGCATGGTTCGATGTGCCCACAGCACATGTGGTAATTCATCAACCCAGCTTCCTCCATACTTTGTCAATCTCATCTTTATACCCTCAACAAGACTTCTATTTGCCCTTTCCACCTGACCATTGGCTTGCGGATGTGCAACTGACGTAAAGACCTGATTTATATGAAGCTCTTCACACCATTCCGCAAATGGATTTCCAGCAAACTGTTGTCCGTTATCAGTTATGATGTACAAAGGTAAGCCAAACCTACAAACAATGTGTTCCCACACAAATCTTTTCACCTGTTTTCCAGAAATGTTAGCCAAAGGTTTTGCTTCAACCCATTTCGTAAAATAGTCAATAGCAACTATGAGAAACTTTACTCCCCCACTTGCGACCGGAAATGGCCCTACTATATCCATACCCCACTTCTGAAATGGCCAAGCAGATGTCACAGGGATAAGCTCATTTTTGGCTCGCATACTTACTGGAGCATGTATTTGACATGCTTGGCATTTTTGAAGTTCTTCAAAGGTATTCCTATACATTCCTGGCCAATAATAGCCAAGACTCATAATTTTTGCCACCACCATTTTAGCTCCTGCATGAATACCGCAAATTCCCTCATGCACCTCTCTAACAACCCACTCTGCTTCACTTGGTAACAAACATCTCAATAGGGGACCTAGAAAACTTCTTCGATACAAAATATCATCTTGCATTTGATATTGAAGTGAATTTACTCTTACTTGCCTGGCTTGTTCTTTGTCATCTGGAAGTTCCCCTTTTGTCAAATATTTTATTATTGGCCACATCCAACTACCTTCATATATTTGCACATCCGCTGTTAGCTTTAGATTAACAGTAGGAACTTCCAACAATTCCACTCTAATTTCCTTTGCAAGGTGTTCAAATGCCACAGATGCTAATTTACTTAGAGCATCCGCTTTCCTATTTTGACTTCTAGATATATGTAATACTTCGCATTTGTCAAAACTCTTTATGAGCTCTTGCACTTGCTCCAAGTATAACGCCATATATTTTCCTTTTGCTTCATATGTTCCGGCAATTTGACTTGCCACTAACAGCGAATCCACGTACGCCATCAACTGCTTAGCCTTCATCTTTTTGGCCAACCTCAATCCTGCCGAAATTATCAATTAACAGTTGTCAATGTCGTTTCTAAAAACAACTGCATATGCAAATGTATACTTTAACGTAAGCGTATACGCATCTGAAAATACTTCTTCAGATGCATTTGCTTAAAAGACGCATGAGTATTTTATATACTCGTACTCACCCCCCCTTTTTTTTTAAAAAAAACAGAATGCTTATTTTTTAACAAATTTTTTGTCCTGACCTGCTAGCAACGCTTCATACTCTGCTTCATTATTCGAAGTTGCAAAGCCAAATCTTATCGCATATGTCAATTCATCCCCCTCAGGACTTTTCAAGATTAATCCTGGGAAATAGAAGGATTGATTAATATATCACAAACATATGCCAATGTTATAAGTAAGAAATACTTATGATGAAGTTTTACCTGCTCCCGACCCATCGGAGTTGGATGATCCATCCGTATGCAAGATCCATATCCTTTCAGTGGGCTCAGGGACAGAAACACAATTTACATTTGCTCCCTCTGGTACTTCGGCTAGGAAGTCAGCTATCACTTGGCCTTTAATTGAAGTGCGTTGTTTGAATTCAATATCGAAGGGTCCCAATTCAATAGCCCATCTCACCAATCTTCCCGACATCTCAGGCTTTCTTAAGATGTTTTGGATAGGAAAAGAAGTATAAATGATAATAGTATGAGCCTGAAAATATCTTCTCAGGCGACGAGTTGCTTGTACCAATGCCAGAACTACCTTTTCCACTATCGGATATCTTGTTTCGTAATCCTTTAACATCTTACTAACATAATAAATTGGGATTTGTTTTTCCTCCCGTTCCACCATCAACACAGCACTAACAGCATTCTCAGTTACCGCCAAGTACATCACCAGTTTTTCCCCCAATTTTGGAGCAGTTAAAGTAGGAAGTGTGATGAGATCCATTTTTAAATCTTCAAAGGCCTTATTAGCCTCGAGTGTCCATTCGAAATGGTTTCCTTTCAAACTCTCTTTTAGTACTTTTATAAACGGAACTGTTCGTTCTGCTGCTTTCGAAAGAAACCTGTGTAATGCAACCAATCGACCATTTAAAGTCTGAATATCTTTAAGAGTTTTTGGTGGAGACATTTCCAACACTGCCTTTACTTTTCCCGGATGTGCCTGTATTCCATTATTATTTACCAAAACTCCCAAGAATTTCCCTTCCTCCATAGCAAACGAGCACTTCTTAGGATTTAATTTCATGTTAATTCTTCTTAAATTTCCAAATGTTTCCTCAATATCCTCAATCATGTCTTTTTCTTCACAACTTTTGATGACTACATCATCAACATATGCCTCCAAATTTCTTCCCACTTGTGCTTGGAAAGTCTTATCCATCAATCTCTGATACGTTGCACCAGCATTCTTTAAACCAAAAGGCATCTTTTTATAACAAAAAAGGCCTTCATTTGTAATAAAAGCTGTTTTGTCTTCATCCTCCACAGCCATAGTGATTTGATGATATCCTTTGTATGCATCAAGAAAACACTTCCACCTATACCCAGCCAGAGAATCGACTTTAAAATCTATCTCTGGCAAGGGGTAACAATCCTTAGGACATGCCTTATTTAGATCTTTAAAGTCTATACACATACGCCAGGAACCGTCTGGTTTTTTGACCAAAACTGGGTTTGCAACCCAAGTTTGGTAATGTACTTCCCTTAATATTCCAGCTTCGACAAGTTTATCAACTTTGCTTTTTATAACTTCATTTCTGACCTTGTCAACAATTCTTCGCTTCTGTTGTATTGGCTTGACACCAGGATAGACATTAAGGTGATGTTCGGCAAAATGTTTCGGAACGCCTGTCATATCCGATGGTTCCCATGCGAAGATGTCAACATTTCTTTTTAACAACTCAAATAACTTCTCCCTATATTCACCTTGTAACTTACTCCCTACTTCTATGACTTGATCCGGAAATTTTTCATTTATTACCCACTTATCCTTTGTTAACACATCCTCTTGAACCACTTTAATGCCTTCTTTATCAGGCTTGTTCACCATTGCTATATGCATTTCCACATCCGATTCTACAGTTGCAATCCCAGCAGGTGTGGGAAAACGAACCATTCCATGTGGTATTGACACAATGGCCCCTATCATTTTCAATCCAGGTCTTCCTATAATGACATTGTGTGGTGATGGAGTTGCAACTATCACAAATGTCAACATTACTTCTCTAAAAAACTTATCATCACCAAAGATCACAGGCAAAGTGACCTCACCCATAGGGTGTACAATTTCCCCCGAAAAACCAATTAAAGGTGAATTATGAGGCTTCAATTTGTTTTGCACATCCGGTCCCATTTTCCGAAAACATGATTCATACATTATCTCAGATGCGCTTCCCGTATCGAGATATGTTCTTTTCACTAGGAACCCAGCAATTCCAACAGTAATAACCACGGGGGTATCCTTTGCATCTTCCCCTCTTACAGGGGGAAATATAATTTCACACATTTTCCAAGCCTCATCCACTACCTTTGTTCGCACATTCCTATGCCATGTGTTAGGATTTTGTCTGATCATCCCAATAACATTTTTTGCATTTGCAATAGGACGGCCCTCTTGTATATTTTTTACCAAATGAGACAACTTTCCAGATTTAATAGCTTTATCTATTTCACTCCGCAAATGCCGACAGTCATTCGTGTCATGACCTCTGTCTTTATGGAAATCACATTATTTTGTCGTATCTGCATTTGCACCCAAACGTGTTCTTTGAGGTGTAGCAAATTGTATCTTTCCTGTTGTCAAAATTTCACTAGGGGTTTTAGTTAACATTGGGAACTCTTCCACCTTCGCCTCCCAATTTCTTTTATTTCTTCCAAAATTTCCATCCCTTCTTTTATCGTATGGTTGCATTCTATACTTTCCCCAAGATAGGTTTCTCTGTGGGTAAGTATTTTCATTTGATCCAACACTTTTGACATTTGCATTTGCACCCTTTGAGGATGGCTTATGAGTATTTATTCCTTGAATATTTCCCGAAGCACTTCGCCCTTTAACATAGACTCGCACTCTATCCATCAACACTTCCATGGTTTTAGGCAAGTCCTCATGTAGTTTTTCTACTAAATGTGAATGTCTCACCCCATGACAAAAACCAGAGATCCTCAACTGGTCCTGGGCACCAACTATCTTCATGGTCTCATTATTAAAACGAACCACAAAGTTTTCGAGACTCTCATCATTCCTTCGCCGGATATTATGAACTTCAGTAACTTCTTTAGTACATTTTCGCTGCTGACTAAATTGTCGTAAAAACTTTTCTTTCAAATCCTCAAATCCTACAATTTGAGCGTTGGGTAATGAATCATACCATACCCTGGCAGCCCCCGTAAATGTTTGAACCAGCATGTGGCACCACGTTTCTTCTGACCAGCATTCCAAACGGGCCGCTGACCAAAAATCAAATACATGATCATCAGGATCCGACAAGCCTGCATACTTCTTTACAGAAGTAGGCATTTTCAATTTCTTCAGAAATTGTGCATTAGCGATCCAGTTAGCAAACTTCGACTGCTCTTGCATTGAAGGTGGGAAATATGGCACAAATGTTTTTGTCGCTCCTGAAACATTCATACATGGAGTATTAACCACATGAAATATATGCCTTTTTTTTCTTTTCTTACAAAGGGCTTTTTGATGTTATTTTTAAGCAATCATTAATCTCATACTCATATGAGCTTCTTCTGAGAGGATAAGCGCATGTGCAAATGCTCAAAGTATCGACACTTGCAAATGTAAGGCCTCGCATGGAGGGCTTTTTGTCAGCACTTGCATAAGCGTCTAAAATGTTAAGCGTTCGCAAGGATAGGCCTCGCGCGGAGGGCTTTTTTTTTATAAACGCTTATGCACCGCAAAGGCACATTTTCAGTTTACCTAAATTACATATACGCATGCATTATACCACATGCCTTTCCCTCCCCTTTTTTATTAAAAAAGGATTATAACGCGTAGAGTACACGCATGTTATATATTTTTGATTCTTATGAATTTTCCTATCATATCTTCAAATCTTCATCTGATTCTCAGAATTGCGCGCCATTTTTAATGAATATTCAAAAATTCAAACGGCACATCTTCAAATCTTCATCTGATTCCCAGAATTGCGCGCCATTTTTAATGAATATTCAAAAATTCAAACGGCACATCTTCAAATCTTCATACAATTTTCTGGAAATCGTTGACTTAATCCATATTCTCATAGTTATTTCAAATTCATTTATTTCTTAAATGAATTTCAAACAACGCATCTATTTCATACAATTTATCATGAATCAAAAATATTCTTATGAATGTCTTCATAATTGATGACTGAAATTCTCGATTATGATAATTAATCAATATAAAAGCTGAATCTAAACAACTATTCCATCGACAAAGTTACCTGGAGATGCCGGTGTCTTAATGAGGACCGGATCATCCTCAGGATCATCTAGAACACTGTTCTGATTTGTCGTTTTTAGCACATCACGCTCAGGAGTGAATTTGAGCTTTGTTCGAACCTCCTGAAGCCACAACTCTCGATCCTGCTTATCTTTCAATTTTCGCAGGACCTCCAAATTTCGTATCAGGAATTCGTCATCAAACTCACTTAAAACATCAGAACTTCGCAACGGATCATCTCCTTCTCGCTGATCCTTTATCGAACCAACAATGTCTTTTTCATGACTTGAAAACGAAAACATTGAAGGTTTCTTACTAAATCCTCCACCAGATCCTTTGGAGCTCATATTGACCTTCCCTGCGCTCGATGATGTGAATACAGTGTTCTTCGCCGAATCACCAACTAATTTCTCCATCCTTTTCCCAATTCAATTAATACACGGATGGCGCCAATTGATGAAGAATAAAATCCCACTCGCACGTAAAATGAAATTCTAGACCTCACTATTGAATTTATGAAAAGAAATAGGAGAGAATTAGGAATCACGAAGGTTTTTTATTGATCGATGTCATGTGTACAAGTTCAGAATGTATAGAACAAATCACACACTGAAAGTGTAAAATCTCTCTCTCATCCAAAAAAGTCCGTTTTCTGATTCATGAATGCTCTATTTATACTAATAAACTTGGTCCGCAAGTTCCTTAGTATGAAATGGATGCACTTGCTGCTGGCTCCGTCGCAATTGCATCCTGTGGTTTTGGAGATATCTTAGTTTAGTTGTCGCCTTCGATTTATCCTCGCTGCTACATTTGCATATCCGATTTTGACCTTTCCTCATCAGTACAGAACCCAGATTGCGAACCAGAAAGTGTCGAACAAGCTTTGACGGATCCAGATTGGAAGTAGGCTATGGAAAATGAATTAAAAGCTCTTTGTGAAAACCAAACGTGGGACCTGGTAGACAAACCTAAAGATATAAAGCCCATATCTAATAAATGGGTTTTTAAAATTAAACGAAAAGCCGACGGGTCCATTGAACGGTATAAAGCCCGACTAGTTGCTAGGGGCTTCTCACAACAATATGGCATCGATTATGAAGATACTTTCAGCCCGGTAGCTAAACTTACGTCCGTTCGTGTGATTTTAGCTATAGTCGCGAGTAAACAATGGAGTTTGTGGCAAATGGATGTGAGCAATGCTTTTCTTTATGGAGATTTGGATCGAGTAATCTATATGGAGCAACCGGGCGGTTTCGTCAACAAACAATTTCCTAATCGTGTGTGTAAATTGAAGAAAGCGTTGTACGGGTTGAAGCAATCACCAAAAGCATGGTTTGGTAAGATTGGTGAGTTTTTAGAACTTAATGATTTTGTTCTAACAATGGCCGACACTAGTGTATTCGTTCGAACCGAAGGAAATAAAGTAGCGGTGGTTCTAGTTTACGTGGATGATTTAATCATCACAGGTGATTTAATTCATGTGATAAATCAACTAAAAATCAACCTATGTACTAGATTTCATATGAAGGACCTTGGAAAGTTAAGCCATTTTTTGGGGTTAGCGTTAAAATATGTGGATGATGGCATAATTTTACATCAACACAAGTATGTCGTTGACTTGTTAATCAAGTTTGGGATGGAGTGCTCGAAACCAGCTTATACTTCTATGGAAGTGAATTTGCAATTGCAACAAGACAAGGGAAAAGAACTTGAAGACGCTACAATGTATCGGAAATTGATCGGTTGTCTCATACCTCACACTAACAAGGCCGGATATCACTTTTGCAGTAAGTGTCTTAAGTCGTTCTATGCAAGCCCCACTTGGATGCAATTCGACGTGTTCTAAGATATGTAAAGTCTACTCCTACTTACGGTATAAAGTTTAAGAGGGAGACTAGTTTGGAGCTAATTGGTTATTGTGATGCGGATTATGCTAGAGATATATCTACCCGACGTTCGACGACGGGATATGTGTTTATTTTAGGATCGGGAGCAGTGTCTTGGTGTAGCAAAAGACAACCGAATGTGTCACTATCAACTACCGAAGCCGAATACCGAGCAGCAGCAATGGTGACAATCTATCTTCTATTTTGTTGGCTGAAAATCCAACTTTTCATGCCCGTACTAAGCATATTGAAGTTCACTACCACTTCATACGTGAGAAGGTCTTGCGAGGTGAAATTGATTTCAAGTATATTAATACTTTGGAGCAAATGGCCGACATGTTCACCAAAAGTTTGTCTAAAGAGAAGATCATGAAGTTTTGTGAAGACATGCGCATGATGGAAGCTAATATCGAAAGGGAGTATTAAACGAGACGATATTTAACAATTAAGGACGGTTCGGTAAATCTCGAGGGGCGGTGGAGGAGATTTAAATAATTAAAAGATTATGTTTATCTTTTATTTTGGTGTTTATCTAATTAGTAGATAATTATAGATTTAGTATTTGTTTTTAATGTAAGTCGGCTATCCAACTTGGTGGCCAAGTTTATTTGTCTTATAAATAGGTTAGGATATTAATCAGAATGTATTCAAGTTCAACTAATAAAAGTCAATTTTCTTTTATTATTGTTTCTATCGACAAAAGCCTTTGTGCAAAGTTTAGAAGACCAATTTTGTGAGTTCATTATTGTTCTTCAAGATCGAATAGGTTCTTGGTGGTGATCAGTACATACAAGGCTGTAAATTTGGGTTGTGATTCACTTGTAAACGCTCTCCAAGTTTAACACAGAATAGCTACGAACAAAGATCATATGTGATTCAATCTAAATAACTCTCATCACAAAACACATAAAAATTTCATCAATTCATTCAAAAAAACCAATAATACGTAATCTGAAAAGCAATCGTTTAAATCAAAATTAATTCAACAAAAACCAAAACAAAGCTTTGCAAAGAGATAGAAGAAATTTTAACTTCTCTAAACAAAAGGCTATTAACAGTAGCATAGTTGTAAAATTGAACATAATCTAAAGAAAGAAGCATTGAAATTAGATATTGAATCTAGCATTAGAACACAGTGATAACATATAAAATACAATTTAGAAAGATGCTTGTTAACCACTTTCGTATGGAGTACCAATCACTCACTTTACTAAAACTACAGAATACTGAAACAACCAAAAAGACATGTAAGCACTGAGAAGCCAAACGCAAACGTCTATGAACTGGATTTTAGAAAAGCGAAAGGTAGAAAACCAAATCAGAAATCCATGGATAGAAATAAATCCTTCAATAACATTTTTAAGATCAAACCGGTTCTTGCCCATTTTGACCCTTTTCAATTTAAAATTGCCAACCCTTATGAAAAAGTAATATGTATTTTTTTAACTCATGTTATATTTACATTTTCACGAAACATGCATCTTACCTATTCAAATTAACATGTGAATAATAACTTTTACACAACGAATTATTAGACGCTTAAAAATGAAAATACAATATTACTTTGCTATTACATATGCAAGTAAGGTATATAAATTGAAACTAACCTGAACTCATGAGCACAGCTATTACAATCTACAAAGGAGCAAAGTAAATGTGTAAGAACTATAACATAAGAATGAAAATGACAACTATAAAAAGCTAGAAAAATTATAGACAACATGTGACAGGTTTGCCCCAATTTCAATTTTTGAACAATAAAATAACCCATCTGCTATGCATTTGAAGGAATCACACTTTATATCTCTTCACACCTTTTTTTCCATACTCGCTTTAAATGAAACCACACATTACCACTGCAATAAAAAAAAATGTGAACATCACCGTAATGATAAATGGCATACATCAGATTTCTCATCCCAAAGTGTATACAAAGAACATTATAGCATATTGATCCAATTTTTACTTGGACTTTTAATCAGCAACAAAAATCTATTCAAAGCAAAACCTACTGCATGATTATACCTTACCAGAACTTAAAAGCAAAACTGCAACAATCTGCAATAAAACAACAGACATTAAACACCATAGACCCTAAACACAAAATAAACATCTAATAACTACAATTAACAACTGATTTGATAAAATAAACCACAAAATGCAATCGGAAAGAAAGACAAACCCAAAACGTATAATATTAAACGGAAAAGTTTCCGAATGAAATTGCATGTCCAATTCCGTACACGGTTGTTCTTAATAGATGAAATTCGTAAGCTTTTTCGTGAAGAAATCAAAAACAAACCAGAAAAAACATTTGCTTTGAGGGGAACAATTTAGAGAGAGAAAGTAAGTAAGTAACTCTCTTCGTTCTTAATAAGAAAGCAAAAAGAGCAGAGATATAAGAAATCTTCCACCAACCTTCCCATCTAGTAAAATAACACCACGTATCAAAGCAGATAGAGCAAGAGAAATAAGAATATAAGAAATGGAGACGCCCAAACCGGCTACCGTCACAAAGATCGGCAGCGGCGACGGCATCACCGACGAGGAAATATAAGCAACGGCGACACCCAAACCGGCGACCGTCACAAAGATCGGCAGCAACGGCGTCGAGACTTTCTCTGTCTAGAAGAAAGAGAACCGGGAAGTTTCGATGCTTTCTTTCTCTAAAAGAGAGAGTTTAGAGAGAGAAGTCGGATGGACTGTGTAGATGGAGTAGAATGAGTATCTATGAAGAAATAAATGGAGCAAAACCAAAAAAGAAGAAAAGTAACACATGAGTTGGACCACCAAATCTAAGATGTGTCAAAGAAACAGCCATGATAAGTGGCAGAGACTACAGGTGTAAAGTGGGGCAAAAATGGAGAAGCTGAGGATTAGAACCCGCGACCTCTGTTGAAACCATAAATAAGTACCACCACAGGAAACCGACTGGGAAAATTATGGAAAACCTAATACAAAACCTTACTATACAACAGGAAATAAAAATAAATAAAAGAAATTATACAGCCACGTGACAGCCACCAATTGGTGCCACGTGAAGGGAATAGTCCTTCGTTAGTGTACACATAAGCCTCACAATTTGATATATAAGGTAATATATATATATATATATATTATATATATAGGGTTAGGTTCAAATGAGAACTTTTTCTTTTAAGAACTTTTGAGAACCAATTTGGGCCACTAATTTTCAAGGGGGGAGCATTCAAATTCATGGGGGGGGGGGGGTTTCCATATATATAAACTAGTGGCTAAGATTAGTTCTTTTTAGTTCTCAAACCCAATTAGTTCTCAAATGATCCTCTCCCTATATATATATATATATATATATATATGTATAGTCCTGACCCGGAAAGGTACTAGGCAGGCGTCACACCACCTTGCTTGTCCTGCTGTTAGTGCTCTTTCAAGTTCTTTATTAACGTTTGTGTACAGAGAAGCTAAGTTTAGTGCTTGATATGTATAAACACACATGAAGGTAGCTAAACATGTGTTTTAAGGGCCTACAGTGGCCACAGGAGAAGCTCTGGGCGGCATCCTTATCTTGTATGACAACACTACAGAGCGAGTGGCTCTTCTAGGCGGGCATTTTTTGGGTCGGTTTGTTTTGTACATTTTTTGGGTCGGGCCGGGTATCTTAAGTGGTTTAATTTTTTTGAATATAGACTTGTTCTATTATAAACTATCTTCCATTTTGTCCCAAGTTCATCCTCTATCTAATTTCACCGTAAAAACTAACAAACCGCATATGTGGCTTTCAAAGATAGTGTATGTATGTCAATAACTAAGATCTAAACCACCATGTCCCTCATACTTCATAAAGTGTTTTTAATGGTAATTAAAACAACACAAGTTAGAAAGAAGATCTAACCTCCATAGTCCATAGAGAAGTTGGAAGTCATAAATTTTATAATAGGCCTTTGACCCGGGAAGCCATTTTATCCACAACTTCTCCTTGAGATTCCTCTTTTCCAATATCTTGTTGAAGTCACCTGTATTACACGGGAAAAGCAACCAAGAAAACACATATTTATCAATTAATCAATGAGAAAACAAATTGGACATATATAACATGTTTGGGATTGGGATGACCCATAATTGCAAATCAAGAACTAATTCTATCAAATTTCATTCTTTGCTAATTGTTGGTTTCATACCAAATAAGATTAGATTGTTTGCTCTTGCTTTTGCTATAGAATAACAAACAGAATCTGAAACTTAAATTAAGTTTTATATGGTGCTGGGCCAACTGTATCAAACCCGTCTAACCGGTTATGAACTGTTTCATAGTGCTCAAGATACTTGGTATTCATCCTGAACTCCCACTATTCTTTGTTTTTGTCCATCTCTTCCTACATTCGTATCCTAATAATAATAATAAGTTTAATAACAATAACAATAATAAATTTAATAACAATAATAATAATAAATTTAGGAGTAAATTACAAAGAAGGTCCTTAATGTTTTACACCGATTTCAAATTAAGACCTTTAAGTAAAGTTGTTACAGTCGACATCCTTTATGTTTTTAACTTGTTTCATAGAAGGTCCTTTATCACTAACGGTGTTAATAACAATCGTTAAGTAAGGGGTACGTTAGTCATTTCATAAAATTTATAAAATAAAAGATTATAATAATCAAATATCTCCTTTTTATGTGGTCCCACATATACAAATAATACGTACGTACCGTTGAAAGACTTCAAAGGAAAAAGAAGGAAAAGACAAAGAAAGAAGAAAGAAAGAGGAGAAAAGGGGCGGCGACTTCAGCCGTCTCCTGTCGTTGACTCCGGCGACCGGCAAGCCCGCAACGACAGCGGATAGCCCCTCCCGATGCTCCGGTGACTCCTCTTCTTCTATTTAGTTCACAGTCGTGTTCCCCCTTCTCTTTTCAGTCGCGGCGGCGGCAGATGTTCTTGTTTGCAGGTTCACGCCGGTGACCACCAGTGACAACGAGAGGCGGAGATGACCTGGTAACGATCCGGTCATGTCCCGATGATATTGATTTCGCCGGAATAGTCTCAGATCGGAGGCCAGTGGGGAAACGATCCTAGCCGCAAATCCGGCAACCGCGTCGAGATTCCGGCGAGGTTGGTTCCGACTGGAAAGTTTGAGGATAACTTTGGCATTTTCTTTCCATTTTCCAGTGTTCTTCCTTGTCTAAGCTTTGATTTCTTGATTGTATGTTTTTGATCGGTGATGGGAATGATGTTTGGTGATTAAGGTTGATACAGATGAAGTTAGCTGATGTTCTTGAGATGTACTGATGTTTGGTGATTCATTTTATTTCGATTTAAATCTTTTATTTTAAAGATTTTATAAAATGACTATAGCGCCCCTGATTTAACTTTGGTTTTTAACACCGTTAGTGATAAAGGACCTCCTATAAAATATGTTGAAACATAAAGGATGTCGAGTGTAACAAATTTACTTAAAGGACCCAATTTGAAATCAGAATAAAACATAAAGGATCTTCTGTGTAATTTACTCTAAATTTAGTAACAATAATAATAAGTTTAATAATGATAATATTAATTTAATAACTTTATTAATAATAATAATAACAACAATAATAATAATAGTAAGTCAAATCGAGTCCTAAATGCCCTGTTAAGACCTAAATGGGGCGTTAAGCACCTATGATTAATATAAGAAAACCGTGCAAATGATTGGCCGGACCAAACTTTAATATTAACACCCCATTAAGCCCTGTCCTAATGGGGCGTTAAGCCGGTGGGATACGATTGGTTTTGAAGCCTTCAAAATCTCTACTAATAAGAATATGTCATATGAGAGAAGAGGGGGAGAAATTTTTTAAAGCCTAAGGTTCTATTTTTAGATGCGTATGATGAGTTTTTTAAGCCTTAGGCTTGGGCTTAAAAAAAATGAAAAACCCTCGTCTAGTTTCAACTTTGTATAGCCGATAGGCTTCAAAATCCAAGCCAAAAAATTGAAGCCAAAACAGAGGGCGCAGGTAGCCAGGGATCAAACAAACCCAATGAAGTCGATGGGGTAGCCAAAAGACATATCGCCCATCCTTATGACTACACCAATTTAGCCCTTTTTGTTAAGATGACATGTGCCAGAGAATACCTAATGTTAAGATGGCACGTGCCGAGAACACCCAAGAAAAAAAGAAGCTCTATGACTATACCAATTTTAACCCTTTATTAAATAAAATACGAGACACGTGTTAGAATATACCTAAGAAAGGAACTCCGACACCACGGACAGACCTAGTTTACAACCAGAAATTAAAAAGCCCTTAATCAATCAAAAAGCTAATTTGTAGGCAGCTCAAGAATTTAGTTTTTCAATTCATCACAAGATCGTGTAATTCATCACAACTAGAAATCGACCGCGCGTTGCTGCGATATCTAAGGTTTTATGTAAATAAGCATATCATTTATTAGTCTAAGATAGCATAAAAAATTGTTGTGAATAAGAGTAACATTATGTTTTTTATAAACTAAAATCGAACGTAGAATAATAGCGTTCTCTAAAAATTTTAAAATTTGATAATGAATTGATTCTTCTTCGTCGACCCGCGCCTTGCGGCAGGTCGAAAATATTTTTACGTTGCAGCGGAAGTTGATGTTCAATGATATTTACGTTGATGTTTGATTGTCATTGCGTTAAGGCGGGTTATCTTCCTAGAAGTTAAAAAAATGGACGTGTCTCCAAGCATTTGCATTTGATGCGTTTATATACCCAACCTTCATAATTCTCTATGGTTGTCTAGCAAAGTTGTTCAACACTACCTCACATGTTACCTGCATATTTCATCTACATAGTTTACTAAAATATGGACTATACTGGCTTCTACCAAGTAACCTACAATACCATTTACAATCTTCACCCAATCTTACGCTTCATCAAATTTAACTTCTTTAAAAAAAAAATCAAAAAATTTTAGCATTCTTCAGGTATGTGTGATTGCTTCAGTTGCCTCCGTTCCTTGATTTGTTGTGTGTTTGGTGGTTTGTTGTGCTCGGATTTGTTGTTTCTTTGTTTATTTTTAGATGGATTATCGTTATGTGCTCAGCTTTGGTTTTGATTCTTCATTTCTTATGTTCTTCATGTAGCATTCAGACCGAATGACTCTATGAAATTACGTTGATACTTCCACATATTATGGGTAACGTAGGAGACATCTCTATTTTTCCCCCCGGGAATCTTTAGAATTACCACTGCTTAGCTTTCAATTCGCCTCTGACCATCAAATGAAATGTGAATAATCCGTCCTCTTCTCTTTGAAAGAAGGAGCGCTTCCGGTTCTGTCGGTGCTTGAAACAATTTTGTCTTCTCCATATTACTATATCTCTAGAGTCAATAATTTGATACGAGGAACTACTGAACTCAATCACTTGCTGCAGTTACTCTTCAGTTTTCTGTTGAGGTCTATCCAGATGGTATTTAAGATGTGTTCTTTGAAATTTCATGGTTTTCATTTTTCATTTATCATTTTTGTCCTCTGTTCATACTGAATAAAAGGTATTTCCATCAAGGTCTGTTTATAAAATCAACAAAAAGAACATAATGAAACTTGATTTTTTATACCGCAGCCCCAATGTTTACCAATTGTAAAGAGTAAAGAACAATGGACAATTAACCAAAACAAATAAGCCAAAGAGGATGAATTCGCCAATTCAAAAATCACTTCGTGGTTTTTATTTTTCATTTTTTGTCTTTTGACTTGTGAATTCTGATATAGGGACTGCTCCTGCAACACAGATCTGAAATTATTGGCGATTTACCAAGATAAATGTTAAAGTTATTCATGTTAATTTTTTTGTTTATTGTGTAGTCAATTATGGGTTGTTGCTGAATTTAGGCATGGGGATGTTTTTCATTCATCCAATATTGTATGGAGGCCTGCTTATAAAAATTACAAGAAGATTTTATTATTTGGTTTAAAAAAATTGCTGCAAATATTTCCCTTTGATTAACTATTTGGTTTTTAAAAACTGAAAACTATCTAAGAAGTCAGTGTTTATTTTAAGGCTTTCCTTTTAAGAAATCACTTTTACTACACTTTGTCACTTGCCATGTTGTTGGTGATCTAAACATGGACTGCTTAAAGTTTCTTATTCACTTGCAAGATAGAACTTGACCCTCATGATAAGATTTTGCCACAGTTGAGAACATAAAGAGGAAAAGAACCAAACAACTCTGGATGGGTCGGATGGATGGGTCGGACTTAATTATAAAGAAGGGTTCACCTTGGATATTAATATCCTCTGATTACGGGTCGGTTTCTTCATTTTAGCTTTCAGGTACTAAAAGGTCTTGGCTTCCCTTTACATATTGTGGTTTGTTGACTGGGTTCTATGTGATACCCAATAAAAAAAAGTAAGTATGAAAGAATGGAACCTGGGTCATCTGTTGGGAGGGCAGAGCCAGAAACCAACTGGGCTAGTAGGCATCTTGTTTAAATCTTCTTAACCTATGTATATATTATTAATTTTATCTTTTTTTTTTCTGCTTATGACAGAGTTCCATAAGTTTGTTTGTCTATCGTATATATCTTCCTACTCTAATAAACAATTACAACTATTGACACATGTCAAAACTAGATTAATTCTCACAAAAGTTTTCCCTTCCAAATCTACTCCATAAATAAATTCTTTTTTATTGGAAATTATATCCTATTCTATAATCATGTTATATTTTTATTTATTTATATTTATGGAATCATGACACTCACATATAAATTTGCATCTTATTTCTATTTAAAATTATTTTTTAAACTATTATTGTTTTTATTTTAATAAATATTTAAACAACTTTTAAATACCAATAAACACTTATTTACCAATAAACATTTATGTTACATTTTTCAAATATACAACTATACAAGCAGAGACATGATTTAAATATTGTTTTTTTATAAAGAGGGTAAAGTCACAAATACCATATTATTAGTTATAATTTTAGCTTTTTATTGTTATACGTTATTTCGGTAATAAGAATAGTATGCATGAAATTATCATTTATATAAATTTTTTAATGATTAGACCCGTATAACATACGGGTTCTATTATAGTATAGAATATATATAGAATGTCGTATATAATTATAAATGAAACCAAACAATTAGCAACAGCATATGATCAATAAAAAATAAATTCTCCCGATGTCTATTCCACCACGTAAAATAAATACACAAAATCAAAACAATATGAACTTTAAAAAGTAAATCATCATAAAAAATAATGAATAAATGGTAAAAGTAAATTTAAAAACAATGAATACGAAAAATTTCTCCATCAAATCAGATCTCTACAGAATCAAAGCCGCGGCAAACACCACAACGGCTACAGATCCGGCGGCCACTCTGTTGAAGTTAGCAGCGCTCGGCGGCGAGGTGACCGGAGATCCGTCCGGAGCAGTTGAGATAGACGGAGACGATGCCGGAGAATCACCGGTTGGGGGAGCAGGAGGAGAAGCTAAAGGAGCTTCGATTGGTGTAGAACTCGGAGCGATTGCCGGAGACGCGACGGAGGAAGGAGGCGTCGCCGTTGGAGAGGCTACCGGCGAAACTGTAGGAGCCGCCACCGGAGATACGGTGGGAGATGGAATCGGTGATTGAGAAAGTGCAGATCCAACGATCATAGCGAATAAAAGAGCCACAATAAATCCAGAAGACGCCATTGTTATAACTTTCAGGACCTAAATTAATGTGGAGGATTGGAGAATGTTTTCAGATAGAGAATGTGGGACTTGGGAGATGATGGAGGTTGAAGAGAGGGCGAGGGTTTATATACTGAATTATTTTTAGTCGGTTACTTTTCTATACGATTCCGCGTGATGTTAATCGGCGCCAACTCCAACCAACGTACACGTTTCCACGAGGAAACAATCTTAGCCGTTAAGCAAGCTCTGCCTTGGGCCGTTGGATTAAAGAATCGAGTTTCTGTAAAGTCGCAAAGTCGCTGTTATGGAAATTTTAAGAAAATTGACGAAAATAACCCTTTTTGACTACTTTCGTTCTCCAATTTTTTTTGAACAACCTCGCAGCTAGCAAGACGTTAGAAGTAGGAAACAAAAACAACAATAAAAACGGACATTACATGGAAAAGTTAAAGCTACACCACTCATCCTAATTTAGGAGTTGTTTGATAGTCACCTACTCAGTCTAGTAAGAGCTTACTGAGGACTGGGTCCAGGGGCGGAACTAGAAAAGTTTTTGAGGGGGTCCACAATTTTTTTACGGAGTCACTAGTTTTAGATGGTTGGTTACAGATGCGCGTTGCAGCACGACATTGCGAGTAAAGAAAAATAACCGATTAAAAAAACTCTACATGATTTGATAAAAATTATGTGCCGTAACATTGACAACGATATAATAGCAAAAAAATACTAGTAAATGGCTAAAAATGAAGAGAAAATAAAAAGTAACGTGTGAAAAAAAAATAGTATGACAAAATGTTTGCCTATTAATAAAAATCTATATTTTTATATATTGTAATATTACATTATAAAAAGGGTCTATGATGAATGTATTTGAAAAAACAGGGTTTATAATGAAAGTAAATAAAAAAGAGGTGGAAAATAAAGTACCATAATTTACTCTCCTCATTTATATTACTAAAATTACTAAAGAAAGCTGGGAAAAATGAAAAAAGGTTGAGCACAAGATTTGAACTTGCATCCCTTCAAAATCAAAAAAGGGATCTTACCACTAGGCTAGTTGTTTGCTTTATTTTATTTTCACAAACTAAGTATTTATTAACTCCTCTTCACAATTTTTTTTATAAAAAAACCGTTCACATAATTTCCACTTTGCGTACGAGGTTGAGGGGGTCCACGGGGACCCCTGGGCCTACATTAGGCCCGCCCCTGACTGGGTCACCAGTAAGCTTGTTTGATTAAATTGTAAATTTACTCTGACCGAATCCGTCGCATCGGACCGAATCCACTGTTTTTTTTTATCGCTGACCGAATAAAAGTAGGATTACTTCTCAAAACTTAAGCACGCGCGCATTTTTTTTATAAATAAAATAAAAAATAACTCTCATACTTTAAATAAGCATAATATCTTCAAACTGGACAAATCTTGAAAATAAGCACACCGTTACGCGTGAAATTGAAAAACGATTCAAACTAGATGTATATTGATATGCTTTCGGTGAATGTTTAAAAGGTCGAGATGAACACGATGTCGATGATTTTTAATCAAGCATAACTCCTCCGAAACTGAATGAATCTCGAAAATAAGCACGTCGTTGCGCTCGAAATTGAATAACGATTCAAACTAGACGTATATTGATATGTTTTCGGTGAATGTTTAAAGATGTTTTTAATACATTAAAAACAAATAGCTGTGTATATTTTTTCAGTTAGCTCTTACTCAGTCATTAACTATCAAACAATCAAGTTTCAGTTAGAGTTTCTTACCTAGTCAACCTCTTACTCAATTAGCTCTAACCTAGTCAGCTTTTACTCAGTCGGTAACTATCAAACAACCCCTTAGCCTTACTCTCCTATACCTATTTGAGACCCAAAGAAAACTCGCCGCTTTAATGTCAAGAAAGATGTTTTGCACCGGAACCTTTCACTGATTGAAGACGACATCGTTCCTAGCACGCCATATGCTCCAACATGTCGAGCGGATGACTGATTGGACCACCGCAACCTTGCCTTTTTCCATGTTAAGATCAGACGCCACCTTGACCAAGTCTTCGACATAGAAGCAAAAAATCTGGGCGATATTCAGCCATGTCGATATTTTCGCCCATATCTCCGCTGAAACACGGCAGCCCGTGAAAAGATGATCAGCAGTCTCGTTAGCTTACGAGCACAGGGGGCAGAAAATGGAGGGACATTGATGTTGCGCCACAAAAGACCATCCATAGTTGGGAGCCTACCCCAAGAAAGCCCGCCATATGTGGAGGTTAACCTTCCGAGGAACAAACTTCGGCCAGGTTAGGGGGCAGGGGACAACAGCTCCAGCAGGCTTAGCAAGGAGATTCCTCATAGACACAGTGCTGAAAACACCCATTGCGTCCTCGACCCATTTCCAGCCCTAATCAGAGGCAATCAGCAACTCTTTAAGCATAATATTACGCTTGATCAGGACCTTTTCAACCTTGCAAATATTATTCCAGACCCCGGGGACAGAAATGCAGCAAGGAACCCAGCGATTTCCATCCATAACACCGTGAATCCCGACCACCACCCTTCTCCAGAGGCTGTCCGGATCAGAAAGAAACTTCCAAAACCCTTTTGTAAGGAGGGCGATATTGATGTTTTCAAAGGAGTCTAGACCGAGACCTTCCAAATCCGTAGGCTTGCAAACATTATCCCGACTAACCTAATGGATTTTCTTGTTTCTTTAGCTCTCGTTATCAACCCCTCCCCACAGAAAGTTAAAGCGAATGGATTCCAGTTTTTGGAGAACTTTGATGGGAGCCTTAAAGAGGGAAAATAAATATAACGGGAGGCTATCTAGGACCGATTCAATAAGGGTGAGTCTCCCACCCATTGAAAGATGTTTAGCTTTCCAAGGGGAGAGCCTAGCTTGACACGCATCCACCACCGGTTTCCAAGCGTTGATCCTATTCATGTTGTCACCCACAATGAGACCCAAATACTTAAGGGGCAGAATATTTCCTTCACATCCGCATAAGGATGCAAACATTTCGACCTCCTCAAGACTCATTATAACGCCATATAAACCACATTTGTTGATGTTGACTTTGAGCCCGGAGACAAGAAAGAACCCTCTAATAATTCGGAGCAAGTTATTGACATTCGACAAGGACCAATCTCCAATCACAATGGCATCGTCGGCGTAAAGAAGATGAAAGATAGTAAGCTCCGAGTTAGGAATCTTGACCCCATGAAAAACTCCCAAGCTTAAGGCCTTGTCAAACATGTTGTGAAGGGCCTCCATAGCTATGATAAAGAGGAAGGGGGAGAGGGGATCCCCTTGTCTAAGGCCACGGAAACATTGGAATTCCATAGAGGGAGATCCATTGATGAGGACCGAGGCACGAGAGGCCTTAAGACAACCAGAAATCCAATTCCTCCAAACTGGCGGGAAGTTCATTTGCACAAGAATGTCATCAAGGAACCGCCAACTCACGGAATCAAAGGCTTTCTCGAAATCTACTTTAAAGAGCATAAGAGGAGACTTTACACAATTTCATTTAAAATAAGGGGACCCTCAATAAATATTTTGGTTAGCCAAGAAACCCATTTGAGTCTTGGAGATGACTTTGTTGAGAACAAGCTTAAGCCTATTCGCCAAAACTTTCGATATAACCTTTTGGATGCACCCGATAAGACTAATCAGTCGGTAATCATTGAAACTTTGCGGATCATCCTTCTTGGGAATTAAGTGAATAAAAGAGGAACTACATCCCCTACCGATCGAACCATCCCCGTGAAAGTGGTTAAGGATTTTGAAGAAATCGCCTTCCAAGAGACTCCAAAAATGCTTGATGAAGGCAAAATTGTAGCCATCCGGGCCGGGGCCTTATTATTCCCGCACATCCAAACTGTGTCTTTTATTTCAGATTTAGAAAACTCTTGAGTAAGCAAAAACCCATCCTCCTGTGATAACTGATTGAAGCCATCGTAAATAAATCTCGGCCGATCCACAACTTCTTCCACATACTTCTGTTTTAAAGAACTTCTAGATGGCCTTTTTTATACCAACAGGGTCCGACACCCATCTCCCCTTAACATCTACACCAATGATTCTTCCATATCCAAGTCTTTGATTAATGATGCCATGAAAGAAGGAGGTGTTTTCATCACCCTTGAGGGCCCAATGACACCTACCCTTCTGTTTGAGATCGGCGACTTTAGCAGCGTTCAATTCCCCTGGTTTCTTTTTCTTCTTAGCCCACGAGGACATCTCGCCAACGGTTAGGAAGCGAGATTCCGCTAAAATATCGAAGAAATTGCAATCAGAGGTGAGGTCTTCTATCTGCTTATTGGCGATATCTAAACGGCGCCGATTCCAATCTTTAATGAGGCATTTGAGGGTCCTGAGCTTGTTCATCAGAGCGACATCAGGCCTTCCCACCAAATCGCCGTTGGCTAAAAAGGTCTAAACGATGCCCATAAGATCTTCGGAACCAAGCCAGGAGGAATAAAAACGGAAGGGTGAAGGCCCGAAATCAACAGCAGGACATCTGAGGATCAAAGGGGAGTGATCCGACATCAAACGAAGGAGAGCCGTGAAAGTAGCGTAAGGCCACCTGCACAAAAACAGATAGGTAACAAGAATTCGGTCAATCTTGCTAAAAGAATTAGCGTTCCGATGCGAGCATGTGTATTTCATTCCTCCCATATTGTATTCGACAAGGTTAGAGTTATAGATGAAATCGTTGAAGCATGCAACCCCTGAAGGATCCTCACTAACCCGCACCTCGTTGAAATTGCCTGCCACAATCCAAAACGAGTTTGGGTTGATGGCAGCCCCAATCTTTTCCCACAACGATCTCTTAGCAGAGGCCCCTTGAGGCGCATAGACGTTGATAACGTTAATAGGCTCAAGAATACCGATAAACCTTCCTTTAACGATGATGAAGTTGTCATCAGTAATGATGCTTGAATGCTGGAAAACAGGAGGATTCCAGGAGCATCCAAGCCCCCCCCCCCCCCCCGAGCGACCCGAAGCATCAACCCAAACATTTACCGCCCCATTTCAGCTTTATCGTTGTCGCCAGCCCCCCTAATATTCATGGGCAAGAGATCTATTAAACCACATTGTTCACGCCATTACCCCTGATGATTTCTTCCACCTGATTTTGCCTACCATCGAGATTAATTCCCACATACGCGTTAACTCTGATTGTATCAAAAACCTCATTAACCAAGGCGATGTCTCGCAACTCTTGCGAATTCACTCCAGCGCCATCGCCACCTGGTTAAACCGGAGGAATACGAGGTTCCATCTTCTTCCTTCTTTTAGGTCTCTTATTTTTGGGGGGAATGTTTAGATTGAAAATCTTCGTTTCTATTTCCAAAATAGCTATGTGATAAGGGTTGTCTACGATAACAGGTGACGGTCGGACAACCATCCTCTGCTTCAATTATATTGTGCCATGTTACCGTTCACGGTCGTCGATGACCTTTTATGTCAGATCACTATAGAACTAAGAGTGGTATTGTGTAATCGCTTGATTAATATTACAAGATATGAAGGCTACATATAGCCTAAGAATTACAAAGGGTTTAATTCTACAGGAGTGATACGAGGGATGGTTACAAGAAGTTAATTAATTACAAATTAATGACCGTGATAATAGCTTGCAGTCTGGACCCATGAGATTAGCTGAATAATCCACTTGCTATATTTAAATACTTTACTTACTTGATAATTGACCATGATCG
>JBCNJP010000012.1:17642785-17659258 GCA_039602395.1 Deinandra increscens subsp. villosa | reverse complement strand
CCACCGGAGCCTTCAAAAATTCACCCGGTATAGGTACGGTGGCCAGATTGGTCACCCGCAGGGGACGCGCGTAACATCAGCATTGTAGCGCGCCGTGGCAATTGTACTCATCGATTTAGCCGCCGTGAAGTAGTGGAGGAATGGATTACCCATTATGGCGCGGCGAAAAGAGTTCGAGATACTGGAGCAAATGGTCTTCCGCCTGCGATGTCACGGAAAGGAATCAGCCCTAAATGCGGCGGCAGGTAAGGTCACCCGCCAGTGACGCGTATGTTTTTGCGGAGAGACCCCGCTAGCTCAGTTTGTTAAAGAAGTGAGCCACTTGAGGCATTATGTCATCTGACGTGTACAGCGTGTGTGTTTACGAAGAGGCTCCCGCTAGCTCTGTTTTGCTGAAGATGATAACCTCTTGAGGCCTTAGAATACATCCGCCATTGACGGCGCAACCGAGGCATTTATCGGCCAGTGATCCCGTGGCGGCAAAGATGCCAAAGATGCCATGGTCTAAGAGCCTCCTGCCCTTGATGTGGCAGTAAGAAAATTCATCCACCGGAGATAGGCAATGAAGGAGCTAGAAAAGAACATCCGCCAAAACTGTGCAAATGGAGCAAGTCATAACCACTCTTGTCAAGGATCCCTACGCCCGAGATTGTTACGCGGGGCAGATTGTTCTGGCTAAAAGCCCACGCGGGACAGACCACCTGCTATACCGTGCAATTACCGTGCAATTACGTTGGCGTTGTTGCCGTGAAGTATGGTTTTGAACGGACATAGCCGAACCGTTCTTCCTCCTCTGATAACTATTTCCCGCCACTTTACCCATTTTTGTGTCAAATGGGGTATTTAATTTGAATACACCAAAATATAAAAAAAAACTTTACGTTCCAATACGTGTGAACTTTTTCTACAAATCTTCGTTTTCGCCTGTATTTATCACTCGGAACGACACTTTTGGGGGCTGGTTTAGATTCACGCGCTTGTTACATAAGGCTAAAGGTGATTACCCGCCAATGATAATCCGCCGGGGTTGTGCGGCTAAAGGATAGTGATCAGCCGGAGATGTACAATAGCGCTCGACCATCGCTACTGTCTTCTGGAGATATGCCACTGCGGGGATGATTAACAAGAGATATGAGGCCTGGAAATCTCATATATATAAACTACAGATGTGTGGTCCGGCAGGTGATGGCGTGGTGATATGATATCACATTTCAAAATAAAATTCTCTCAATGCATGGCGGCCTGAGGGCCATCTGTTGACGATGCGCGACGGTGAAAATCCTCCAGCCGGCTAGGGGAGGTGATCCGCTGGAGATTACACGGCTATTGAAACGATGATCCGCCGGAGATTCGCGTTGTGTTGCGCGACAGACAATGTGAAAGCAGCAGTGTTGCGCTGCGAGGAGGAGACCGCCGTCAAGTTCTTACATGTTGTTTGCCGTTGATGACATGGCCGGGGAGATTGTCCGCTGGAGAGGTTCTGGCAAAAGCCGTTTAATATGATGCGCAAGTAGACATCTATGACGGAGCTATGATGCCCTACTTAAAATAATTATGTCATATGATATGATGACATTCGTGAGTTCCAACGCCTGATAGATCTCTGCAAACTTTATGATATATTTATGATATAATATAACATGTCATAATAGTTAGTGGTGTAGTGGATGCGTGTAGCTTGTGCATCAATAGTTGTAAGTAGACTTTCTCACAAAGAAATTGAAATAAAGTTAGCAACTCTTCACATATCGAACAATTACAACTACCCAACATAGGGTGTGGCGCCCTATTATTCTCCTTTTTTTTATTTTCGTATAAAATTTTAGAAACAAAAGAAAATTGTGATATTCAAATTGAAATTCCAATCAATGGAATATTGTTAGAAAATAAATATCCATGACATATAATAAATTAAGTTTTCGGGTCCTGCTATTTAGACATCTCAATATGCAGCGTATTGGGCAATACTCTGCGTATAATAAATTAAGTTTTCGGGTCCTGCTATTTAGACATCTCAATTTTTTTTATGTTTTGTGTTATTTGTTTTTTGGGTAAAAAGTTATTAAAAACCCACAAAAATAAAAAAAAATTAAAAACACTCATGGAGGGTGATGTCTTTTTCATCACTAGGTCACCAACAACCCACAAACATTATTTATAATTTTTTTTTTACAAAACACTCAAACACCTAGCTAATATAGCATGTTTTAAATTGAAAAAAAAAAATGAAGTATTTTTAAAAAATCTAAAAAATTCACATAACGTTTTTATGAACTTAACTAAAGGAGGTCATGAGGAAAAAAATACATCAGATGTTCATAACTTTTTTGTATTTTTTTTGGTTTAAATAATTTTTGTAAATAATATTTGTGGGTTGTTGGTGACCTATTGATGAAAAAGACATCACCCTTCATGAGTGTTTTTATTTTTATTATTATTTTTTTGTTTTTAATAACTTTTTACCTAAAAAACAAATAACACAAAACATAAAAAAAATTCACCAGAAACCTATACGCAGAGTATTGGGTAATACGCTGCATATTAGTCCTATACGCAAAGTATTGCCCAATACGCTGCATATTGAGATGTCTAAATAGCCGAACCCTAAATTAATCGCCACAATTTAAAACTAATTCCAATGATGAGACCCATATTCCAGGTTATTTCATATCTAAAACTGTAAGGTTTTGAAATCAGGATCGGATAATTGTGAGATCCGCACATCGTGATATATCGATTCACGTGCATTCAATTCAAGAATTTCATTTATAATTTATATCCAGACAGATCTGAATATTATCCTACAGATATAAACATATTTGTAGAGAATATAAGACGGAGAATACAAAATTTACCCGCCGTCGAATCCTCTAGAGCAGACACGGTTTCCAAAAAATTATGAAGAAAAACTGTTCTAGCCTAGCTTTAGAAACCGGATGGCGCCAATGAAGAAACCTAAAACGATCCAGTCCGGGCTGATCGATTCGGGCTTCTTAAATCCTTCGACCAACCATGTCTGAGTCCGCGGTTCCAGTAACCATCAGAGTAAACACGTTAGAAGGGGCCAGAGACCGGAGTCTCTGGACCACCCTCCGACGCTCAACATTAGTCTTCTATTCAATGATGAATCAATTCATGGAATAATAAAGTAAAAGTAAGAGTGCAGAGAAAGAGGAGAGGAAGAGGGGAAAGAAGTCCCTGAAAAAAGGAGGGTCCTCCTATATATAGGAGGGGAACCCTAGTGGTTTGGAGTGGGCTTTTTAGCTAGGCCCAAAACGGTTGGGTTAAACCCAATCAAGGATAGATTTATATCTATCCTCTTCAGCTACCATTCAGAGTTATTTAGCTCTTATATTGTTGTAATTGGTTGTAGTATGTGGCTATTTATTCTAACTTCTCATTCAAATGCAAATCACGGTTTATGAATTAAGATTTAAAGTTGATGATCTTTCACTACTGTATGCGAAACAAGATCAAACATCAAGAACACACACACACTCCTGTGTGTATGTCAAAATTGACACAAACCATTGCGTAATCGATCTTGAAATCACTCCGAACATATTCGAAACACGATTTTGATCAAGAATGACCTCTCATTTCGTTCCAAATCCGTCATTTATTTCACCAGATCTTAAATAACACACTGTTTGGAAAAAACGAACTAAGTTTTTGAAAATTTACTTCTGATTATCCAAAAACGATTTAAGGTGTTTAAATTTGATGCCAGATGATCGATATACGATTTAGAACAAGAAACTGACCTTGATTTTGAAAAACGAAAATTAAATTGGAATTAGGTAAAGATTGAGAAAATGATTGGATATTGAATCGAAGGTTATGCATTCTTTTTTTTTTTGAAAAATAAAAGGGTAAATAGGTAATTTAATATAAAAAGTGGTATGTAATTGATTTTTAGGGCTAGGTAAATATGTTAACGAAAAACTTAGTAAGGTCCTATATATGATTTTTAGGTTTAGATAAATATATAAGTAATATATATAAATTTCCCTTAGATAAATAAAGCCAGGACAGAACTAAGCAAAGTACAAGAAGATATTACAATATCTGAATTTCTTAGACAATGACATTACAACCAGATATATAAATTAGACCTGGCAAAATGTGCGGGTCGGGTCGGGTTGGGTTGCAGGTCAGAACGAATGCGGGTCAAAACGGTTGAAGACAAGTGTGAGTCAAGACGGGCGCGGGTCAAGGCGGGTGCGGGTCAAAACGGGTTTGGGTCAAAACGAGTCGATTCAAAAAATTGCCTAAATTATCCATTTATGGACAAAAAATGCAAACAAACTGATAAAAATATAACCTTTTTTTTTTTGCTAGAAAACCAATAAAAATAAACATTCTTGCTATAAATCAGTAGAATTTTAAGTTTCAAGTAAGCAAAATCCATACTTCCAAGTTACAAACAAGTAATATTAAAATAAAACCTTCTTACAGAAAACCATATGTCGTGTAGATCGATAGAGATTAACTAGAAAACTAAATGTCTAATGTAAGCAAAATCTAATATATTTCTCTATGTGCACAAAGGTCCAATGATCTTGTTTCTACCCAACTAGGAAATCGGAAAATATACCCAAATGAGGTGTGGTCAATACGATATTTTATAACAAATTGGACAGCAACGCGTAAAAGTTAAAATTAAAACAAGCGTTGAATTTGAAATAAGGTTGTTACTAATTTACAGTTAAAACAAAAACCATGGTATTTCCTAAATGTTCCTGTTATAAGTAGGAATCAATATTTCAATATCTTCTGCAAGTTCTTGCTCCATCTTTTTCTAGCTTTCATTTTAATACATAAACGGAATAAAAGATGTATTATTAGTATATTGTTTATTAACATCCCCTAATCTAATAAGTGAGTATTTCTTTTGCCACATGTCATTCTAAGGTTTAATGTTAGGCTCTTTTGCCCACCAAAATCTCTTAGGACCATTTATATTCTTCTATCTATTAATTAAATTCTAATAAAGAATAAGAGGTTTTTTTGGTTTACCTCTTAATGAAGTCTGAATGGTAAATTGTCTGAATCGTACAGATACAGACTGTTTGTTTGGAACCTCTTAATAAAAAAAATGTCTGAATTGCTAAGAGATTTGCCTTAAAAATGTCTTATTCATCCAGCCCTCTACACAAGTCTTATTCATCGAGTACTACTAGAAAAAGGGCCTTTAATGACGCGCGGATTATGACACACACTTGTTTTATGACGCGCAAATACGAGTGTCATAAAAAACTGTCATAGTTTCTTAAATATGGAAAGAAGATGACATGTATATTTATGCGTCATAAAATAAATGTCATAAAGAAAAAAGGAAAAAAAACACGGGTGACATTTTATAATGTGCGTCATCCACTTCTGTCTTTTTTATATTTTCATTTCCCGCCCTCATAAAATTTTATTCTCCCGCTTCATTCTTTACCCAATCTCAAATCCACCAGCCCACCATCATCGCCGCCCAGAAACGCTGGCAGCTCAAATTCCTCTAACAAACCGACGATTTCTTCTTCAATCAACTCGATCCATGCTCAAATCCTCCATTCCGAACCCTAATTAAGGACCTCATCATTCCTCCAACAACCCGAAGATTTCTTCTTCAATCAACTCCCTGCTCAAATCCTCCATTCCCGAACCCTAATTTAGGACCTCATCAACGCCGACGACATATCGGAAGTCTCAATCGTTGATAATGCCACCACCGCTGCGCCATTGTCCTCCAGCACGCCGGATGGGTGTTCACCGAAGGTTTCAATAAAGGAGATGCCGTCGTCATGCTTCATTGCACTTTTCAGACCGTGAAAAAAATCCATCGAGGCTTACGTCACTCGTGCCGGTGGCTCCGTCATCGTGGTACACCTTCCTTTTCCTGTTAACTCTAACGTAGAAATCATCAACGAGTTTAGGTTAGGGTTAGCCAAGGGCAAACTGAACTATAGTAAAGTTAGGTTAGCTATAATCAATTATATAACCTCCATGCCTTCCTTCATAATTCCTGTTCGTGAATTGGTACAAATTTGTAGGGAAGAAGGGCTGACTCAGGTTCCCCCCTCCCCCCTTTCCCTTCGGCGTATCAAATCAACCTCGAAGCCCCAACTTTGCACTGATTCATCATTCATCAAATCAACCTCGAAGCCCCAACTTTTTTCTTCCACTCGCGTACTTCAAGGTTAGTTTAAATTTCGGTTTCAATCTTACAACCATTGTTGCGTCACGAAGAAACCGCCTGAATATGCAATCACTCTGTTAGTGCAACCTTGATAAAAGAATCGATTGAAAAATATGAGGGTTTTCGTTATTCATGTTCCGATTTAGCATTTCGCCATTAGAACGCCGATGGTAGCAGTTGAATTACTTTCTAAATATGATCTTGTAGAATCTCTATGCTCCGGACGGGCGGATAGGGGAAGATGCCCTAGGATGGCACGTCTGAGCAGAAGACCCACAAGAGAGGCTCTACTCGAGTCGGGAGGCCGATCGAGATGCTTGAGTTCCTGTTAACCTGCAAAACAAAGAAACGCCGTTGTTCTTGGAGAGCGGGACGGGGTGTCCCGCGACCAAGCTCCGGCGTGAGGATAAGTATTTGCGTGGTTGAGAGCAAAGTGAGTTAATAGCGTAATGAATGACAACTAACCTGGTAGTTGAGGGTTATTTATAACCCTCAACCTTTGTCTTGATGTGTCATTAATGCTCATTTCCCGAATAGGCGACCTGTAAGACTGACTGTCAGGCAGCGCCGCGTAATACAGAGCCTATTTCGAGTAATCCTTGATTTGTGAGTCCGACCGGGCGGTGTAGCACCCGGCCGGTACTTGGGTTTGAGCCTTGGTCTGTACCGCCTCTGCGGGTGGCTGTTATGCCCGACCGGGTGGGCTTGCTTGCCACCGGTCGGTATGGTGAGTTGTGGACTAGGGATGAGTGTGACGTCATCACGGATGGACATACATCATCAGCCCCCCAGTCCGAGTATATGACGGTCTGGTCGTCATTGGTCGGACTTTGCTGCGTCCTGCTGTCGATTCGTTGCCCCAGTCGGTTGGTTTGTGACCGACTGACTGGCATCGATCCTCGTGATTATTGATTAGACGGTAGCTTGAAGTGACGTTTGTGTACGTGGGGAACAACTGTCCTATGACGTGTCACACATCCGTCGGTTGGAGCGGTTTTGATCGTGTGCGACGCTTTAATAACTGCCTCCGTGTTCCTCCTATATATAGGGGAAAGGGTTATTATTTTATAACAGTTTCACTTTTCTTCTGAAGTTCCGATCTAGGGTTTGTTTTCCGGCGAAGATTCCGATCGGTACGTTTTCTTTCTTCTTGCTTTTCCTTTGTCGCTGCTATGTCTCTTAAAAGGAGAGATGCAGCGTACGTTCTCTGCTCTTACGAGAGATAAACTTGATGAACATTGTCGGAGGTATGGTATTCCGGCGGCTTTAGGGCCGGAGTTACCAAAACCTAAAGCCTGGATTAAAATGGCGCCCGATGGTAAAATTGGGTTGTATACCAAGGCTTTTAGTAATGGGCAGTTGAGGATCCCTTTTTCTAAGTTCTTTCTTTCTGTTCTGGGTCACCATCTGGTTCATGTGTCGCAACTGCATCCGTATGCGATTCTTCGTATAACCCACTTCGAGGTATGTTGTCATGCCGTTGGCAAAGAGCCGACGATAGGTCTTTTTCGCCAGTTTTATCGGTTAGGCCGGCAAGGAGACTGGTACATCCTGGAACGAATGAGGGGGAGACATGATGACGGGGCTCCCAGTCCCGATTATTTGTCTTGGGTCCCTAGCAATTTGAAACATTTTAAGGATAAGTTTTTTTGGATTTCTGACAAGATCCTTGACAAGACTATCCCCTGGAAAAAATCGAGTTGCATTTTGAACTTAGGTGATCCAGACAAGGAAGAATATGATAAGGAGGCGGTGGAGAAGTTGGTGCAGTTGCAGATCAAACTCAAGCCTTTCCCGGAGAGGGTGTTGGTGTTAACAGGGCTGAGTCGGAATTGGGTTAAAGCAGGCTTGCAGCCGGCCTTTTATAATGATGGGCATGGTATGCCCTTTGTTCTGTAATTGTTTTGTTTTTCTTGGCCTTCTTACCTATTTCTTTTTCTTTGCTTGCAGAGATGGATCTTTTGTCTTTTATCAAAGTGAAAGAGCCGGAGGGGATTGTTCAGGGGAGCAAACAGTTAGCGGGGAATGACTTGGATCCCGTATCTGCGACAACTGGTCGTCGGCATGAAAATTTTGCGATTGAGGATGGGAACCGAACAGTGACGTATTCGGCCATGGGTGGCCCGACTAATGTGTTGGTCGATGCTGAGGAAGAGGCTTCTAAGAAAGAGAAAAGGAAAAGGAAGAAGCGTGAAGTTGACGATGATGGTAGTAAGGTAGCTCATAAGAAGAGGATGGCAAAACGGGACGGGTCGTCGTCCAGCCGGGCTAAGAAATCGAGGGCTGAGTCTGCTTCTGCAAGCATCGAAGAGGGTCAGGAGGGTACCGAGGATGAGGTGCAGGATTCTGATGTGGAGATCCTGGAGAGCTCGGGTGGCGATGATCGGCCGGTGGATGGAGGTCAGCAACCCGAGCGTGAGAAACCTGATGGTCCTTCTCCTGTGGAGAATGCTCTGGTAATGTTTTCCTCTGTAATAGATGTGGATGATCCCCGTGCTTTAAGCTGTGGCTAGCCCTCCCTCTGATATTGATGAATATCTTCTACTGTTACAGGAGCAACCGTCTGGTGACTTTGGTTATGTTGTGGCTCCCGGTGGGGCTGAAGGCATGAGGAAGAAGCTTGTGGCAACTGAGCTTGATAAAGGCAAAATGTTGGAAATTGACGGTGGCGATGACAACTTGAAACATCAGCTGGCTAACCTGCAGGGTAATAGCGAGGTTTTTCGCCCGGATTGGACTCTCAAGAACAAAAGTCGGTTTGAGACGGCGGAGAGGTGTCAAGAGTTCGCTTTGGGGTGTCTCCCGGCTGGTGAAAAAATGGTCCTAGAGAAAGATAGCCACCGCTTGGCCCGGGATAAGGCTTATTTCAAAGTTGTCCGTGGGTTTTGTTCGTCGATTGACATGATTCGGAGGAATGAATTGTTGGAAGAAGAGCTTATTGTTGCCAAGGGGAAGAGCGAGAAAAGGCGTCTGGAACTTGTCCGAGTGACCAAGGAATTGGAAACGGTGACTCAGAAATTTTGTACTGTTGATATGGAGAAGGTGTTGAAAATGGAAAATGATCTTGCTTGTTTGTTGGAGGATCGGGATCGGTGTGAGGAGCAGAATGCTAAGCTGAAGCAGGAGTTGGTTGTGGTTCGTAGAGAGTTGGAAGCTGCTCGATTGGAAGCCGATCGGGCGTCCGTGGTTGACCAGAGGCTTCAAGTTAGCGAGGCTGAAGTTGCGAAGCTAAAAAACGAGAAGGATAGGTTTCAGCAGTTGTACCAGGGTGAGCTTGCCCGGGCGCAGGAGTACGGGAACGACCGACAATGGCTGATCGAGGAAGGCTTTGGATATGTTGTCAGGAGGTTGCTTGCGAGTCGGTCTTATCGAGAGCCACTCGGTGCTTTCCAGACGTTGGTCAGCGATCATGGGGTGTCGGTCGGGTTTTCTGCGGGGTACAAATGGGCGCTTGCTGGAAAGGCTTTGGAGAACCATTCATATTATGATCCTGACTCTTGGTCAAAGGTTGAAGAAGGCGGCCGGGTCCTGGCGGAGAAAAAATTTGCTTATCTGGATGCCATTGCCAAATGTACTAACAAGAAGTTGAAAGAGTTGCGGGGCTTGGACCCGGATGAGTGTGAGGAGGCGAGTAAAGCTGCTGACAAGTCTGGGCACGCAAGCGAAGACTGGGGCCTCGACCAGCCGGGTGCACAAAGCTGGTGGGAAGTGAATGCTGTTCTCTTATGCTGCGTGTTGCTTTTGTGGAACTGTTTTTATGTTTGTGTTAAATATGTAGCCCGGTCGGGCCTAGAACATGCTGTCCTTTGATTTTGTGGTTTGGCCTTTATGTAGGGGCCCGTTGTTTCTTTTGGTATGTCGTTCCTGAATAGTTGTATGGTTTGGATCATACTGATCCGTTTATGAAATAGATGTATTTATGTTTAAACTGTCGGTTTGTCTTGTGTTCTTTTGTGCATGCGTTTGTATGATTGTTGGATCGCTTTGCGATCCGCTAATGTTATGTATCCGGATATCTATTTTGTAAGTTTGTTTGCGCGACTTTTATACCTAGGTTCGACCAGAATCTCTGGTCTATGTGGTCCAGACTATGCCGACCATCCCATGTACCGGATGTTAACTGTCCGGCTGGGCAAGGAAGGAACTATGCTGGTCACCCACTTTTAGAGCTGTGAGAAATGAACAATGAGATGTCTTTCTATATAGCCCGGTTCGGATAACCTATCTTACGAAATTGTACCCTGGGGTTTTGGGGGCCCGGTCTTGTGTTGCCGATGTTGGCTTACCGGTTGTGCCCTTCCTCAAATGGTTACAATGGTTTGCACTTGGTGCGTTTTAAAGTGTGTGTTTGTGACTCGGGTGGCGCGTCGGCCATCCGGGCTGCCTTATGTTTGTAATTTTGGAATAGAAAGTGTGTTTGAAAAATTCGCTGTAATTCCATTAACTGCGGCTTAAATCTTGCCACTTCAAGTACATATTACAAAATTTGGAATTACATTTCAATGGTGTCTTACATGTAGCACTTTTTTAACTGCATCCCGTTCCAGTGCCGAGGGACTGGTTTTCCTTCGAGGGTTGCTAGCTTGTAGGAGCCTTTGGCATGTGCCTCTAGAATTTGGTATGGGCCCTCCCAGTTTGGACCTAGCTTCCCTGTGTCTTCTTGGCGGCTGGCTTCGTTGTTTCTGAAGACGTAATCACCCGGCCGGTAGGTGATTTCTTTTACCCTTTGGTTGTAGTAGCCTTCAAGCTGCTTCTTGTATTTTGCTTCGTTTATGGCGGCTATGTCTCGTCGCTCTTCTGTCAGGGCTAGGTTGACTAGCAGTTCTGAATTGTTTTCAACTTCGGAGACATTGTCCGTCCTGTAGCTTGGCATTCCTATTTCGGCCGGGATCACTGCCTCAGAGCCATATGTGAGGCTGTAAGGGGTATGCCCATGACTTGTTCTCTCGGTTGTTCTGATGGCCCAAAGGACGCTGGGGAGCTCATTCAACCAGTTTTTGCCCTGGTTTCCCAGTCGGGTTTTTATTCCATGAACGATGCTCCTGTTTGTTCGCTCTACCTGCCCGTTTCCTTGTGGGTGGGCGACTGAAGTGAAAATCTGGGTAATTTGTAACTCTCGGCACCAGGCTCTGAAGGGGTTTTCAGCAAACTGTTTTCCGTTGTCGGTGACAATTTTGCCTGGGAGGCCGTAGCGGCATACTATCTGTTCCCAGACAAAGTTGATCACTTGTTTCCCTGTGATTAATGTAATTGTTTGAGGTGATTGTTTGAAATGTTGTAGGGAAAATGTGGTTTGTGTTAAAACAGAAGCTGTGGTTGTATATGTACCTGTGATTGTGGCGACTGCTTTGACCTCTGGCCACTTTGTAAAGTAATCTACTGCCACGATTAGGAATTTCACTCGCCCGGGTGCTTCGGGGAAAGGACCGACGATGTCGATACCCCACTTGTAGAAGGGCCATGGGGAGATCACTGGGATCATGTTGTGCTTTGGTGCTTTCGGTACTGGCCCGTGTATTTGGCAGCTTCGGCATTTCCGGAGTTCCGATTCGGTGTCGCCGTGCATGGTAGGCCAATAATACCCCATTGTCATGAGTCGGGTGACAATCGATCTTGGTCCCGAGTGTGTTCCGCATATCCCTTCATGTACTTCTCTGATAACATACAGCCCTTCTTCTGGTGTGAGGCATCTTAGCAGCGGTTGTAAATATGATTTTTTGTACAACTTGTCGTTGCAGATTGTGTACTGCTGGGCTTGTAGCTTCAGTTTTGCTTCCTCGAGCGAGCCGTTTGGGGTCGTACCCGTTTGGATGTAGTCTTTGATGGGCGTCATCCAGCTGTTGGTGTTTGCTGTATCAGTCTGGTTGACCTCGATCGGGTTGTCGGTTCGCTGATGTATTATCTCCACTGGTATTTGCTTTGTGAGGTGTGCGAATGCGAGAGAGGCCAATTTGCTTAGGGCGTCTGCCTTCTTGTTTTGACTTCTTGGTATCTGTGTTATCTCGAATTCTTCGAATTGTGACGCTAATTCTTTCACCCGGTCGGCATAACGTTGTAGTGCCTCTCCTCTGATTTCAAATTCGCCTTTCACCTGATTTGTCACAAGTAAAGAGTCAACCCGGACTGATATTTTCTTAACATTCATTCGTGTGGCTAGGCGCAAGCCAGCCAATAATGCCTCGTATTCGGCTTCATTGTTTGTGCTGGGAAAGTTAAGTCGGATAGCGTATGTTACCTCAACACCGTTTGGGTCTATTAAGACGAGACCGGCGCCTGACCCCTCGCTATTCTTGGCCCCATCTGTGTATAAGGTCCAGGCGTCCGGGCTTGTGACTGTCGGTGGTGGGACATACTCATCGGTCTGCATGTTGTGTTCGTGTTCCACTGCTTGGAGCTCAGTGATGAAATCGGCCAGCGCCTGCCCTTTGATTGCGTTTCTTGGCTTGAACTGGAGATCATGTTCGCCCAATTCCAGGGCCCACTTGGCGAATCGGCCAGATGTTTCTGGCCTGTGAATTATTTCACGCAAGGGAAAGTTTGTGAGTACTGTGATTCTATATGCTTGGAAGTAGCGACGTAATCGTCTGGCAGTATGTATTAATGCAAGCAATAGTTTTTCTAGTTTGGAGTACCTTGTTTCAGGGTCCTTCATGGCCCGGCTGACAAAGTAAATCGGGAGTTGGTTGCCACCTCGTTCAGTGCAGAGGACTGAGCTAATGGCCTCGTTCCCGACTGATAAGTAAAGAATTACTTCTTCGCCTGTTTCTGGTGCTGTCACAGAGGCTAGGTCTGCTAAGGCTGTTTTTAGCTTTACGAAGGCTTCGTCTGCTTCCTCTGTCCAAAGGAATTCTTTTGTCTCCGTGTACCGTTTGAGGACCTTGAAGAAAGGGAGTGCTTTCTCGGCTGATTTGGATATGAACCTGTGCAAGGCTGCTAGCCGGCCGTTGAGGCATTGTAATTCTTGCAAGGTTTGCGGGGCTTTCATTTGTGTGATCGCCTTGACCTTTTCGGGGTTTGCCATGATGTTCTTATCGGTCACGCAATGTCCGAGGAATTTGCCTGTCTTCATCCCGAATGAACACTTGGCCGGGTTGAGCTTCATATTTACCGACCGTAGCTGGCCGAATGTCTCCTCGATGTCTCTTATCATGTCTGATTCTGTGTTGCTTTTTATCACCAGGTCGTCGACGTAGGCTTCCATGTTTCGGCCTATTTGGTCGGCAAAGACCTTGTCGATGAGTCGCTGGTATGTGGCTCCGGCATTTTTGAGACCGAATGGCATCTTCCTATAGCAGAATATTCCCTTGTCTGTGTGAAATGCTGTTTTATCTTCGTCCATCTTGGCCATTTTGATTTGGTGGTACCCTTTGTATGCGTCTAGGAAACATTTGAATGTGAAGCCTGAAAGGGCGTCTACTTTTGCATCAATGGATGGGAGAGGATAGCAGTCTTTCGGGCATGCGTCGTTTAACTTTGTGAAGTCAACGCACATTCGCCATGACCCATCTTTCTTTTTTACCATCACTGGGTTGGCGACCCAGTCATGGTACCTTACTTCTTTTAGGATACCTGCTTGTACCAGCTTTGTGACTTCTTCGCAGACAGCTTTGCTTCGGTCCCGTCCCATGCTTCGCTTTCCTTGGGTCACTGGTGGGTGAGTCGGGTCGACTTTTAGAAAATGTTCTGTGACCGCTCGGGGGACTCCAGTCATGTCGGCTGGTGTCCATGCGAAGATGTCTTGGCTATTGCGGATGAGGTTGTACAGCTTTTCTCGAATGTGGTTTGTAAGCTCAGGACCGATTGTGATTAACTGATCGGGGTGACTGTCGTGAACCTTCCATCTGTTTTGTGCTGCCTCTTCGGTTACGTCTGCTGTGAGGTCGCAGCCTGTTTGTTGTGACCGAATGGTTGCTATCCCGAATGGGGTTGGGAACTTCATCATGCTGTGGGCTGTTGAGACGACGCAACCGAATTGAAGTATCGCCGGTCGGCCAAAGAGGATGTTGTATCTGGATGGCCGATTGACGACAATGAACGTGACTCTCTCTGACCTTTGACTCTGCCCATCTGTTAGTGTTGTCTGTAGGGTTATTTCCCCCGTAGGGAAGACGGTGTCTCCCCCAAATCCCATTAGTGTGGTTTGTGTGGGCCTGATCGTGTTTCTTACTTCTTCTGGCAACTTTGAGAAGCAACTCTCATACATGATGTCTGAGGCGCTGCCACCGTCGACATATGTGCGGTGGATCTGGCACCCGGCTGCCGTGAGTGTGATAATCATTGGGCTTAGAGATGAAGCTGTTTGGTCCAGCGGTGGGAAGTGTATGGCTTGTTTTGCCCATTCATCTCTTCGGAGTCGGGGCTTTTTTTGTCTGGGATTGGTTGCCATGTTTATAATCAAAGGGTCGGCTTTTCTGTCTTTTTTCTGCTTTTGCTCTTTAATTTCTTTGAGCAAATGGGCCAACTGCCCGGTGTTTACTGCTTGTATGATTTCCTTCTTCAATTGATGACATTCGTCGGTGTCGTGACCTCGGTCTAGGTGGAATGCGCAGTACTTGTTTGCGTTTTTATTAGCCGCATGTGGCCCCATCGGTCTGGGTTTGTTGAAGCTTCTGCTCGCGTCTTCTGTTTGGAGTATTTCTTTGGGCGTCTTTGTTAAGTTGGGGTAATCATACTTCCTTTCTCCCCTCTGGTTGGAGGAAGCCGGTCGGTCATATGGTGCGAACCCGGTCTGCCGTTTGTCGTCTTTGCCCGGCCGATCGTTACCCGACTGCCATGGGCGCCTGCTGTCTCTTGGGTTTGCTGGCCGGGTGTGGTGCTTTCCATGCGTCTGTTGTGACTTGTCGCGCAACTGCGCTGCTTCTTCGCCTCTGATGAATGCTTCTGTTCGGTCGAAGGCTTCTTGGACCGTTTGTGGCACGCGAGCGCTCATTTCTTTGACTAGTTGCCTGGTCCGAATTCCATGGATGAATCCGGATATCTTTTGTCTTTCGTCAGCATGGCCTATCGCTAAAGATTCCGTCTTGTATCTTTCCAGGAAAGCCCGGAGAGATTCTTGATCGCCTTGCCGGATGTTGTGAAGTTCGATTGGGTCTTTGGTGCACTTTCTTTGCTGGCCAAAGTGTTGTTGGAACAATTTCTTGAGTTGAGCATAGCTGTCGATGGACTTGTCAGGTAAGGCATTGAACCATAGTCGGGCGGGACCGGAGAGTGTTTGTACGAACATTTTGCACCAGACTGCTAGTGCCCATTGTTCGATGCGTGCTGCTGACTGAAATGCGTGCAAATGGTCTTCCGGGTCGGAGCTTCCGTCGTATGTTTTAACCGTTGACGGGAGCTTCGTTTTTGGTGGGCATTCGAAATTCTCGATTCTGTCAGTGAACTTGCTTTCTTCCTCTGGCACGTATGGCAGTGCCAGGTCATCTGGGATGTTGTGTATACCGTGGTTGGTTGTTGTTTGAGATGTCGCTGCCGTTGCGCCCGATTGGGTCTGTGGCCTGTTACCGAGTGGTTGGCCATTGGTGTAACCGACTGGTTGGAATTGCATGGCGTGTGGCATTTGAAATCCTTGTGGCCCGTATGGGTAGTATGCAGGGAAAAACTGCTGTTGTGGGAGAAATGGTTGGTATGGCTGGTACCCATACATCTGGGCGAAGTTGCTTGTATGCGTTGCTGTGAGCGATGTGGTGGTTGTGGACACCCTGGGGCCGGTGTCTGTGTTGGTACCGGCTGTTAGGGCGACAGCATCGGCTGTGTTGTTTCCTGGTGTGTCTGCCGTGACTGAGGTTATTGTGCTGTCTGTGACTATGGCTGACGGGCCTGTACCTCGTGTTGCTTCTGGAAACGGAGGTATTGGGTTCCTGTATCCTTCGTCGTCATACGACAGCTGCAGGCACACCCCTTTTAGTCGCTCTGCTGCTACATACTCGTTCATTACCTGTCTGAGGTGAAGGAAGTTCCGGCTGACTAGCTCTGGCGTCAGTGTTAGGACTGTGGAGTCTGCTCCCTCTGTTGCGTTCGACGCTTGGCTGGTTCCCGGTTGGGGTGGTGAAACCCCTCTCGGCATCAGAAGTTTCGGACATTTGTTTTTGTAGAAGTACCGTGCGGATGGCGCCAATGTAGAATCTCAATACTCCGGACGGGCGGATAGGAGGGTGCCCTAGGACGGCACGTCTGAGCAGAAGACCCACAAGAGATGCTCGACTCGAGTCGGGAGGCCGATCGGGATGCTTGGGTTCCTGTTAGCCTGCAAAACAGAAAAACACCGTTGTTCTTGGAGAGCGGGA
>JBCNJP010000012.1:17623679-17642285 GCA_039602395.1 Deinandra increscens subsp. villosa | reverse complement strand
ATAAAGTTATATTTTTATCATCTTCACGATGATAAAAACGAAAAAAAACAAAAAAGCAAAAAAAAAAGAGAGTGAATGAACCACATAATTAACTTTATTATTATGTTTGACAAGACACAAAACCTTCCCATGCTAAGGTTTTCTTTAAATGGTTTAAAGTTTAAACCATACACCGATTATACATCAAAATATTATTAAGCTAAATATCCTTGGTCTTCCCGTGATAAGTATGTAAAACTAAAATAACAAAACTGCATGAGCGTTAGCATGTGCGAAAAGTGTGACTAAACAAGGCTTATTATTTTAGGATACCCATATTATATATATATATATATATATATATATATATATATATATATATATAGGGAAGGGTTCCGTGTAGACCCCCTTAAATTTTGTAGACCTCGTAGACCCCTATAAAACTCAATAAAAATAAAACCCAGTGTTGTAAATTTGGTTTTTTTTATTACGATAAGCTTTTAAGAACCAAAAAAATAAATAAATAAATTAAAACAAAAACAAAAAACATAAAAAATCGAACATTTTAAGACAATGAGTTTTAAAATAATGAGTTTTAAACGCAACACTGAGTTTTATTGAGTTTATTGAGTTTTAAACTCATTGATTTTTAAAACTCATTGTCTTAAAATGTTTAATTTTTAATGTTTTTAATATTTTATAACCGATGTTACTAGGTGTTTTTTTAACTTTTTTTGCATAAAGGGGGTTTTTTTAACTTAGAAAGTCACCATAAAAAAAATCGGAACAAAAAACGAATTTTTTTGCTTGGTTTTCACGGTTTTCCAAACTCGAAGAGGTTTTCATTTTATCTTTCCTCTCTCTCTCTCTCTATATATATATATATATATATATACTAGCCGTGTGCCCGCGCGTTGCGGCGACGACAGTGTATAGCGTGTTATTCGTCTTCTGTTCGCGCGTTGCAGCGGCACAACAAACTACAAACGCGGTATTTGTTTATTTGTTCGTTTGTTATGGCGGCACGACAATTTACATCGAGGTATTCGTTTTTTTAGAACTCAAACAAATAACAACAAACACCCTAATATATCACCACCAGGATCATAAAAATACATGTTTTTGTTTGTGACAACTTTTTTGTAGACATGGTGGGAAACAAAACACATTAATACAGACACTCGTAAACAAGTTGTATGAATAGGAAAAAACGAACAAATTTACAACAAAGGACTCCCAAGTCGCAAACGCCAAGTCAAACATAGGCTCAAAAGTAACCCAAGCCTTTGTCAATTTTGTCAAATATCTCCATCCATTAATATAATTGCTTGGTTGTAATACTTACATTCCTATTTCTTCCAACCCGAAGCTCCGGTATGTGAGATCAAAGCCAAATTTTTTGTGCACTTAAATGTTCCCAAGCAAAATCACAATTATGATCTATAAGCCTTTATCCACACAAAGAAAACTTTCTGGACCAGTGTTTAATTCCTTTAAAATCACACACAACCACCCACAGACAATATCCATCAGCCACCAACCAGCCCATTTGCATCACCCATGACAGCAGGCTTGGGTTGCAATTTATGATCATAATACACTCAACAACATTCCACTTACAATTTATGAACTAAAGGTGTTGTACTTAAAAATCTTATAAAAATGAAGTAGACACAAAAAACTTAAAAACTGGTTGCTAAGGATGGGTCTACAACTCAAGATCTCCGCTGAAAGAACCGAGGGAATGACCAAATGATCTAACTACCATTGTTGAAATCTGCCTTTGACCAGCTTTGACCATTATTGACTTCCGTTGACCAATAACTAAACCACCTGAAAAACAACAGATTTGACAAAAATGTTTAGATCATTCTTAAAAAATATAAAAAAGAAATTACATTGGTGTGAGGTCTTAAAGTGGAGAATTGGTTATGCCATTTAAGAACGATATTTGACCATACTGGGTCAAAAATGAGTTGCCTACAGTGAAGATGAAATATGGTTATGTCATTAACGAACATGTTAATGATGTCATTGTGGGAAGATGAAATAAGCTTAAATGCTGCATATATAATACAATATAATTCATGCATGTTAATAATGCAACTTTTTCTTAAAAAAAGTTAGTTATCTGTATAAAAGTTAGGGTATATTACCTCTGGTTAAAAGCCACCTAAACGGGAAAAAACTAACTTTAATGGTCTTACACTGGATAGTACATGCCCCATATGGGTGGAGATGTATATAGAGGTGCACATAACCGGTCCTTACATACACTCCACTGGACGCTCAAAGGCTTTAAAAGAACATAGCAAAATCAATTTAACTTTAACTTTTATTTCAATCCTAAATTCAACCTATAAAAAACATTATGTTCCAAACGTCATCATATCTAATAAAAAAACATTCAAATTCCAAGTACACAAAAGTCAATCATCATATTAAGTAACCATCCTAATTCTAAAATACTTTCCATCCTAATTCTAAAATACTTTCATAAAACACAGTAAGGTAACAAAATGGTTGACAACATTACAATTTATAAATCACCTCTATTGAGTGTCGACAAACCGTGGTGAAAATTTAAAACCATTTTTTCAAATTGAACATCAGTTTGTGTCTAAGTTGAAAAATTCCTTCCTTGAACATTTGTAAAACACAATGTCAAGTTTTCGTGTTTGTTAACAAATAGAATAGAGGGTGAGTTCCGAGATGCAACAAAAACGGGTCAACATACCTGTTCAAAGAACAGTTTCAATCTAAATAAATGATGACGTATGTCCACCCGTGATGACGTCACACTCATCCTCAGTACATAACTCACTATACCGACCGGTGGCAAACAAGCCCAACCGGTCGGGCATAACAGTCGTCCACAGAGACGGTACAGACCAAGGCTCGAACCCAAGTACCGGCCGGGTGTTATACCACCCGGTCGGACTCACAAATCAAGGATTACTCGAAATAGGCTCTGTATTACGCGGCGCTGCCTGACAGTCAGTCTTACAGGTCGCCTATTCGGGAAATGAGCATTAATGACACATCAAGACAAAGGTTGAGGGCTATAAATAACCCTCAACCACCAGGTTAGTTGACATTCATCACGCCATTAATTCATTCTGCTCTCAGTCACACAAATACTTATCCTCACGCCGGAGCTTGGTCGCGGGACACCCCGTCCCGCTCTCCAAGAACAACGGTGTCTTTCTGTTTTGCAGGCTAACAGGAACCCAAGCATCCCGATCGGTTTCCCGACTCGGGTCGAGCATCTCTTGTGGGTCTTCTACTCAGACGTGCCGTCCTAGGATACCCTCCTATCCGCCCGTCCGGAGTATCGAGATTCTACATTGGCGCCATCCGCACGGTACTTCTACAAAAACAATTGTCCGAAACTTCTGATGCCGAGAGGGGTTTCACCACCCCAACCGGGAACCAGCCGAGCGTCAACGCAACAGAGGGAGCAGACTCCACAGTCCTAACACTGACGCCAGAGCTAGTCAGCCGGAACTTCCTTCACCTCAGACAAGTAATGAACGAGTATGTAGCAGCAGAGCGACTAAAAGGGGTATGTCTGCAGCTGTCGTATGACGACGAAGGATACAGGAACCCAATACCTCCATTTCCAGAAGCAACACGAGGTACAGGCCCGTCAGCCATAGTCACAGACAGCACGATAACCTCAGTCACGGTAGACACACCAGGAAACAACACAGCTGATGCCGTCGCCCTAACAGCCGGTACCAACACAGACACCGGCCCCAGGGTGTCCACAACCACCACATCGCTTACAGCAACACATACAAGCAACTTCGCCCAGATGTATGGGTACCAGCCATACCAACCATTTCTCCCACAACAGCAGTTTTTCCCTGCATACTACCCATACGGGCCACAAGGATTTCAAATGCCACACGCCATGCAATTCCAACCAGTCGGTTACACCAATGGCCAACCACTCGGCAACAGACCACAGACCCAATCGGGCGCAACGGCAGCGACATCTCAAATAACAACCAACCACGGTATACACAACATCCCAGATGACCTGGCACTGCCATACGTGCCAGAGGAAGAAAGCAAGTTCACAGACAGAATCGAGAATTTCGAATGCCCACCAAAAACGAAGCTCCCATCAACGGTCAAAACATACGACGGTAGCTCCGACCCGGAAGACCATTTGCACGCATTTCAGTCAGCAGCACGCATCGAACAATGGGTACTAGCAGTCTGGTGCAAAATGTTCGTACAAACACTCTCCGGTCCCGCCCGACTGTGGTTCAATGCCTTACCCGACAAGTCCATTGACAGCTATGTCCAACTCAAGAAATTATTCCAATAACACTTTGGCCAACAAAGGAAGTGCACCAAAGACCCAATCGAACTTCACAACATCCGGCAAGGCGATCAAGAATCCCTCCGGGCTTTCCTGGAAAGATACAAGACGAAATCTTTAGCGATAGGCCATGCTGACGAAAGACAAAAGATATCCGGATTCATCCATGGAATTCGGACCAGGCAACTAGTCAAAGAAATGAGTGCTCGCGTGCCACAAACGGTCCAAGAAGCCTTCGACCGAACAGAAGCATTCATCAGAGGCGAAGAAGCAGCGCAGTTGCGCGACAAGTCACAACAGACGCATGGAAAGCACCACACCCGGCCAGCAAACTCAAGAGACAGCAGGCGCCCATGGCAGTCGGGTAACGACCGGCCGGGCAAAGACGACAAACGGCAGACCGGGTTCACACCATATGACCGACCGGTTTCCTCTAACCAGAGGGGAGAAAGGAAGTATGATTACCCCAACTTAACAAAGACGCCCAAAGAAATACTCCAAACAGAAGACGCAAGCAGAAGCTTCAACAAACCCAGGCCGATGGGGCCGCACGCGGCTAATAAAAACGCAAGCAAATACTGCGCATTCCACCTAGACCGAGGTCACGACACCGACGAATGTCATCAATTGAAGAAGGAAATCATACAAGCAGTAAACACCGGGCAGTTGGCCCATTTGCTAAAAGAAATCAAAGAGCAAAAGCAGAAAAAAGACAGAAAAGCCGACCCTTTGATTATAAACATGGCAACCAATCCCAGACAAAAAAAGCCCCGGCTCCGAAGAGATGAATGGACAAAACAAGCCATACACTTCCCACCGCTGGACCAAACAGCTTCATCTCTAAGCCCAATGATCATCACACTCACAGCAGCCGGATGCCAAATCCACCGCACATATGTCGACGGTGGCAGCGCCTCAGACATCATGTATGAGAGCTGCTTCTCAAAGTTGCCAGAAGAGGTAAGAAGCACGATCAGGCCCACACAAACTACACTAATGGGATTTAGGGGAGACACCGTCTTCCCTACGGGGGAAATAACCCTACAGACAACACTAACAGATGGGCGGAGTCAAAGATCAGAGAGAGTCACGTTCATTGTCGTCAATCGACCATCCAGATACAACATCCTCTTCGGACGACCGGCGATACTCCAATTTGGTTGCGTCGTCTCAACAGCCCACAGCATGATGAAGTTCCCAACTCCATTCGGGATAGCAACCATTCGGTCACAGCAAACAGGCTGCGACCTCACAGCAGACGTAACCGAAGAGGTAGCACAAAACAAGTGGAAGGTTCACGACAGTCACCCCGATCAGTTAATCACAATTGGTCCTGAGCTTACAAACCACATTCGGGAAAAGCTATACAACCTCATCCGCAATAGCCAAGACATCTTCGCATGGACACCAGCCGACATGACTGGAGTCCCCCGAGTGGTCACAGAACACTTTCTAAAAGTCGACCCGACTCACCCACCAGTGACACAAGGAAAGCGAAGCATGGGACGTGACCGAAGCAAAGCTGTCTGCGAAGAAGTCACAAAGCTGGTACAGGCAGGTATCCTAAAGGAAGTAAGGTACCATGACTGGGTCGCCAACCCGGTGATGGTAAAAAAGAAAGATGGGTCATGGCGAATGTGCGTTGACTTCACAAAGTTAAACGACGCATGCCCAAAAGACTGCTATCCTCTCCCATCAATTGATGCAAAAGTAGACGCCCTTTCAGGTTTCACATTCAAATGTTTCCTGGATGCATACAAAGGGTATCACCAAATCAAAATGGCCAAGATGGATGAAGATAAAACAGCATTCCATACAGACAAGGGAATATTCTGCTATAGGAAGATGCCATTCGGTCTCAAAAATGTCGGAGCCACATACCAGCGACTCATCGACAAGGTCTTTGCCGACCAAATAGGCCGAAACATGGAAGCCTACGTCGACGACCTGGTGATAAAAAGCAACACAGAATCAGACATGATAAGAGACATCGAGGAGACATTCGGCCAGCTACGATCGGTAAATATGAAGCTCAACCCGGCCAAGTGTTCATTCGGGATGAAGACAGGCAAATTCCTCGGACATTGCGTGACCGATAGGAACATCATGGCAAACCCCGAAAAGGTCAAGGCGATCACACAAATGAAAGCCCCGCAAACCTTACAAGAATTACAATGCCTCAACGGCCGGCTAGCAGCTTTGTACAGGTTCATATCCAAATCAGCCGAGAAAGCACTCCCTTTCTTCAAGGTCCTCAAACGATACACGGAAACAAAAGAATTCCTTTGGACAGAGGAAGCAGACGAAGCCTTCGTAAAGCTAAAAACAGCCTTAGCAGACCTAGCCTCTGTAACAGCACCAGAAACAGGCGAAGAAGTAATTCTTTACTTATCAGTCGGGAACGAGGCCATTAGCTCAGTCCTCTGCACTGAACGAGGTGGTAACCAACTCCCGATTTACTTTGTCAGCCGGGCCATGAAGGACCCTGAAACAAGGTACTCCAAACTAGAAAAACTATTGCTTGCATTAATACATACTGCCAGACGATTACGTCGCTACTTCCAAGCATATAGAATCACAGTACTCACAAACTTTCCCTTGCGTGAAATAATTCACAGGCCAGAAACATCTGGCCGATTGGCCAAGTGGGCCCTGGAATTGGGCGAACATGATCTCCAGTTCAAGCCAAGAAACGCAATCAAAGGGCAAGCGCTGGCCGATTTCATCACTGAGCTCCAAACAGTGGAACACGAACACAGCAGGCAGATCGATGAGTATGTCCTACCACCGACAGTCACAAGCTCGGACGCCTGGACCTTATACACAGATGGGGCCAAGAATAGCGAGGGGTCAGGCGCCGGTCTTGTCTTAATAGACCCAAACGGTGTTGAGGTAACATACGCTATCCGACTTAACTTTCCCAGCACAAACAATGAAGCCGAATACGAGGCACTATTGGCTGGCCTGCGCCTAGCCACGCGAATGAACGTTAAGAAAATATCAGTCCGGTTTGACTCTTTACTTGTGACAAATCAGGTGAAAGGCGAATTTGAAATCAGAGGAGAGGCACTACAACGTTATGCCGACCGGGTGAAAGAATTAGCGTCACAATTCGAAGAATTCGAAATAACGCAAATACCAAGAAGTCAAAACAAGAAGGCAGACGCCCTAAGTAAATTGGCCTCTCTAGCATTCGCCCACCTCACAAAGCAAATACCAGTGGAGATAATACATCAGCGAACCGACAACCCGATCGAGGTCAACCAGACTGATACAACAAACACCAACAGCTGGATGATGCCCATCAAAGACTATATTCAAACGGGTACGACCCTGAACGGCCCGCTCGAAGAAGCAAAACTGAAGCTACAAGCCCAGCAGTATACAATTTGCAATGACAAGTTGTACAAAAAATCATATTTACAACCACTGCTAAGATGCCTCACACCAGAAGAAGGGCTGTATGTTATCAGAGAAGTACATGAAGGGATATGCGGAACACACTCGGGACCAAGATCGATTGTCACCCGACTCATGACAATGGGGTATTATTGGCCCACCATGCACGGCGACACCGAATCGGAACTCAGGAAATGCCGAAGCTGCCAAATACACGGGCCAATACCGAAAGCACCAAAGCACAACATGATCCCAGTAGTCTCCCCATGGCCCTTCTACAAGTGGGGTATCGACATCGTCGGTCCTTTCCCCGAGGCACCCGGGCGAGTGAAATTCCTAATCGTGGCAGTAGATTACTTTACAAAGTGGCCAGAGGTTAAAGCAGTCGCCACAATCACAGGTACACATACAACCACAGTTTCTGTTTTAACACAAACCACATCTTCCCTACAACATATCAAACAATCATCTCAAACAATTACATTAATCACAGGGAAACAAGTGATCAACTTTGTCTGGGAACAAATAGTATGCCGCTATGGCCTCCCGGGCAAAATCATCACCGACAACGGAAAACAGTTTGCTGAAAACCCCTTCAGAGCCTGGTGCCGAGAATTACAAATCACCCAGATCTTCACTTCAGTCGCCCACCCACAAGGAAACGGGCAGGTAGAGCGAACAAACAGGAGCATCGTGCATGGAATAAAAACCCGACTGGGAAACCAGGGCAAAAACTGGTTGAATGAGCTCCCTAGCGTCCTTTGGGCAATCAGAACAACCGAGAGAACAAGTCATGGGCATACCCCTTACAGCCTCACATATGGCTCTGAGGTAGTGATCCCGGCCGAAATAGGAATGCCAAGCTACAGGACGGACAATGTCTCCGAAGTTGAAAACAACTCAGAACTGCTCGTCAACCTAGCCCTGACAGAAGAGCGACGAGACATAGCCGCCATAAACGAAGCAAAGTACAAGAAGCAGCTTGAAGGTTACTACAACCAAAGGGTAAAAGAAATCACATACCGGCCGGGTGATTACGTCTTTAGAAACAACGAAGCCAGCCGCTAAAAAGACACAGGGAAGCTAGGTCCAAACTGGGAGGGCCCATACCAAATCCTAGAGGCACACGCCAAAGGCTCCTACAAGCTAGCAACCCTCGAAGGAAAACCAATCCCTCGATACTGGAACGGGATGCAGTTAAAAAAGTGCTACATGTAAGACACCACTAAAATGTAATTCCAAATTTTGTAATATGTACTTGAAGTGGCAAGATTTAAGCCACAGTTAATGGAATTACATCGAATTTTTCAAACACATTTTCTATTCTAAAATTACAAACATAAGGCAACCCGGATGGCCGACCCGCTACCCGAGTCACAAACACACACCTTAAAACGCACCACGTGCAAACCATTGTAGCCATTTGAGGAAGGGCACAACCGGCAAGCCAGCATCGGCAACACAGACCGAGCCCCAAAAACCTCAGGGTACAATTTTGTAAGATAGGTTATCCGAACCGGGCTATATAGAAAGACATCTCATTGTTCATTTCTCACAGCTCTAAAAGTGGGTGACCAGCACAGTTCCCTCCTTGCCCAGCCGGACAGTTAACACCCGGTACATGGGACGGTCGGCATAGTCTGGACCACATAGACCAGAGATTCTGGTCGAACCTAGGTATAAAAGTCGCGCAAACAAACTCACAAAATAGATATCCGGATACGTAACATTAGCGGATCGCAAAGCGATCCAACAATCACACAAACGCATGCACAAAAGAACACAAGACAAACCAACAGTTTAAATATAAATACATCTGTTTCATAAACGGATCAGTATGATCCAAACCAAACAACAAGTCAGGAACGACATACCAAAAGAAACAACGGGCCCCTACATAAAGGCCAAATCACAAAACCAAAAGACAGCGTTCTAGGCCCGACCGGGCTACATATTTAACACAAACATAAAAACAGTTCCACAAAAGCGACACCAACATAGGAGAACAGCGTTCACTTCCCACCAGCTTTGTGCACCCGGATGGTTGAGGCCCCAGTCTTCACTTGCGTGCCCAACTTGTCAGCAGTTTTACTCGCCTCCTCACACTCATCCGGTCCAAGCCCCGCAACTCTTTCAACTTTTTGTTAGTACATTTGGCAATGGCATCAAGATAAGCAATTTTTTTCTCCGCCAGGACCCGGCCGCCTTCTTGAACCTTTGACCAAGAGTCAGGATCATAATATGAATGTTTCTCCAAAGCCTTTCCAGCAAGTGCCCATTTGTACCCCGCAGAAAACCCGACCGACACCCCATGATCGCTGACCAACGTCTGGAAAGCACCGAGTGGCTCTCGATAAGACCGACTCGCAAGCAACCTCTTGACAACATATCCAAAGCCTTCCTCGATCAGCCATTGTCGGTCGTTCTCGTATTCCTGCGCCCGAGCGAGCTCACCCTGGTACAACTGCTGAAGCCTATCCTTCTCGTTTTTCAGTTTCGCAACTTCAGCCTCGCTAACTTGAAGCCTCTGGTCAACCACGGACACCCGATCGGCTTCCAATCGAGCAGTTTCCAACTCTCCACGAACCCCAACCAACTCCTGCCTAAGCTTAGCATTCTGCTCCTCACGCCGATCCCGGTCCTCCAACAAACAAGCAAGATCATTTTCCATTTTCAACACCTTCTCCATATCAACAGTACAAAATTTCTAAGTCACCGTTTCCAATTCTTTGGTCACTCGGACAAGTTCCAGACGCCTTTTCTCGCTCTTCCCCTTAGCAACAATGAGCTCTTCCTCCAATAATTCATTCCTCCGAATCATGTCAATTGACGAACAAAACCCACGGACAACTTTGAAATAAGCCTTATCCCGGGCCAAGCGATGGCTATCTTTCTCTAGGACCATTTTTTCACCAGCCGGGAGACACCCCAAAGCGAACTCTTGACACCTCTCCGCCGTCTCAAACCGACTTTTGTTCTTGAGAGTCCAATCCGGGCGAAAAACCTCGTTATTACCCTGCAGGTTAGCAAGCTGATGTTTCAAGTTGTCATCGCCACCGCCAAATTCCAACATGTTGCCTTTATCAAGCTCAGTTGCCACAAGCTTCTTCCTCATTCCTTCAGCCCCACCGGGAGCCACAACATAACCAAAATCACCGGACGGCTGCTCCTGTAACAGTAGAAGGTACTCATCAATATCAGAAGGAGGGCTAGCCACGCTTAAAGCACGGGGATCATCCACATCTATTACAGAGGAAAACATTACCAGAGCATTCTCCACAGGAGAAGGACCATCAAATTTCTCACACTCGGGTTGCTGGCCTCCATCCACCGGCCGATCATCACCGCCCGAGCTCTCAAGGATCTCCACGTCAGAATCCTGCACCTCATCCTCGGTACCTTCCTGACCCTCTTCAATGCTTGCAGAAGCAGACTCATCCCTCGATTTCTTAGTCCGGCTGGACGAGGACCCATCCCGCTTCGCCATTCTCTTCTTATGAGCAACCTTACTGCCATCATCATCAACTTCACGCTTCCTCCTTTTCCTTTTCTCTTTCTTAGAAGCTTCTTCCTCAGCATCGACTAACACATTAGTTGGTCCACCCATGGCCGAGTACGTCACCGTTCGGTTCCCATCCTCAATCGCAAAATTTTCGTGCCGGCGACCAGTCGTTGCAGACACAGGATCCAAGTCATTCCCCGCTAACTGTTTACTCCCTTGAATAATCCCCTCCGGCTCTTTTACTTTGATAAAAGACAAAAGATCCATCTCTGCAAACAAAGAAAAGAAATAGGTAAGAAGGCCAAGAAAAACAAAACAAATGCAAAACAAAGGGCATACCATGCCCATCATTATAAAAGGTCGGTCGCAAGCCTGCTTTAACCCAATTCCGACTCAGCCCTGTTAACACCAACACCCTCTCCGGGAAAGGCTTGAGTTTGATCTGCAACTGCACCAACTTCTCCACCGCCTCCTTATCATATTCCTCCTTGTCTGGATCACCTAAGTTCAAAATACAACTCGATTTTTTTCCAGGGGATAGTCTTGTCAAGGATCTTGTCAGAAATCCAAAAAAAAACTTATCCTTAAAATGTTTCAAATTGCTAGGGACCCAAGAGAGATAATCGGGGCTGGGAGCCCCGTCATCATGCCTCCCCCTCATTCGTTCCAGGATATACCAGTCTCCTTGCCGACCTAACCGATAAAACTGGCGAAAAAGACCTATTGTCGGCTCTTTGCCAACGGCATGACAACATACCTCGAAGTGGGTTATACGAAGAATCGCATACGCATGCAGTTGTGACACAGGAACCAGATGATGGCCCAGAACAGAAAGAAAAAACTTAGAAAAAGGGATTAGCAACTGCCCATTACTAAAAGCCTTAGTATACAGCCCAATTTTACCATCGGGCGCCATTTTAATCCAGGCTTTAGGTTTTGGTAACTCCGGCCCTAAAGCCGCCGGAATACCATACCTCTGACAATGCTCATCAAGTTTATCTCTCGTAAGAGCAGAGAACGTACGCTGCATCTCTCCCTTGAGAGACATAGCAGCGACAAAGGAAAAGCAAGAAGAAAGAAAACGTACCGATCGGAATCCTCGCCGGAAAACAAACCCTAGATCGGAACTTCAAAAGAAAGTGAAACTGTTAACAAAATAATAACCCTTTCCCCTATATATAGGAGGAATACGAAGGCAATTATTAAAGCGTCGTACACGATCAAAACTGCTCCAACCGTTGGATGGGTGACACGTCATAGGACAGCTGTTCCCCACGTACACAAACGTCACGTCAAGTGCCGTCTAATCAATAATCGCAAGGATCGATGCCAGCCAGTCGGTCACAAACCAACCGGCTGGGGCAACGAATCGACAGCAGGACACAGCAAAGTCCGACCGATGACGACCAGACCGTCACACACTCGGACTGGGGGGCTGATGACGTATGTCCACCCATGATGACGTCACACTCATCCTCAGTACACAACTCACTATACCGACCGGTGGCAAACAAGCCCAACCGGTCGGGCATAACAGTCGTCCACAGAGACGGTACAGACCAAGGCTCGAACCCAAGTACCGGCCGGGTGTTATACCACCCGGTCGGACTCACAAATCAAGGATTACTCGAAATAGGATCTGTATTACGCGGCGCTGCCTGACAGTCAGTCTTACAGGTCGCCTATTCGGGAAATGAGCATTAATGACACATCAAGACAAAGGTTGAGGGCTATAAATAACCCTCAACCACCAGGTTAGTTGACATTCATCACGCCATTAATTCATTCTGCTCTCAGTCACACAAATACTTATCCTCACGCCGGAGCTTGGTCGCGGGACACCCCGTCCCGCTCTCCAAGAACAACGGTGTCTTTCTGTTTTGCAGGCTAACAGGAACCCAAGCATCCCGATCGGTTTCCCGACTCGGGTCGAGCATCTCTTGTGGGTCTTCTACTCAGACGTGCCGTCCTAGGATACCCTCCTATCCGCCCGTCCGGAGTATCGAGATTCTACATTGGCGCCATCCGCACGGTACTTCTACAAAAACAATTGTCCGAAACTTCTGATGCCGAGAGGGGTTTCACCACCCCAACCGGGAACCAGCCGAGCGTCAACGCAACAGAGGGAGCAGACTCCACAGTCCTAACACTGACGCCAGAGCTAGTCAGCCGGAACTTCCTTCACCTCAGACAAGTAATGAACGAGTATGTAGCAGCAGAGCGACTAAAAGGGGTATGTCTGCAGCTGTCGTATGACGACGAAGGATACAGGAACCCAATACCTCCATTTCCAGAAGCAACACGAGGTACAGGCCCGTCAGCCATAGTCACAGACAGCACGATAACCTCAGTCACGGTAGACACACCAGGAAACAACACAGCTGATGCCGTCGCCCTAACAGCCGGTACCAACACAGACACCGGCCCCAGGGTGTCCACAACCACCACATCGCTTACAGCAACACATACAAGCAACTTCGCCCAGATGTATGGGTACCAGCCATACCAACCATTTCTCCCACAACAGCAGTTTTTCCCTGCATACTACCCATACGGGCCACAAGGATTTCAAATGCCACACGCCATGCAATTCCAACCAGTCGGTTACACCAATGGCCAACCACTCGGCAACAGACCACAGACCCTAAAAAGGACCTAAAAAGGAGAGTTCTTATTTTGTACCTCTCAAAACTTTACAGTTTGGACCATGCTTTAAAATTTTCACAGCTTGTGGCTTTGCTGGCTCATCATAAGAACTCTCCTTAGAATCAAGGTTATCTTCCCCAACTTTAGAAGGTGGTTTAGTCTTGGATAGCTACAAATATATTACTAATTATGAGCATAAAACATATAAAACTAAAGTTCTATCATCACTTTGAAAGTTCTTACAAAGGCAGATGAACTTTCTTCTTCCGAACCTGAACTTCAAAAAAAAAAGTGCATACTCAACATACAACTGGAAATCCCTACTAAAAACCAAAAAGAAGAATAGCAGCAATCCAACAGAAAAAGTAAAAAATTAATAGAATAACAGGCAATAGAATATATTGTCTCGATATGCTTTTGTTGTAACATATTCAAATTATCAGATGTTGAGAGATTTGCAAATCTGACTACTTAAAAAACTATGAAAAAAACATCTTAACCATGCTTCTAACAACAGAGATTGCTTTCTTTGGTGCCACCTTAACCATGTTTTTAACATAAAGAACATCAATAACAATGCAAAAAAAATATTCAATGAAACATTACAAAGATCTGATAAAAAAGAGGATTAATCCATATAGTCAGACCGACATGTACACAAAAGAAATCCACTTGCCTCAGCAGTTGCCCAAGCCCCAACTGTTGTCTGTAATAGTTATAAATCGGTGATGAAAGTGTAAATATCATTTGCTTACATAAGAGAATAATTATGATCATAGTATAGAGTGAATTAGAGCTTGGCTAACCTTGATCTATACTGCATTAATACCGATAAAATTGATCTACTTAAGAGGCAATTCCTGTCCAAATCAACAGAAAGCAATTCAATCGAACCAACGAAATATGAGATATGCAACCAAAAATATTCGAGTAATCAATATACCGTCTTGAAGACGTTATTGGAATATTGATTGCAAAAGAAAAAATTGGCATCAAACAAATAATATATGATACAAAAGGTCCAACAACATAATTTATTTTATTGAATGAAAAAAGAAAGGAGAAAATTATGTTTTTGGCTATTAAGTTTAAAAAGCATGTTTCTCAAGTCATTGGATATGTTTTAAACACAACTCACAGTATTTGAACTATCATGTAACAAAGTCATTTTGAGATTTTAAGTATCTAAAAACTCACAGTATCCTTCCTCCAGGTGAACAAACCTGCATTTGATTGTATAACTATAGCATAACAGAAGGAAAATAACTCACCAGCATGATTCATTAAAATTAAAGGTCGTTTCCATGAGTTCAGCCATCTTCTGCTGGTGGTTTGATTTGCAAAATCTGCTACCATTGTTAGACCTGCTTGAGAAGAAAAACGATGGCATGAGACAAAAAGGAAACATAAAAGATGTAACATGGGTCTTACCTAGACAGCCAGTAGGGCCAACTCATTCACGATTGTAACCGATTAGATCAAAAGAACAAAGTCGACAAACTAATTCTAAAGAGCTGATTAATCCCATATTTCAAGCGAAATAGCTAAAAACATATAACTGATGGAAGACTTTTACAAACAAATTAGGCTATAGATCACGATTGTAACCGATTAGATCAAGAGAAAGCCCAAATTACCTGCAATCTTTTGATGAAATTATTTGAACTATCAAATTTACAGTAAATCAACAACTGATATAGACATTAAGTACGAAAAAAAACCCTAGAAATCAACAATTAATGTCTAGATCTACTCACCAGATGCCTGTAAATCCTCACTCGAACATCAACAAAACTACAAAGAAATGGATGATCAGTACGAAGAACACTAAATAAAAAAACTAATGAGCTCACCAGATTATCTTGCCGATAGAGAATCAAGGATTTGCGAGACTGTATTCCATATCTTGTTGCCTAAAGCGGTTTTTATAGGATGCCAGAAGACGTATACAGCAGGAGATAAATGAAAACCCATCAATTTTCTTTTGTGATTTGAACTGTGATCGCCGTAAATGATTTTGATCGAGACCTGTGATGGCCAATTGAAGGGAGGAGAGAAGGTGGAGACGTGGTTCACGAAGGCGGCGCTCTGTGGTTGTGTTGTTCAATGGAAGGAAGCGTGATAGGAGAGTAAATGCAGATAAAGGCAATAACGTTAATTCCTAATTTAACCTCACTTTATTGAACGGGATTATCTATGTATGAATGATGCTTTAATTTTAATGCTTAACACACTTTTACATTTTGCATCAATGTTTGTACGCGTTTTAAGATTAAGGAAATTTGATGACCAAATTGCCCTTTTGAGCAATATGTATTATATATAGTAATATATATATATATATATATATATATTTATATATATATAGGGGAAAATTATTGTACAAATGACGTTTTCCGTGCGAAGTGTGCGAAGGGATCTCCGCCGCTCATATGCGGGCTTTTTTTTGTTCTGACAGTGCTAAAATAAAAACACGCTTGATGAATTAAAAAAAAAAGGAACGCGGAGTCATTAAAAAGGGAATTAAAGTCTTTCAACATTAAATGAAAACACGCATACGTAAAAAATATTTATGCATCAACACAAAAAAACAAAGCAAACCTTTAACCTTTAAACAAATAATGCATACTTGAAAATAAAAATCACGCATACACTTTTAAAAACTCACAAAAACACAAACCTAACTAAAAATGTCTTACACAAATTCTAATAAATAACGCACAATTACGTTTTATAGATAAAAATAACGCATATTATATAATAAAATAACGCATACACTCTAAAAACTCACAAAACACAACCTACATGTCTTACACTTAAAAAACACATGTTGTTAATAAAAATAACGTAAAGACACATAACATAATCGCATCTGTTAAAAAATCACGCATTAATAGCCTAAGATACTTAAAAATTCACGCATTATATGTAAAAATCACGCACGTTATTCTAAAAATCACGCATACACTCCAGAAACTCACAAAAACCAACTGATTTCACACTTAATAAAATAATGCATGATGTTCAAATAAAATAACGCAAACAAAATAGTTCAAAAGCATATAATAGATTAAAAAGAAACAGTGCCATATATTAATATTTATAAACATTTACAAGTGGAAAAGATAAAAAAAAACATCATAAAAACATCAAAAAACCCCAAAAAAATAGGTGCCTAAATCTTCTTAAATATTTCAGCAGACTCTGCCCTGTCCTTACCATTCTTAATGGTGTTGTCGACAACACCAGTAAGGAGGGTATGCATCTCCTCCTTCAGCTCCAGCTGCTGAGTAATATACTCAGCAGCAGCCTCTTTCATCACGGATGTTGTTTTTATTTTGACGCATGAAGAAACTAGATATAAAACACCTTACACCAAATCACGTAACCGGGTGAAGAAACGTTGTGACGTAATCTTCGTATATTTTAATTAAAAACTTTAAATTGACAAAAATGCCCCTCCGCGTACTGAAATAAAACGCCACGCGTCGGCCTCCCTTCCTTCGCACGAAAAAAAACATTTATATTTGAACTTTCACCTATATATATATATATACTGTACTAACATTTATCATATATATATATATATATATATATATATATATATATATCTTTAAAAAACATATTATAAATATTAATAGGGCTGGACTGATAAAAAATATAATGTTACAGGCTTTCATGCGTAAAACAGTTAAAAAGTGAAAGCCCAAAATCAATTAGAAAATACATATTGCATAGAACCGTGAAAGCCCAAAATAATAGAAATATTACAGGATATGAACTATGAAGACTTGATTAATCAATTTGTTATTAAAAATGTTAATAGATCTGTATGATTTATCGGTTAACTACTTTAGTGTTATTATAAAACTATACTTTTCTTATGTTTATTGCTATAGCTTAATTTTTTTTCTTATTTAAGAATTTTTTTCTATTTGCATTACTTTTTTGAATGTGACCTATAGTTTTAGCTTGAATATGACCTCTAAATCCTCATCACCGGCCTTGTAAAACTCAGATGACGTTTTAATAAGTTACTTTAAGTATTGTTTTAATATATTCTGAAGTACCTGCCGTGTGCTTTCATTTTTTCTAGGACGACTAATAAGTAAACGCATGGAAAGAAAGAAAGCAACTTTCACTTCGAAGGTGTTAAACGTTTAATTGGGTTTGGAAAACTAACAATTCAAGAATCTTGAAAATCTTAAAAATAAATATTTGTTACATGAATTTAATTATAATAGTAACATGGCCTCTTTTGATAATACAATCAGGATGATCAGTGATCTGTGATCATATATTAAGGGCATTTTATGTACAAAATCTACTTTTTATTTGTTTATTATAATCACATAGGTGTCTTAATCATACAAGAACAATTACTTATTACGTAGTTACTTCACTTTATATCAAAAATAGACTTTATATTTAAACTTTTACTCATATATTAATTAGTTTTCTATTATTATTTTTACAACATATACACATCTCTAAAATGTACTCTTAAAGTTTACATATTGTTAATTTGTAGGGCTTAAAAGAGGATATATAGTATGTGCCACTAAACCAAAAGACCATCGTTATTTTTCAGTTATCTAAGCTTGATATCGAACGAAATTGTAAACCGACATGTACGTACCATGTGAAAAACACTAAATATGTTCTATATGCATTTAAGTGTTTTGTACGGGGAAGCGAGGCCCCTACTTCTAAAGGATTCAACTCTAGAGTAGTATATAGGAAACTT
>JBCNJP010000012.1:17490358-17623179 GCA_039602395.1 Deinandra increscens subsp. villosa | reverse complement strand
GACAGGACGGCGTTTCAGATGATCGGGGAACTTAAGGGCATGTTTGAAACCCAGGCCCGGCAGGAACGCTACGAGACCGTCGTCAGGCTCATCACCTGTCGGATGGCCGAAGGTAGTCCTGTCAGCGCCCATGTCCTTAAGATGAAGGGCTACATCGACCGACTTGCGAAGCTCGACTACGTCATTTCTCAGGAAATGGCGACGGATTTGATCCTCCACTCTCTTTCCAGTGCGTTCACTCCCTTCCGGATCAATTTCAATATGAACAGCCTGGTTAAGACAGTGACCGAGCTTCACGGTATGTTGAAGACCGCTGAGATTAATTTTCTCAACGGTAACAACAGCAAAGGCAAGTCGAATGATGTGCTCGCCATCCGATCCGGAGGTGTCAAGAAACCTGAGGTTAAGAGGAAACCTGGGCAAAGGAAGAAAGGCAAGGGCGCTGCTGCTAGAGGGTCTAGTGGCACCGGAAAAGGCAAGTCAAGGGCTTCGAAGGCACCGCCGCAAGCTGAGCGCCAGTGCTTCGAATGCAACAAGATGGGGCACTGGAAGAGAAACTGCCCTGAATATCTTGCCAAGGTGAAGAAGTCCGATGCAGGCACTTCCGGGGGTATATATCTATTACCTCATGTTATAAACCACTTCACTTGATCCTTCAAAATATATGTTTGACATACTTTACATTTTGTAGGAACGTGAAGTCGTAGAAAGCAAAAGACCAAGAAGACATGACATCTTTGCATGATTGCAAACTTTGAATAAAGTCATGTCGTACTTTAATTCTTGGTAGTATCTTTAAAACAACTTGCTTGTTTTCCCTGGCGGGGTCCAGGATGATACACTTTGCTTTATTTTGAATCTTAAACATGCACTAAAGTTTCCGGTTTAAACTTTATTGATATGCATTGTTTTTCTACACTTGAAAATGTTTCACTTGGTTGGTAGATTAGATTCAAATATATATATAACATGACGTTAAGCCTGGTGCTATTGATTTAATGATCATGAGACTAGCCTAAATGCAAAAGAAGAACGGTTGTTCTTTATAAATCCATTAAGGCCATGACGTCTCTTATTCTCATTGTACTTGCTACAACGAGATTAATCAACCTATCTTGATTCATAAAACCTTATGGTTTGGAATCGCATAGCTTGAGACTTCATTAAATCAAAATTTGAACTTTTGTGAAATCACTTGCTTGATTTCGTCAATTCAAACAATAGGACCTTTGATGAGATCAAACGCTTGTTTATAAACGTTCAAGCCACCAGCAGAACTTATGTAACACAATCACTGGCGTGATCATGTTATATAAATGCACTAAGTTTTGTGCGTATGACCATGATGGTCATGAATAGATATATACATACGTCACCTTGAAAGTCGATGACTACAAATGGGTTGTACTCATATGTGTTAAAAATCCTGCTAAGCACATGTTGCTTACATTATGAGGATTTGTTTTCAAAGTTGGAAAACCAATTAAAACACGTGACTTATGACTTGCCAATGGCCGCCGTTCACACCTTATACCCACAAATCATTTCCTCGCCGATCACTTGCGACTCAAATTGGTTCCAAGAAGAGTCTTGCGGGAGACCAAGTTTGAGTTATGCACGTCCACCTAATTGATGTATTGACATCAAAATTCCTTATCAAATAGAAACTTGGTTTCTGTAGGAATTACCGGACTGTGCACTTTGACTCTTGAAAATATTCAAGACTCAATTAGACAAACATCTTTTCACAACAAGTAGTTGTTGCTATAATGAAAACATGTTAAGCATTCTAAATGACTTATAATTCCAAATGAAACTCGGACGATTTTACTTGTCTAAAATCTTTCATTATTGGTTGGTCATTGGATTGAATTGTCAATCCTAAATCAGACTCGGTATTCTGATAGAATAATCATCAGGGCGTCTAGCACGCAAGTCTTTTCAAACACAAGATGATTGTATCTTGGATACCATCAAACTCTGGCAGTTTGATAGCATCTTGCTATCTCATGTATGTGGCATGACAATTGGATATTGGTCAATTAGATTCATACTGTGTTTATGAAACTAAATAACTTCGTTCGTGAAAACGAAGAAGGTTTGCTAAGAATTCTCTTGCAAAACCAATATCCTAACGGTTTGAAAGAAAGATGATTATAAGAATGCGTCGTCTATATAAAGCAAGTGGGAGCATCACCACTAATCCTTATCGAGATAACGATTGAGTGTTGATCTCACGTTCATTGGAGTTTACCGGATTAAACTTGTAATGAAGCCTCAAAAGATCTCCCAGTTTCAAGAACACCCCACAATTGAAAACATCTCAGGAGTGGCATCCTCAGATATATTCAATTTCTTGAAACAAGTCGTGTCATACTAGTTATGAAACGGGAACTATCCAACATAGGGATGTTGCATAAGTGTCACTGTAAAGAGTTACACCAATGACACAAGCTGGAAAACCAAATCATCTCAACTTGTCTTGATGATGAAATGTTCATGATGAGTACTCGAGCATACTCACCGAACAACTAGCCACCTTAAGTGAAGTTTTGAATCATGAATGTAAGGGTACATTCAAAGAAGGTTAATTTGATTATGTTGATAATCGATTAACATGCCATTGTGATAACACAGTAATCCATGTGCATACCAAGGGCACAAGTTTTATCACGCGTTCAAATTCACTTAAGTACCTTTTGCTGTTCATGAGAAACACCAAAAACTAATGAAACAACTTAAACAGGCAAAACCAAAACACAGGCAAAGAACTTAGCATGAGAATTCACTGTTTCATGATCAAGTTTGATCAATAAGCTAATACTGTTATGTATTACCTGAATTCTGAGCTACATTAATGTTCTACTTTAGTGTTGGGATGTCGAACTATAACGTTTGCACCAAATCATTCAATCTGATCTAAAGAGTTAGATGCAGATTTCGAATTCTGCAAAACGTGTTCGAATTTTATACGTTTTAAACATCCATGAATATTTAGAGAAATATTCTAAAACCGTCCGTAGTCGATCTAATTTGTGGGAACAAAACTGATCTATGACTATTCTGACTCTGGACTCAAAGGGTTGACTCTCCAGACTCACAGACCTCATTAGAGAATGACGTTGTGACGTAACTCGTATCAAATTGTCTTCATGGATTTAATCATAAGACGAATTTGATTAATGGTATACTCAATAGTGTCCTTTGACCTGAGATACATATGCTACCTCCCGTTTGCCAAGGACTGTTCTTTGATTGTAGTATACGCTGTCGCGTAACTGCCAGTAAAGACTACTTTTGGGAATGGATCTGAGGCTTAGTGGGAGCTGTATGTAGTCAAGATGGGATTCTGTACTCTTGCACTAATACTGCAACAGCTAGACATCGTGGGCCCTCTCGTGAGTTCCAAGTGTTAAGTGTAAGGCCTTACCCAAACCTACTGTGTGTTTGCTTTGGATCACTTCGAACTACGACACGAGAAATAAAATGATTGAACATTAAAGAGAATGAATAAATCCATGTCTCTCGTTCAATTGATGTCTTATACGGAAGGGAACTAATGACTTTGAATTACCATAAGTCTAAACTACAACGCGAGTTTGTAGATATGCCTTGGTTACTGACTTGAAGTGTCATAACTGGTTGGGACAGCCATGTGTAGCTAGAGCACCTCTGACTGTTTCTTCAAATGTTGTCGGACTCTGTCCAAGTGGGAGATTGTTGGATATTGGATGTCCAGACCCGACAACACCAAGAACCCGACCCGGTTAGACCCGTAAAGAGTTACACTGGGGGCAACGAGATAAAAATCCGCTTACTAGGCTAACCGGTAATTTACGGAAATATATATAATTAATTTAATGTTTATTCATGATTAATAAACATTTAATTAATTACAAATAATTATTCTTGAAATAATTAAATAAACGGAGAAAAACATTTGATTAATGTTTTATGGTGAAATAAATAAATAGTTATTTATGTTTCTCGTAGTTTGCGACTTGTAAAATTAATAAAGTTGTTTTATTAATTAATCGCAAACTAAAAGGGGATTAATTGTAATTTTAAATTACTTGGAGAAGGGTTAATGGACTGGATCCTCATGGGCTTAGGTTTTCCATAAAGCCCAGGATCCATCCATTATATATAGAGAGCTAGGGGAGGAGTTTTGGTTGCTCATTCCTCCACACCCTCTCCCCTCTCTCTGCGCCACTTTTAGTGCCGCCACCTCCCTTCTCCCTCGTCCCCTCCCTTCACGCAAACCAACCTCATCTAGAGCTTGGTCGTCTTGCTTCCTTGGTGGAACCCTAGAAGACGGTGTTAGACGAGAAGCAATCGGACGATCCCTTTCGCGTGATTGATCAAGGTAAGACAATCACCATCGTCCCATGATTCACCATAGGCGACGCCAACCCCTTTCATAGGGCCGTCGCCGCCGTCAAACCCTAGCTCGCCGTCGCGACCTAGCGTAGCTCCGTTTCACTACGACGCGTTTCCATCACCACTCATCGGTACAATCGTCGTCGTCACGATTTTACGAGTGCGAGCCCTCGTCGTAATAATCGTGGTAATCGCCCGGCTAAACCCTAGCCGCCGTCACCGTCTCGATTCGATTGGTGCTCGCTTGTCGCCACCATAAACGGAATCGTTGCTATTCTCAACGAATCCGTTTGAGACGGTGTATGCGATTTGCAAACGATTTAATCCGCCGGTTCGGATTATTTTTCCGTGAAACCCTAGCGTCATCTTGTTGACCCTCGGTGTCTCTAACGTTTGTTAGAACACCGCGAAGGTATATCTAAACTCCGGTTTTAGTTTAGATATTTAATTTCGATTAATGTAATCGTTATTATTTTCGCGCTAAAATGTTTACCGCGAAATGGTGTTTGCGTGATTAAATATTTTTGGTGATCGTGATCCTGTTGACACGATTTCGACACCAACGGTTTACGCGTTTAAATTTAGTAAAATTTATTTTTCCGCTGCGTAAACGGATTACCAGATTAATCCGTTTTAACTCTCAATTTACTAAACCCGGTCGGTAATGTTTTAATTAAACGGTCAAGTTTTTTTTTTAACGTCACCGGGCACCCGTATACCACTGTCAAATCCCAACAGTGGTATCAGAGCCTTGATCACCACACGCAAACCCTAACCGGTCGGTTTTAAACCGGTGGATTTCGCGAACTGGGGTTAAAACCCGAAAGTCGCGAAAGTTATACGAATTGCTTTTCCAAATGATTGGTCGATTTAATTCCACCAATCGTTTTCAATTCGTTAATTGATTGTTTAAAACGCGCATATTCGGCTCGACCCATATTATGGCTCTTATTGGTTATCGTATTTTGGTTTGGCCCATTTTGGCCCATTCATGTCTTGGTTTTGGTTTGGCCCACTTGTTTCTGGGTTCAAAAGTTGTATCGTAAATAAATTAGGATTTATTTATTTTCTCGTTAAGCTAACCTTCGCCTTGGACGAACGTTACGAGCTTGTGATGCGACAACCCCATCGTGGCGATTGTTCATGCAACGATCCCTAGCATGGCAAGTATCCATGACCTAAAGACCGACGTACACCAATTGTAACGTGGGAGCTTGTCGAAGCTAGTGGGAGCATTGGAGTCGGCCGGATGCTTGTTTCCATCCCTATGGTTGATTTTAATTTTACGTCCCAGACCTTCTTCGATATTGTCATAAGGCTCTGACAATATCGGAACCTCCTAAAGCCGAATGTGTGTCTGTTTGCATGTACGTTTTGGTTGCTTGTCTTAAACTGTTTAACACGCCAACTAAAACTCCAAACTAAGTTTTAAATGGTTAAAACTGTTTTACAATCAATTGGAATCGAGTTTTCGAATTAATTAAAACTCGACATAACTTAACCAATTTTATTCGACTCTGTTCTCGAATTCTTCGATCAATAAATATCGAACGATAAAATAATTGGTTAATGCCTCGCGACACGTAGTCTTTAATAAGGAGGTTATTAAATTGACTGTCCCGAGTGAGATAGGGTTCTTAAGTAGCTTAGTCAAACGTTTAATTAATTAAAACACTGACTAATTAATCCTATCTGGTAAGCCGCAAAACGGATAGATTATGCCATCCTAGTCAAGTCTAACTTGGAACATATTTACCGATGCATCAGTGTTGGAGTATTTCAACACCGCACTTGGTGTTCAGGGTATCTTCCAAGGTGTGTGCATTGGAGTATTTCAACACCGTGCATGCACACTGACCACTGAGGACATCTATCATTTTCTTTACGAGTACCTTGTGTATTGGAGTATTTCAACACCGTACATCTGGTCATTCGTAGACAAAATTGGCATAGATGACGCTAAACGTATTTCGCGAATTAATTCGCGAAAGCCTCATAAACGGGAGTTGTGACTGTTTTTCACAAGAGACAAACGTTGTCTATCCGATTACTTAGTGACCGGTGATTGCACTTAACGCTGCCTTTGACGGTCGACTACTAATTGGGTTCCCATATTCCTATTCAAGATTTGCTTGCCGTTTTTGAATACGAATATCACATCGAAACACTAAACAAATTGCCTATTGTTTCAGATGGCTAATCCTCCTGCTAACAACGAGGTTTTCCAGCTCAAGTCTCTCCTTGAGAAGGAGAAACTTGATGACACCAACTTCCTCGACTGGCATCGAAATCTGAAAATAGTCCTGCAAATGGCCAACAAACAACATGTGTTGGAGGCCGAGGTGCCCGAAGCACCCGCAAATAACACTGCGGCTGCTCGCGCTGCACATGACGCACTGAGAAAGGATGCCAACTCAGTTACGTGCCTCATGCTGGCAACCATGTCTACTGAGATTCAGAAGAGTATGGTTGACAGGACGGCGTTTCAGATGATCGGGGAACTTAAGGGCATGTTTGAAACCCAGGCCCGGCAGGAACGCTACGAGACCGTCGTCAGGCTCATCACCTGTCGGATGGCCGAAGGTAGTCCTGTCAGCGCCCATGTCCTTAAGATGAAGGGCTACATCGACCGACTTGCGAAGCTCGACTACGTCATTTCTCAGGAAATGGCGACGGATTTGATCCTCCACTCTCTTTCCAGTGCGTTCACTCCCTTCCGGATCAATTTCAATATGAACAGCCTGGTTAAGACAGTGACCGAGCTTCACGGTATGTTGAAGACCGCTGAGATTAATTTTCTCAACGGTAACAACAGCAAAGGCAAGTCGAATGATGTGCTCGCCATCCGATCCGGAGGTGTCAAGAAACCTGAGGTTAAGAGGAAACCTGGGCAAAGGAAGAAAGGCAAGGGCGCTGCTGCTAGAGGGTCTAGTGGCACCGGAAAAGGCAAGTCAAGGGCTTCGAAGGCACCGCCGCAAGCTGAGCGCCAGTGCTTCGAATGCAACAAGATGGGGCACTGGAGGAGAAACTGCCCTGAATATCTTGCCAAGGTGAAGAAGTCCGATGCAGGCACTTCCGGGGGTATATATCTATTACCTCATGTTATAAACCACTTCACTTGATCCTTCAAAATATATGTTTGACATACTTTACATTTTGTAGGAACGTGAAGTCGTAGAAAGCAAAAGACCAAGAAGACATGACATCTTTGCATGATTGCAAACTTTGAATAAAGTCATGTCGTACTTTAATTCTTGGTAGTATCTTTAAAACAACTTGCTTGTTTTCCCTGGCGGGGTCCAGGATGATACACTTTGCTTTATTTTGAATCTTAAACATGCACTAAAGTTTCCGGTTTAAACTTTATTGATATGCATTGTTTTTCTACACTTGAAAATGTTTCACTTGGTTGGTAGATTAGATTCAAATATATATATAACATGACGTTAAGCCTGGTGCTATTGATTTAATGATCATGAGACTAGCCTAAATGCAAAAGAAGAACGGTTGTTCTTTATAAATCCATTAAGGCCATGACGTCTCTTATTCTCATTGTACTTGCTACAACGAGATTAATCAACCTATCTTGATTCATAAAACCTTATGGTTTGGAATCGCATAGCTTGAGACTTCATTAAATCAAAATTTGAACTTTTGTGAAATCACTTGCTTGATTTCGTCAATTCAAACAATAGGACCTTTGATGAGATCAAACGCTTGTTTATAAACGTTCAAGCCACCAGCAGAACTTATGTAACACAATCACTGGCGTGATCATGTTATATAAATGCACTAAGTTTTGTGCGTATGACCATGATGGTCATGAATAGATATATACATACGTCACCTTGAAAGTCGATGACTACAAATGGGTTGTACTCATATGTGTTAAAAATCCTGCTAAGCACATGTTGCTTACATTATGAGGATTTGTTTTCAAAGTTGGAAAACCAATTAAAACACGTGACTTATGACTTGCCAATGGCCGCCGTTCACACCTTATACCCACAAATCATTTCCTCGCCGATCACTTGCGACTCAAATTGGTTCCAAGAAGAGTCTTGCGGGAGACCAAGTTTGAGTTATGCACGTCCACCTAATTGATGTATTGACATCAAAATTCCTTATCAAATAGAAACTTGGTTTCTGTAGGAATTACCGGACTGTGCACTTTGACTCTTGAAAATATTCAAGACTCAATTAGACAAACATCTTTTCACAACAAGTAGTTGTTGCTATAATGAAAACATGTTAAGCATTCTAAATGACTTATAATTCCAAATGAAACTCGGACGATTTTACTTGTCTAAAATCTTTCATTATTGGTTGGTCATTGGATTGAATTGTCAATCCTAAATCAGACTCGGTATTCTGATAGAATAATCATCAGGGCGTCTAGCACGCAAGTCTTTTCAAACACAAGATGATTGTATCTTGGATACCATCAAACTCTGGCAGTTTGATAGCATCTTGCTATCTCATGTATGTGGCATGACAATTGGATATTGGTCAATTAGATTCATACTGTGTTTATGAAACTAAATAACTTCGTTCGTGAAAACGAAGAAGGTTTGCTAAGAATTCTCTTGCAAAACCAATATCCTAACGGTTTGAAAGAAAGATGATTATAAGAATGCGTCGTCTATATAAAGCAAGTGGGAGCATCACCACTAATCCTTATCGAGATAACGATTGAGTGTTGATCTCACGTTCATTGGAGTTTACCGGATTAAACTTGTAATGAAGCCTCAAAAGATCTCCCAGTTTCAAGAACACCCCACAATTGAAAACATCTCAGGAGTGGCATCCTCAGATATATTCAATTTCTTGAAACAAGTCGTGTCATACTAGTTATGAAACGGGAACTATCCAACATAGGGATGTTGCATAAGTGTCACTGTAAAGAGTTACACCAATGACACAAGCTGGAAAACCAAATCATCTCAACTTGTCTTGATGATGAAATGTTCATGATGAGTACTCGAGCATACTCACCGAACAACTAGCCACCTTAAGTGAAGTTTTGAATCATGAATGTAAGGGTACATTCAAAGAAGGTTAATTTGATTATGTTGATAATCGATTAACATGCCATTGTGATAACACAGTAATCCATGTGCATACCAAGGGCACAAGTTTTATCACGCGTTCAAATTCACTTAAGTACTTTTTGCTGTTCATGAGAAACACCAAAAACTAATGAAACAACTTAAATAGGCAAAACCAAAACACAGGCAAAGAACTTAGCATGAGAATTCACTGTTTCATGATCAAGTTTGATCAATAAGCTAATACTGTTATGTATTACCTGAATTCTGAGCTACATTAATGTTCTACTTTAGTGTTGGGATGTCGAACTATAACGTTTGCACCAAATCATTCAATCTGATCTAAAGAGTTAGATGCAGATTTCGAATTCTGCAAAACGTGTTCGAATTTTATACGTTTTAAACATCCATGAATATTTAGAGAAATATTCTAAAACCGTCCGTAGTCGATCTAATTTGTGGGAACAAAACTGATCTATGACTATTCTGACTCTGGACTCAAAGGGTTGACTCTCCAGACTCACAGACCTCATTAGAGAATGACGTTGTGACGTAACTCGTATCAAATTGTCTTCATGGATTTAATCATAAGACGAATTTGATTAATGGTATACTCAATAGTGTCCTTTGACCTGAGATACATATGCTACCTCCCGTTTGCCAAAGACTGTTCTTTGATTGTAGTATACGCTGTCGCGTAACTGCCAGTAAAGACTACTTTTGGGAATGGATCTGAGGCTTAGTGGGAGCTGTATGTAGTCAAGATGGGATTCTGTACTCTTGCACTAATACTGCAACAGCTAGACATCGTGGGCCCTCTCGTGAGTTCCAAGTGTTAAGTGTAAGGCCTTACCCAAACCTACTGTGTGTTTGCTTTGGATCACTTCGAACTACGACACGAGAAATAAAATGATTGAACATTAAAGAGAATGAATAAATCCATGTCTCTCGTTCAATTGATGTCTTATACGGAAGGGAACTAATGACTTTGAATTACCATAAGTCTAAACTACAACGCGAGTTTGTAGATATGCCTTGGTTACTGACTTGAAGTGTCATAACTGGTTGGGACAGCCATGTGTAGCTAGAGCACCTCTGACTGTTTCTTCAAATGTTGTCGGACTCTGTCCAAGTGGGAGATTGTTGGATATTGGATGTCCAGACCCGACAACACCAAGAACCCGACCCGGTTAGACCCGTAAAGAGTTACACTGGGGGCAACGAGATAAAAATCCGCTTACTAGGCTAACCGGTAATTTACGGAAATATATATAATTAATTTAATGTTTATTCATGATTAATAAACATTTAATTAATTACAAATAATTATTCTTGAAATAATTAAATAAACGGAGAAAAACATTTGATTAATGTTTTATGGTGAAATAAATAAATAGTTATTTATGTTTCTCGTAGTTTGCGACTTGTAAAATTAATAAAGTTGTTTTATTAATTAATCGCAAACTAAAAGGGGATTAATTGTAATTTTAAATTACTTGGAGAAGGGTTAATGGACTGGATCCTCATGGGCTTAGGTTTTCCATAAAGCCCATGATCCATCCATTATATATAGAGAGCTAGGGGAGGAGTTTTGGTTGCTCATTCCTCCACACCCTCTCCCCTCTCTCTGCGCCACTTTTAGTGCCGCCACCTCCCTTCTCCCTCGTCCCCTCCCTTCACGCAAACCAACCTCATCTAGAGCTTGGTCGTCTTGCTTCCTTGGTGGAACCCTAGAAGACGGTGTTAGACGAGAAGCAATCGGACGATCCCTTTCGCGTGATTGATCAAGGTAAGACAATCACCATCGTCCCATGATTCACCATAGGCGACGCCAACCCCTTTCATAGGGCCGTCGCCGCCGTCAAACCCTAGCTCGCCGTCGCGACCTAGCGTAGCTCCGTTTCACTACGACGCGTTTCCATCACCACTCATCGGTACAATCGTCGTCGTCACGATTTTACGAGTGCGAGCCCTCGTCGTAATAATCGTGGTAATCGCCCGGCTAAACCCTAGCCGCCGTCACCGTCTCGATTCGATTGGTGCTCGCTTGTCGCCACCATAAACGGAATCGTTGCTATTCTCAACGAATCCGTTTGAGACGGTGTATGCGATTTGCAAACGATTTAATCCGCCGGTTCGGATTATTTTTCCGTGAAACCCTAGCGTCATCTTGTTGACCCTCGGTGTCTCTAACGTTTGTTAGAACACCGCGAAGGTATATCTAAACTCCGGTTTTAGTTTAGATATTTAATTTCGATTAATGTAATCGTTATTATTTTCGCGCTAAAATGTTTACCGCGAAATGGTGTTTGCGTGATTAAATATTTTTGGTGATCGTGATCCTGTTGACACGATTTCGACACCAACGGTTTACGCGTTTAAATTTAGTAAAATTTATTTATTCCGCTGCGTAAACGGATTACCAGATTAATCCGTTTTAACTCTCAATTTACTAAACCCGGTCGGTAATGTTTTAATTAAACGGTCAAGTTTTTTTTTTAACGTCACCGGGCACCCGTATACCACTGTCGAATCCCAACAGGAACATCCGATCCGGGTGACCATGTAAAAAATTCACCCAAGCGGGCGATATGGAAGGATGGTCGATACCCGTGTGGTGCCACATGTTCGTCCAAACTCTAGTGGGTCCCGCAAGGCTATGGTTCGAAAGTTTGCACGTGGGGAAGATTGATTGTTTTGAGGATTTATTGGCCAAGTTCTTCAATAATTCAGTCAATAACGCCGCCATGTCAAAGATAAGAACGAAATCTTACACATACGACCAGGAGTCCATGTGTAATCCACGGGAAAGAAGGGGCCCCACAGACTATGTTAACTTGAAAGTCTTCTTGAACGTGATAAAAAGATCTTAAGATTGCTTGGAGTAGCTTTTATAGAAAAGGGGTAAAGAGGATTAGAGAAAGAGAGCAACAAAACGAATTTGCTTGGTGTTTTGAACTCAACCCATGAGTTCTATATTTATAGTGGAACACATCCACTTGAAACACCCATAGTAATAATTACAGTAAAATTCATTAAACGTATTTAATGAATTACTTTTCTGCTATATTGACTAAATAGGCTGTTTCAAGTACCATTAACATGGTCAAAAACGAAATTGCAGCATTAACTCGACTATTATAAGCCACTTCAAGTTTGTTGTGTTGGAAAGCCCTCACAACGTACTAAACAAACCCATAAATTACGAGCTACATTAACCTCAGTTACATGTAGTTATTTCTGTCCAAAGTTGATGAAAAACTCATTTTTAAATAGTGAAAAAACTTATTTTTCACTATTTAAAAAACTTATTTTTTCACTATTTTTCTCCAAAATTTATAACATTTTGCGTTTTCACAGTCGCATCATGGCCCCACTACACATGGCCTTAAGATCATGGTTTGCGATTTAACTAATATAAAGACTCGAAACCCTTTGCATCTCGATCATTTTTCTTGGAAATTGTTGATCGAACCATATCAATAAGGCTATGTGTAATGGTAAGGGTGTGTGATGAGAAAGTAGTACCACATTAGATGTCATATAGGCATTGTGGTGATAGTGATAAAAGGGGTGTAGTGGGTTGGTGATTGTGTATTTAAAATTAGAATATGATGTGTAATTATATGAGTTGTGAAGAAAAAATAAGAATTTTTTTTCAAAAGACAATCAACATGTTTTTATACCATTTGCTTTTGATACTATATATTGGGTTCTTTACGCTTGAAGCCACAAAGCTACGACTCCAAGATCTATTAATGTAGTATTTAAAGACTTAGGGGGCGTTTGGTATGATGGAATTCGTGGGATTTCATTGGAATTGCAATTCGAATTCCATTCCATAGTGTGTTTGGTTCGTTGAATTCAATGGAATTGAATTTGAATTCCATATTTAACGTGTTTGGTTAATAAAGGAATTGTAATTGGAATTTGATTAAATTCCATCAAATTCCTTCATTCAATGGATTTCACATTACTTCAAAATAATAAATGATTTCACATTCCTTCCACACCGATTACAACTACCCAACTGGACCCGACTCGTGGACCGACCCGAGCGGACCCGACACCCGGACCAACTGACCCGACCGACCAGACCCCCAAACCGAACGGACCCCCGGACCCGACCGACCGACCGGACCTGAACCACGAACCCGACCCCCGGACCAAACCCAACCCCCGAACCCGACCCGACCCCCGGACCGGACACAACCCCCGGATCGGACCCGACCACCGGACCGGACCCCACCCGACTCCCGGACTAGACTCGACCAGCGGACCGGATCCGACCATCGGACCGACCGACCGGACCCCACCCGACTCCCGGACTAGACTCGACCCCCGGACCGGATCCGACCATCGGACCAGACCGACCGAACCCCACTCGACCCCCAGACCCGATCGACCAGACCCAAACCTCGGACCGGACCCCTAGACCGAACCCGACCCTCGGAACAGACCCGACCCCCGTACCGGACCCGACCCCCGGACCCGACTCGACCACCGGACCAATCGGACCCCACCCGACCCCCGGACCCGACCCGACCCCCAGACCCGGCCTGACCGCCCGACCCGACCCGACCACCGGACTGGACCCGACCACCGGACCCGACCTGACCACTAGACCCGACCTGACCACCGGACCCGACCTGACCACTGGACCCGACCCGACCGCCGGACCAGACCGACCGGACCCCACCCGACCCCCCACCCCCGGACTGGATCCGACCACCGGACCAGACCGACCGGACCCCACCCGACCCCAGACCCGATCGACCGGACACCACCCGACCCCACCCGACCCCTGGACCTGAACCCCGGACTGGACCCCCGACAGAACGCGACCCCCGGATTGGACCCGACCGCCGTGCCGACCCCGACCACCGGACCCGACCCGAACTGACCAGACCCGGCCCGACCCCCGGACCGGACCCGACTACCAGACCGACCAGACCCCAACCGAACCCCAACTTACCGGACCCGAATACCAGACCAGACCCTACCCGACCCCCGTATCGGACCCGAATCCCGGATCAGACCGACCAGACTCCACCCGACCCCCGGATCCGACCGGTCGGACACGAACCCCGGATCCGACCGGCCGGACCCGAACCCCGGACCGACCAGACCCGACTCCCGGACCCCATCCGACCAACCGAACCCGACCCCCGGACCGACCGGACCTGACTCTCGAACCCCGGACCGACCGGACCCGACTAGACCCGAAATCCGGACTAGACCCGAAATCCGGACCGACCGGACCCGACTCTACCCCTGGACCGACCGTACCCGACTCGACCCTCGGACCGGTCCGGACCTGACCCTCGGGTCTTGTCCGGTCCGGGTGTCGAGTCCGGTCTGGGGGTCGGGTTCGGTCGGTGCAGGTTATGGGTCCTGTTGGTCACGTCCAGGGGTCGGGTTCGGTTGGTCCATGTGTCAGGTCTGGTCTGGTCGGGTTCGGTTGGTCCGGGTGTCGGGTCGGCTCTGTCCGGGGGTCGCGTCGGGTCCGGTTGGTCCGGGTGTCAGGTTCGGTCGGTACGGTCCGGGGGTTCGATCGGTTCGGGGGTCAGGTCGGGTCGGGTCGGGTTCGTCGGTCCGGGTGTTGGGGTCCTGTCGGTCGGGTCCAGGGGGTCAGGTGCAGTCGGTCTGGGGTCGGGTCGCGGTCGGACCGGTCCGTGAGACAGGTCCACTCGTGGTTTTTATTGACTTATAATTTTAAATCCAATTCCTTTGAATTCCGATTTCAATTCAAATTTCAACGAATTCCACGAACGAACCGCCCCTGTTTCGCTATTTAAAAAGGTCTAACGACACAGCTTGTTGCCCGTTTACCTTCTACCGAATTTTCTTGAATGGAATATAAAATCGTTGCTCTTTAGCAAAAAAAAAAGAAGAAGAAAAAAAGAAAAAAAAAAAACATTGTTAGAGTCAAGGAGGTTGATCACGCCCTCTGGCGGTGATGTCTCCATTTCACCCACGGCTTTTCCATGGAACCACTAAATTGGTCTAAAACTCTCAATCCCATGCATTCAAATCCAAATTTGTGTTCTATCACGTCTTCACCACAAGTTGTTTGGTTCCACAATATTTAAAAATATGACATTCCTAAAATTCTGTAAGTAAATATAAATTATCACACATTATCGTAATAATAAAATCAGAAAAAAAATCCAACAGCAAAACAACACAAAATGATAATATAATTCATCTTAAGCGCCAACTCCCGTTTCTCTTCCTCCATCCTTTCCCGCTCTTTTTTCTCTCTTTTCAACTCCTTCAACTCCATATAACCCCTCCATCTCTTCTCATCATCCATCACCTTTCTTCTCACATTATTTTCTTCCAAAACTGCCCCTTTTATAACCACCAAAAACTCCCTCCCATTTAAACACGTGCGATTCAAGTTCATCAACTTTAGTACCACGTGCTTCACGTGCAACCCGGCACTACTAACCCCTAAAACCACCTCTATTTTACACTCTACCATCTCATTCGGGTCGACTCCGGGTAAAACGGTGACGTATCGAAGAACCGTTTCGTTACTCATCCAGTCCTGTCTTACACCAACCGACTTAACGCTCGACAGGTTGCATGCTCGTTTCCGGGTCGGGTCAATCAAGATCCAGCTTAACGTAACCGATTCTCTCAGATGTGATAATGTCGGTTCGTCGGGGCCAGCGAGCTCGTCGACTTTCAAGTCGATGGGTCGGGAGATTCCGGGAGACTGTTCGGACCCGGATTGGTTTCGGGTCGGGTCGTCGTTTACCTCGACCCGTAACGCCGATGACAAGAAGTCAATTGTGACGTCTGTGAATAGTACTTTGGAGAAAACGATTTCGTTTTGGTAACGTATATCAACGGCCGAGATGAACGGGTCGGATGACGTAAGATGAGGTGAGTTGGCGAGATGATGACATGACGTGGCACCAACTGGTTGTTTGGAAGTGGAGGAGTAGGATCGATGGCGGGTGACGTCGGTGAATAGATCGGGAAACGAGTCTTGGAAGAAGGAGCGGTGGCGGGCGGGGAAAGTGGAGATGAGGCGGTTGACACGTGGATGCGTGATAGAGGGCCACGTAGACTTGGAGATGTCAGCCCAGAGAGTGTTATCGGAGCAGAGGGCGTGTAGGTCGGATGAGGCGGTGGCGGCGGAGGAGAGAGACCGGCCGTCGAGTTTTGAGAGGAGGTGTTGCCGGATGATATCGGGGTGGATATCGGGGAGGGTGGTGGCCATATTGTTGGAGGAGAGAGTGAGAGAGATCTGATATTTGTATAGCATAGTTTCTGTGTTTGTGGGACACCTGAGGCTGCTTTAAAAGTAATAATAACATGTGGGAAGCCGAATTTTTTATATTTATTTAATAGGATGTAGGAAAAGTAGTGGGGTGTTATTGAAATATTGGGTACGGAATAGAATACGGGAATTGTTGTAGGGAGTGTGTTGATCGAATCCTAAATCGTTATAATAATAAACAGATAATACGTATGTATAGATTATCTGTTATTATTTGTTTGAGATCAGTAACAGTCAGATTATCCATTATATGAGTAGCTTTGATTCCCGTTTAAGGTGTATAGTAATGATGGTGATCGTAGGAGGGCTACGATTTTTAAAAGAGAGAGAGAGAGTGCAACGAAATTATGAGTAGGTGATTAGCCTCTAACTTCTCTAATAATGCTCTATATATACACCTAAGGGAAACCCTAATAATATTATTAAGGCAATTACGTCCATCAAATAAATGTTTGATATGGTTAATTAGGTAACTAGTTATTTAAGATAAATGATTAAGGCCACACAATATATATTACATATATTTATTTACGTGAATAGTGAAAAGTTCATTGTAGACACCCCCATAAGTGTAGACAGGTAGACACTCTTTTTCACCATTAGATCTCTTGATCTAATGGTTGTGATTAATTTTCTTTTTTCTTTTTTTCTTTTTTCTCATTAATTAGAAACTTTCACATGTGAAAAAGAGCTATTTCACATGCGAAAGTGTCTACAATGAACCTCACCCTACGTGAATATATATATATATATATATATATATATATATATATATATATATATATATATATATATATATATATAGATAAAAGATCCGTGTAGACCCCTTATTTTTTGTAGACCCCGTAAACCCCTTATAAAACTCAATAAAACTCATTAAAACTCATTAAAAATAAAACTCAGTTTTGTTAATTTAGCTTTTTTTATTTGCGATAAGCTTTTAAGAACAAAAAAAGACAATTAAAAAAAAAGAAAAACGAAAAACATTAAAAATTGAACATTTTAAGACAATGAGTTTTAAAAATAAATGGGTTTAAAACTCAATAAACTCAATAAAACTCAGTGTTGCGTTTAAAACTCATTATTTTAAAACTCATTGTCTTAAAATGTTTGATTTTCATTGTCTTATTTATTTTAAAACTCATTGTCTTAATTTATTTATTTAACTGGTTATTTAAGATAAATGATTAAGGCCACACAATATATATTACATATATTTATTTACGTGAACATATATATATATATATATATAGGTAAAAGATCCGTGTAGACCCCTTATTTTTTGTAGACCTCGTAGACCCCTTATAAAACTCAATAAAACTCATTAAAAATAAAACTCAGTTTTGTTAATTTAGCTTTTTTTATTTGCAATAAGCTTTTAAGAACAAAAAAAGACAATTAAAAAAAAGAAAAAGAAAAAACATTAAAAATTGAACATTTTAAGACAATGAGTTTTAAAAATAAATGGGTTTAAAACTCAATAAACTCAATAAAACTCAGTGTTGCGTTTAAAACTCATTATTTTAAAACTCATTGTCTTAAAATGTTCGATTTTCATTGTCTTATTTATTTATTTTAAAACTCATTGTCTTAATTTATTTATTTAACTGGTTATTTAAGATAAATGATTAAGGCCACACAATATATATTACATATATTTATTTACGTGAATATATATATATAGGTAAAAGATCCGTGTAGACCCCTTATTTTTTGTAGACCCCGTAGACCCCTTATAAAACTCAATAAAACTCATTAAAACTCATTAAAAATAAAACTCAGTTTTGTTAATTTAGCTTTTTTTATTTGCGATAAGATTTTAAGAACAAAAAAAGACAATTAAAAAAAAAGAAAAACGAAAAACATTAAAAATTGAACATTTTAAGACAATGAGTTTTAAAAATAAATGGGTTTAAAACTCAATAAACTCAATAAAACTCAGTGTTGCGTTTAAAACTCATTATTTTAAAACTCATTGTCTTAAAATGTTCGATTTTCATTGTCTTATTTATTTATTTTAAAACTCATTGTCTTAATTTATTTATTTAACTGTTATTTAAGATAAATGATTAAGGCCACACAATATATATTACATATATTTATTTACGTGAATATATATATATATATATATATATATATATATATATATATATAATATATATATATATATATATATAGGGTTAGGTTCAAATGAGAACTTTTTATTTTGAGAACTTTTGAGAACTAAATCTCAACCACAAATTTCAGGGGGGGACCAATACAATTCATGGGAGGGGGGATACATGTAATAAACATGTGGCTCAAAGTAGTTCTTTTTAGTTCTCAAACCAAATTGGTTCTCAAATGATCATCACCCTATATATATATATATATATATATATATATATATATATATATATATATATATATATATATAGGTAAAAGATCCGTGAAGACCCCTTATTTTTTGTATACCCTGTAGACCCCTTATAAAACTCATTAAAACTCACTAAAAATAAAACTCAGTTTTGTTAATTTAGCTTTTTTAATTTGCGATAAGCTTTTAAGAACAAAAAAAGACAATTAAAAAAAAAGAAAAACGAAAAACATTAAAAATTAAACATTTTAAGACAATGAGTTTTAAGAATAAATGGGTTTAAAACTCAATAAACTCAATAAAACTCAGTGTTGCGTTTAAAACTCATTATTTTAAAACTCATTGTCTTAAAATGTTCGATTTTCATTGTCTTATTTATTTATTTTAAAACTCATTGTCTTAATTTATTTATTTAACTGGTTATTTAAGATAAATGATTAAGGCCACACAATATATATTACATATATTTATTTACGTGAATATATATATAGGTAAAAGATCCGTGTAGACCCCTTATGTTTTGTAGACCCCGTAGACCCCTTATAAAACTCAATAAAACTCATTAAAACTCACTAAAAATAAAACTTAGTTTTGTTAATTTAGCTTTTTTTATTTGCGATAAGCTTTTAAGAACAAAAAAAGACAATTAAAAAAAAAGAAAAACGAAAAACATTAAAAATTGAACATTTTAAGACAATGAGTTTTAAAAATAAATGGGTTTAAAACTCAATAAACTCAGTGTTGCGTTTAAAACTCATTATTTTAAAACTCATTGTCTTAAAATGTTCGATTTTTAATGTTTTTTATTTTTTTAATTTATTTATTTTTTTTTTGTTCTTAAAAGCTTATCGTAATAAAAATAACCAAATTTACAACACTGGGTTTTATTTTTATTGAGTTTTATAGGGGTCTACGGGGTTTACAAAATTTAAGGGGTCTACACGGAACCCTTTCCTATATATATATATATATATATATATATATATATATATATATAGTCCCTATATATATATATATATTAGGTAAATATATTCTAACATTCTCCCACTTGGCCGAGTAATCATTTATAATGAGTTATTAGCTAAGTCTGATCAGAATTTAATACTCATTTTAATTTCAAACCAAAATTGCAGCAGAAAAATACAGTTATAGAGTTGATTATCCAACTCAAGACCCCTATTAATCATACTACAACCTCAAATTTAAAAGGAAAATTGGATTTAAATAATCCTAACTTTTGAGGGTTGGCCGATAATAATCCCACTTTCAATAGTAACTCCCAATGGTCTCAACTTTCATCTTATTTACTAATAATGATCCTGTCGTTAAAATACTTGTTAGGGGTCAATTTCAGGATGCTTACAGAGAAGCTGCGTGATCCTATGAATCTCATTACAGTTTGGGAATCCCGTCTAATCAGGTATCCTGAAATTCAATTATCGACTAACCCTTATTTTTGCCATGTGTTTTATTCGTTTTCAGGGACGTTAAGGGACTTAACCAATTCCTGAAGACTCGGTCTACAACTAACTGGCACGAGGAGAAGTGGGTCGTATCTTCCTCAACGGTCAAGAGGAGTGGGGAAAGAGGATCCCGAGAATCTCGGATAGTTAGTTGATAGTTATTTGTTATATAATTGAGGACACGATCAATAGGAACACACACAAGCTCTCATACTCACACTAGCTGATAGAAAAACTCTGTAACACTTAGTCTTGATCGATCAATCCTCCAACCCGTTGTAACGAATTACTTGTTCATCAATAATATTGACTTGGTGGCGGTTTTCCAGCCGGCACCCGAGGTTTTTATCCAGGATTCCGAGAGGCAACTCAAAGGATTCTGGAGTTTTCCTCGCCAAAATCCTTGTGTTCTCATCATAGCTTGAATCATTTACTTGTTTGAACGCTAAGCACTCTACCTCACAATCTAAGTTTGGAATACAGGATTCCTAAGTGAATTTTTGACCAAAACAGTTTGGCGCCCACCGTGGGGAAAGTGGTGCTTAATCTTACCGAAATCCCGTATCTCATTCATTTCGCTTGATCTCCAATCCCAAAGATGTCAAACCCACAGAAATCTGTTTCGGCCTCTACATCGTCCTCCATTCCTCCTCTTCCTTCCGCTCCAGGAAGCCAGAAGAAGACTATGGACCGTCAGAAGAAAGTGGACGAGCAGCCGAGAAAAACTGACTATCCTGTCTTCACAGGATCCCAGGTTCAATCTGTTGATCCTGTTATTACTAACAATGATTTGTTTGCTTTGATTAGGCAGGTGAAAAATCAAATGGATCAGCAAGAAAAGACTAATCAAACGGTGATGAAGGAGATTGAAGAACTTAAGAAGTCCAAGAAACCTGTGGAGGGACAAAGTCCTCTATTTCCCAGGCATCTTGACTTCAATGCTTCAGGATCCTCAGATCCGTCTCGCTACAGTTACAAATCAGCATCAGGCTTTACTACAGCCCCTACAATGACTTCTCAGGCGGCTGGATATGCTGAGAGTACCGCTGGATTCTCAGGAGCTGTCCCACCAGAATCCTCACAGTCATGCTACAAGGGTCCTTGGATTCCGCCACTGTCGTGATACTCGGCTCCGCCATTCCAAGGATATCCTTTTTCTGCAGGAAATCCAAGTCAGAATCTCCAAGGATATCAATACACTAACCCTTCAGTTTCTGCAGGAATCTTCAAGACCAGCTCCTCAGAAGTGCATGATGGCGACGACATCCCCATGCAAACAGCAGCCACTACAGATCCAAGCTTCCCAGCAAGCTATGGCTACAGTCCCAGGATTCCAGTCCAGAATCCTACCTCTGGTAACGTGACCAACTCAATTCCTATTATTTCTAACCAGGGTGCTTCTTATGATGCAGGTATTCATCCAAGTATCGCTAGGGAGCTCCAGAAGTTGAAAGAGATGATATCGAATGTTCCAGGGATCCTGAAACCTATTCCTGAAGTTCCTTTGGAAAGCCACAAGATCTCTAGATTTACTTGGCCAATATCCCAAGTAGAGATCCCGAAGCGTTTTCAGACTCCAAGCATGAAGCTTTATGATGGAACCACGGATCCTGAAGAACACGTGGCACATTACCGGGAGCGTATGGAGATCAATCCCATTCCGATAGAAATCAAAGAAGCCTGTTTATGCAAAGGCTTCGGATCAACCTTAACAGGGCCAACCATGAAATGGCTACTGAGCATTCCTCCTAACACTATTACATCGTTCTCTCATTTAGTTAACTTATTTAACAATCAATTTTCTTGCAGCAGGACCTTTGAGAAGCTCACAGGTGACCTGTACCGAATAATTCAGAAGCCAGATGAGCCTCTCAGAGACTACATTTCCAGATTCGGACGAGAATCTCTTGAGATTCCTAATCTAGATATGGTTGCAGCCGTGGAAGCCTTTAAGATGGGGCTCTCCAAAGATTCACGTTTTTATGATGACCTCGTCATGGCATCTTGCAGGAACCTTAACGAAGTACGTAGTAGAGCTTTGAGATTTATTCGTTTGGAAGATGACAAGAGGATCCACCAAAGACTGGAGGTTCCTAAATACGATCCCAACAGCAAAAAGGCGGAATCCCCCGGGAAGCCGCATAGATCTCGTCCATATTCCAAACCGGAAAATCACAAAGTCAATGCCGTTGACCAAGACGTTGATGATGAGGAGTATCCTAAGGTATCTGAATACTGTTTTTCCGTTGACATTGGTGGTTTGATGTGTGCTATGCAGGATCTAGGTGAAAAAGCAAGATGGCCCAGGAAGGATACCAAGCAAGGATCCTGGAAAGACAAGACCAAGTGGTGTGCCTTCCATGAAGATTTTGGCCACCTAACTGATGAATGTATAGCGCTCCGAAAGGAAATCAGCTATCTACTCAGCAAGGGGCATCTTAAGGAGTTGTTAGGCAGAAAGAAGATCAAGACTCAGGAAGCCGATAAGGTGCCCCAGAGAGCAGCTTCTCCACCACAGGATGCCCAGATTATCAACTTCATCTCAGGAGGCTCAGACATCTGTGGCACTTCATATTCCTCAGCTAAGAAGCATGCTAAGGAATCCAAATCTGAACAGGGTGACAGACCTGTCCGGACGTCCACCTTAACTCAGGAAAAACTCATATCCTTTGATGAGAGCGACCGTTCTCATGTTCAGGATCCTCATCATGACAGTCTTGTGGTTACTTTATATATTGCTAACCATTTTGTTCGCAGGATTCTGCTCAAAAAGATGGGGATCCCAGAAACGGAAATAGTTCTGAGATCCTCAGTTCTGGTTGGCTTCAGCGGTGAAACTAAAAGCACCGTTGGGGATATCAGGTTGCCAGTATATATAGAGGGGGTAAACTCTATGCAAAAATTCTGTGTTATAGATTCTCTCTCTTGTTGCAATATTATTCTTAGCAGGCCATGGATTCACGAGATGAAGGCAGTCCCTTCAACCTATCACCAATGTATCAAGCTTCCTACACCCTGGGGAGTTGTAAGAATTGAAAGTGACCAGCAGGAAGCCAAGAACTGTTATTCTACTTTAATGAAGAGCACCACTAAGGTGACGAAGGGATAGCAATTACAGAAAAAGGCACCTGAAGCACAGGAGAACAGGGAGCTTGATATCAAGGAAGTACCTCTAGACCTTGAGAATCCTGAGATCAAGGTGCTCGTGGGAACAAGCATCCCAACAAATGTTGAGCAGGAATTATTCCAGCTTCTCAAAGCCAGAACTTCAACTTTCGCCTGGAAGCATGAAGATATGACAGGTATCCCTAAACATGTAATTACTCATAAACTTGGTTTAGATCCTTCTTTCAGGCCTATACAGCAAAAAAGGAGGAAGTTCGCTCCAGAGAAGAATATAATCATCCAGGAGGAAGTTGACAAGCTTCTCAAAACAAAGATGATTAGAGAAGTCAAGTATCCTAGATGGCTAGCAAACGTGGTGGTGGTCCAGAAAAAGAATGGAAAATGGAGAGTCTGCGTTGATTACACAGACTTGAACAAAGCCTGTCCTAAGGATCATTTTTCACTCCCTCATATCGATGCAATGGTAGATGCCACGGCAGGCCATGAGATGCTCACCTTCATGGATGCCTCAGCAGGATTCCAACAAATTCAGATGGAACCATGTGACCAGGAGCACACAGCATTTATGACTCCAACAGGTATTTATTGTTATACTGCTATGCCCTTTAGATTAAGAAATGCAAGTGCCACCTACCAGAGGCTCGTCAATCTGATGTTCAAAGAGCAGCTGGGGGACACGATGGAAGTCTACATAGATGACATGGTAGTGAAATCCAAGAAGGCTGAGGATCACGCCAGGGACCTCCAGACTGCCTTCGATATCCTTGATCAGTATAACATGAAGCTTAATCTCTCCAAATGCCACCTTGGGGTGCGAGCAGGATAGTTCTTAGGATACATGGTTACCGAAAGAGGGATCGAAGCAAGCTCGGAGCAGATCAAAGCAATCTTGAATTTGAAGTCCCCATCGAACATGAAAGAGGTGCAGAGACTGACAGGCAGGATTGCAGCACTCAACAGATTTATTTCAAGATCCTCAGAAAAAAGCAAGGATTTCTATGATATCCTGAGAAAAAATAAGAAATTCGAGTGGACTGAGAGGCACGAAGAAGCTCTGAAGTGCCTGAAAGACTACCTGTCAGCAGCCCCGTTGCTAATGAAACCAGAAGTTGGGGAGCCGCTGTATTTATATCTCTCTGTTTCCGGAAGCTCGATTAGTGCAGTCTTGGTAAAAGACCATCAAGGTCAACAACATCCGGTATATTATGTAAGTAAAACTCTGCTAGACGCAGAATCCAGGTATTCTCATCTCGAAAAGTTAATTTTATCTCTTATAATGGCTTCCACTAAACTTAGACATTATTTTTAAACACATACTATAATTGTGATGTCTAACTATCCTATCAAGGCAGTTCTCAGGAAGCCAGAACTGTCAGGGAGAACCAAGAACAGCGATCAAGTCCCAAGCATTAGCTGACTTTGTGGCGGATTTCAGCAGTGACATTGAACCAGAAGTTGAAAAGGAAGTCCAACAACTTGAGAAGCTCAAGGAAGACTGGATCCTCTACACCGACGGCTCCTCAAACGTCAGAGGAACAGGGCTGGGAATCATGCTAAAATCGCCACAGGGGGACATAATACCTCTATCCATATCCTGTGAATTCCAGGCTACCAACAATGAAGCCGAATATGAAGCTTTAATTGCTGGATTACAGCTGGCTAGGGATATGGGAATTCTATCTATACAAGTGTTTGTTGATTCTCTCTTGTTAACTAACCAATTTAATGGCTCTTATGCAGTGAGAGGGGAGAATCTGAGCAAATATCTTGAAATTGTTAAAAAACTGTCTCTATTTTTCGAAAATTTTAACATTTCGCAGGTACCAAGAGAAGATAATGCAGAAGCTGATGCCTTAGCAAACTTGGCCCCGTCGCTCAGGATTCCCGAGGATGTCAAGATCCCAATAACTCACGTCTTGACGCCAGCAATAGCTCAACAGGAAGCTCAGGCTATTGACAATAATGTAGGTGTAAATGCTGAGAATCCTGAAGATGCTCAGGAATCCTGGACATATCCGATCCGGAAATATCTCAAAGATGGGGAGATTCCCAAGGGTGAAAACCCCAAAGCTTTTCGCACAAAGGTAGTATCCTATACTATTATTGATAACATCCTATATAGAAGATCTCTTACAGATGTCTACTTAAGGTGCCTAGAAAAGTCAGAAGCTCTCGAAGTACTTGAAGATATCCATAGTGGAGATTGTGGAAACCATACCGGGGGCAGGGCATTGTTCTCTAAGGTTCTTAGATTCGGATATTATTGGCCAACCATGAAGAAGGATACAACAAGATTCTCACAAAAATGCGATGCTTGTCAAAGGCATGGCAATATCCTTCATCAACCCGCTGAGCATCTGTATCCTATAGTATCCCCATGGCCATTCATGAAGTGGGGCATGGATATTGTGGGTAAGCTGCCAAAGGCTCCTGGAGGAAAGGTATTTATGCTTGCCATGACGGATTACTTTTCCAAGTGGATTGAAGCAGAAGCCTATGTTCAAGTAAGAGAAAAGGAAGTGATATCCTTCATCAAAAGAAACATCCTCACCAGATTTGGGATTCCGGCAGAGATTATATGTGACAATGGCTCCCAGTTTATAGGCAAAAGGACTACAAGCTTTTGTGAGAGCTGGGGCATCAAGATGATCACTTCAACACCTGTCCACCCTCAGGCTATTGGGCAGGCAGAATCCAGCAATAAAATCATCATCAACAATCTCAAGAAGAAGTTGGGCTCCAAGAAAGGAAAATGGGCTGAGGAGCTGCCATTTGTTCTTTGGGCAGACAGAACTACACCCAAGAATGCTACTGGCCAGACGTCGTTCTCATTGGTGTTTGGGGCAGAAGCTGTAATCCCTACAGAAATGGTAATCCCGACAGCCAGAGTTAACTGCCAAGATTCTGAAACCAATAGTCAGAATCTCCTTCAGGATCTCGAAACGATTGAGGAGCTCAGAGATATGGCCAAAATCCGAATGGCTTCTTACCAGCAGCGGATAGCAAAATCTTATAACAAGAACACCAGGCTAAGAAGATTCCAAGTAGGTGACTTGGTTTTGAGGAAAGCTTTTCAGAATACCACTAAACTTGCTGACGGGAAGTTGGCACCCAAATGGGAAGGCCCTTACCTTATAGATTCTGAAGAAGGTAAGGGGGCATACCGTTTAGTAAATATGGAAGGAGAACCTCTGCCAAGAGCTTGGAATGCCATCCACCTTAAAGCGTATTTTATGTAAGAATCCCATCGAGAGACTCAGGCAGAATCCCAAGGATCCTCGCTATGCAAATAATCTAAGGTACGTATACTAATCCCATTTCAATAAATTCCTATCATTTCTATAATAAGATTACTGACTTAAGCATCGGAGTGGTGTTAGCTAGGCTAACACCCACCCCTCACCAACCATTGAGTATTTTGCAGATTTTGAGAATCCTAAGTATTTTGGGTATAACCCCAGTTAGAGGCTGATCACCTCTCCCCCGTTTAAGGTATCCTGCATACCTTCTAAGGTTTAAGAGGATTTCACCTCTTCTAAGTTTGGGTAATCGCCAGTAGCGCACGACCCTCGCCAGTGGCGCACGTTGTCCCCCGGTACGCTAAAGGTGGCCGGACCAGTCCACTCCAGGGGTGGCTGACAATCCTGTCACTGGAGGCTGCTGGGTGGATTCTCAAGGTTTATAACACTGACGTGTTATCTAAGGTTTTGACATTTTCATGTCACATACGTTTGGGCTTGTCCCCAGGATATCGGGCTTGTCCCCAGAATTGCACGGGCTTGTCCCCAGAATTGCACGGGCTTGTCCCCAGAAATGCACAGGTCTATTCCTGGATTATTATTAAACTTAACGTATTTTGGGAAGCTTAAGCTTCGGCCGAAGGCCAAGAAGCTTCTTATGATTGTTTCAGGATCCAGAATCAGTTAAGACAAACGCTGAAGGGAGTGTATCCAGGATTTCTAATTCCTGTTAGAGTATGAGGAAAGCTCTTCCCAAGATCACAAGTTTGGGTGAAAATGGGATTCTCGTCGGAATCCCGGAATCAACGGTCTGAAATTCTATAAGGTAACCTGTCAGGATCCCGGTAGGGTTCTCTGATAGGATTCTCGACTTTATACAAATTATTATCTGAATGACTTTCTAAAGGGTAGAATGGTATATTTAATCGATTGGCCTTAACCCTATGAGATTTTGAGCTTCGCCATCAAATTAATAACTAAGTTAGGTGAACTTTTGTCACCAATTCCAAACTTATGAGGTTATATGTCACACCCCGGTCAACGGTTTCGGGTGTGAGCGAGAATGGAATCATAGTCGAGGATACATAGAACACTTCTAATAATTTAAAAACTTCATAAAACATTAATTCGTTTCATTGCAGCGGAAAGAGTAGTGGAAACATCAATGTTTTACAACTTAAAAACATAAGTCTTAAACGATTATTAAAAGCTTAAAACAGTTAAATTGGATAGTCAGGACTATGACTCCAGGGACAGGTCCGTTAGCAGTTGTAAGCCCCATTTGCATGTCTTCCAGAAGTCTTCTCAATTACCTAAGAAATCATGAACATAAAACGGGTCAACATAAAGTTGGTGAGGTTCACAGGTTTAGGACTCGATAGTTAAACAGTTGTAAACAGTTGTAAAACAGTTTCGGTATACTTAAATATTATCAGGGTTTATTGTTGTGGTTGTATGATCTCACCTGAACCTTGATTTCAAATACTAACAGTTTACCCACCCGGCATCTCTTGCCCAGAGATGTTAAACAGTGCAGAATAACTGACGTGTACCCCCAGACAATCCGGAGTCAGAACTGGAGCTACCAGTTAGGGTAGGGTTGTCAACCCAAATAGATCTACTCACTAGCTATCGTTTCGTACAGAACTAATTGAAATCAATTAATGATGGGATTTTCGGTTGTACAAACGTTTATAACGATAATGTACCAAGTTGGGCAATCAGTAAGAGAACAAGTAGTCATACGGCTAACAAGTAAACCATAATATTAAGTAAAAAGCATTTAATCGGTTTTCATGATTTCTCCCCCAAGTATAAAGCAGTTAAAAGGTAAAGGGGCCGTGAAACTCACAGTTTTAGCAGATAAGCGGTATTTAAGCAGCAAAGGACGGTAGCACGTAACGCCCTAAATAATTTAAATAACATATGCATAAGGTCTATGATCATTTGAGTAACATACGTCACCCAAGTGATACCGGTCAAGTCTTGACGATTTAAGTCCGTTCGTATTATCGAAAGCTCGTTATCTTGTATTTATTTATTAAATACATTTATGGTTATTTATATTTATGTTCAATAAATATAAACAAATAATCGTTTTCAATAATTAAATCAAGTCCTGAACATTGAGTAAAAGAAAAATAATAATGTTTATTATTATTTTCACAAGTTCGAATAATTATTTAAATTAAATTTACTTATTCGATTTGTTAATCTTGCAAGTTATAATTATTTTTAATAATTATGATTAACAATCCTTTGATGAATAAAACAAAGTTTAAGTTTCCTTACAAATAATTATTTGTCAAAATAATTATTAACGTTTGTTTTATTTTATAAAACATACATCTTTAAGAAAATCATTTAAGGTTTTTAACATTTAATCATTTCCAAAGGTTGATTAATAATTCAAGTTCATGAAATATTTTAATAGAAAATGTTGATAAGAATATTTACGACGACGCTTGGATTTATAACGTTTGGTTCATAAAACTTGTCTTTTATATAAAATCTTCAACGAGCGTTGGTTCATTTTTGGATACTTTGTTTTCAACAAAGTAACATTAAAAGCCTTTGAAGATATTCAAACAAATGATTTGTCTTGGTTTATTTTTATAAAAATCTTTTATGAAAACATTTATTTTCAAGTGTGACTTTTTATAAAAATGTCCATTTCTAGCAAGTTTCAAGAAAGGTTAAAACTTGTAATAAATCCAAGTATTTATGTCAAATTAATCATTTGACATAAATATTATTCTTATCAAATCTAGCATTTATTTTTATTCTTTTTGTCCATTCATTAAATCATTTGACATAAATTCATTTCTTACTAAATCTAGTAAGAACATATATTCCTTTTGTCCATTTTTATAAATCACTAGTTACTTTAGTGATTTAGGTTTATTTTTAAAGTCCATGGTTCTTATATATTTGTTTATTATAATTTCATGTAACAAGTTAACATAATATAACATGGTTTATATATAGTTAGTTAACATTTTTACTAATCATCATGAAATAATAAAAATCAACCAACATTCATGTGTTGGGACCAAATATATAATTAAATGCAATCTACTAACATAAAATGTTAGGACAATAAAATGTAAATCTACTAACACAAATACTTGTGTTAGGACCAAAAGTAAATAATAACAAGTAACATTATTTAGTCTTTTAACTTAAGGTTATGTAAATTGTATATGAGTAACCATGATGATCTTGGGTGCACTTGAATACTTTCCATAGATTTCTTCAAGTGTTTCACCCCATTCTCTTGGCTACTTTAAGTTCCTAGAACACCATGAGAATGTTTAAAGATCATAAGAAGAATGGAGGTTAAGAGAAAGAGTTGTGTTAGTTGTTTCTTGCAAACCAAGCGTTCAAACATAAAGATTAGAAGTTTTGATCATGGTGGTTAGTTGTCAAGACTTGGGGTTTTCATTTGGGTGGTGAATCATGATAGAAAATATAGATGAAGAGGGGTTTAGAATACTCACAAGGATGTGAGAAGAAAACCGAAAAAGGGGGTGGGTGGCGGTGGTCCGGCACGGCGGAGGACGGCGGCGGCGGTGGCCGGTTGGTGGTCCGGCGGTGGGGCTGGGGTCTTCTCGGCCGAAAGAGGGGAGGAGAGGGGAGAGAGTGGAGGTGTTGGTGTGTTGGGTGCAAGGGAACAAGGTGGGGGCTTGGCTCCTCTTTATACTAAAGTTTAGCATAATTACCCATTGGGTAATTATGTGTTGTCATCTCCCCCTTAATCCCTAGCTAAACCCAAGAGTTAGTCAATTGTTTTTATAAGTTTTATAAAATCTAGGGGCTTTTATAAAATATAAGTGAGTTAGGAGTTAATAAAAATCATAACTTTTTAAAATATAAAACAATTATATTTTATCAAATTGGATGGTGATTTTTATTTTATAAATGTTGTTAACCCAAGTTTTTATAAAAACATAAGTGGTTTAAAAGATTGGTTAAGTTTTATAAAAACTTGTTAAACATGTGGGCTTCCAAACAATTAGTTAGATTTATTTGAGATTGGGCCTAAGCCCAATCGGTCTCTATTTGAAAGAATGGGCCGAAGCCCATTCGTTTTTGGATATGGACTGGGCCGAAGCCCAGTCGGGTTTCACAAGAGGGACTGGGCCGAAGCCCAGTCGAGTTTACGTGTGGGACTGGGCCGAAGCCCAGTTGGGGTCGCGAGGCGGATTGGGCCGAAGCCCAATCGGGTTTGTGATGCGGGCCGCGAAGAAAAGAAAAGAAGCATTGGGCCGGGTTCGGCCCAATGTGTCTCGGACCTCGGGTCGGGTTTCCGGCTTCGGGGTTTTACTCGACTAGTTGTCACGAGCGTTTGGTTAAATTTTCGGGTGATTCCGGACATTTTTGAGTTTATTGGGCTTACCGGGCCCAATAGGATGAATGGTTTGGAATTCGGCTAAGTCTTGACAACGTAACACTTGTTTTAAGTTCGTAAAATGTTTTAAGTTCATGAAATGACTTAACAGTTTCGGATCGTTTTGATAAAATATAAAATGTCAAATTTTATATTTATTTTCTTAGTGTTGAAATTCCATATTTAATTTTACGACGGACGTTATAATTTACGTACGTGTATATTCTAGTTTAAACGCGGAAATTTGAAGTCGGTTAATCATTTGACTATCACAGTTAATCATGTATTAAAGCAGTAAATCACATAACTAATACGTAATTTAAAAGTCAACGAAAGTCAACGGAGAGAGGTTTGACCTGATTCGGACGGGTTGTCACATTCTCCCCCAGTTAGAAGAATTTCGTCCCGAAATTCAGTCTCGGTTACTGGTGGACTGCGACGTTCTCAAACAGGCGTGGATACTTTCGGCGCATTTGATCCTCGCGTTCCCACGTATACTCTGGTCCTCGTCTAGAGTTCCATCGTACCTTTACTATGGGAATGCGGCTATGCTTCAGCTGTTTGATTTCTCGATCAAGTATCTCCACGGGTTCCTCAATGAAGTGTAAGGTTTCGTCCACTTGAATCTCATCAAGAGGAACGATGAGCGTTTCATCAGATAAGCATTTCTTAAGATTACAGACATGAAAGACATTGTGAACGCTGCTTAGCTCGGCAGGCAGGTTCAAACGATAAGCTACTGGTCCGATGGTTTCAGTAATTTCAAAGGGACCGATGTAACGAGGGTTGAGCTTTCCTCGTTTGCCGAACCGGATGACACCTTTCCAAGGTGACACCTTTAGCATGACACGATCACCCTTCTTGAAGGCCAAGGGTTTTCGTCGGTTGTCGGCGTAGCTCTTTTGCCTGTCTCGGGCAGCTCTCAGGCGATCTCGGATCCGGAAGATTAATTCAGTCGTTTCGAAGATTAGCTCGGGTCCAGTCAACTGACTGTCGCCAACCTCATTCCAGCAGAGCGGAGATCTGCACTTTCTCCCATAAAGTGCTTCGAAAGGGGCGGCTTGGATGCTGGTGTGATAACTATTGTTATATGAGAATTCAGCAAGAGGGAGGTGCTCGTCCCACTTAGGTCCGAAATCTATCACACATGCTCTCAGCATATCCTCAAGCGTTTGGATCGTTCTCTCACTTTGGCCATCTGTCTGTGGATGGTAGGCAGTACTCATATCAAGTCGAGTACCCAAAGCTTTCTGTAGAGATTTCCAGAAATGTGCGGTGAATCGACTGTCTCGGTCGGATATGATGGATTTGGGCACACCGTGGCGCGAGACGACTTCCTTTATGTACAGCTTGGCTCGTCTATCCATCTTATCCTTCTCATTGACCGGTAAGAAGTGTGCTGACTTCGTTAATCGATCGACTATCACCCAGATAGCATCATAACCAGATCTAGACTTAGGCAATTTTGTGATAAAGTCCATGGAAATCTCTTCCCATTTCCATTCAGGGATCACTGGTTGAGTCAACAATCCAGAGGGCTTCTGGTATTCGGCTTTGACCTTCGAACATGTTAAGCACTTGCCGACATAGGTGGCTATCTCGGCTTTCATGTTAGGCCACCAGAACTGTTTCTTCAGGCCGTGATACATCTTGTCTGATCCGGGATGAATGGAATATCTCGATTTGTGGGCTTCATCGAAAATCAATTGCCTTAACCCTCCATAGACAGGTACCCATAACCTATCCATGAAGACCCTGGTTCCATCAGGTTTCTCTTCTAGTTGCTTCTCCATTCCACGTAAACCTTCTTCAGTTAGGTTCTCTGGTTTCAGGGCTTCAGTTTGTGCGTCGCGCACTTGAGAATTAAGGTTTGAGTGGATGGTCATGCCTAATGCTCGGACGCGGCGAGGTTTAGCATGTTCCTTCCTGCTTAAGGCATCGGCTACGACGTTAGCTTTGCCTGGATGATAACGAATCTCGCACTCGTAATCATTCAGCAGTTCCACCCATCGGCGTTGTCTCATATTCAATTCCTTCTGATTGAAAATATGCTGGAGGCTCTTATGATCGGTGAATATGGTACATTGGGTACCATAAAGATAGTGCCTCCAGATTTTGAGAGCAAAGACGACGGCTCCGAGTTCTAAGTCATGAGTGGTATAATTCTTCTCGTGAATTTTCAATTGCCGTGATGCGTATGCGATGACCTTCTCTCGTTGCATCAATACACACCCTAAACCTTGATGCGAGGCATCGCAGTAGACAACGAAGTCTTCGATTCCATCAGGTAGTGACAGAATCGGGGCATCACAAAGCTTCTGCTTCAGTAACTGAAATGCTGCTTCAGTCTTGGCATCCCATATAAATTTCTTATCTTTCTGGGTCAGGGCGGTGAGTGGCTGGGCTATCTTCGAGAAGTTCTCGATAAATCGGCGGTAATAGCCAGCAAGACCTAAAAATTGTCGAATCTCGGTTGGAGTCGTTGGCGTGCTCCAATCCTTGATTGCCTCAATTTTTGTGGGATCCACGTGGATTCCTCGATCATTGATCACATGGCCCAGAAAGTGAACTTCGCGAATCCAAAAGTCACATTTGGAAAACTTCGCGTAGAGTTCTTCCTTCTTCAGCAACTCCAGAATAAGTCTCAGATGTTGTTCGTGTTCTTCCTTACTACGGGAGTAGATAAGGATGTCGTCAATGAACACGATAACGAACTTATCCAGGTAGGGTTTGCATACGCGGTTCATCAGGTCCATGAACACCGCAGGTGCGTTTGTCAAACCAAATGGCATTACGAGGAACTCATAATGGCCATAGCGTGTTCTGAATGCTGTCTTCGAAATGTCTTCATCTCTAACCCTGAGTTGGTGGTATCCTGATCTTAGGTCGATCTTGGAGTAGAAGCTCGACCCTTGAAGTTGGTCAAACAGGTCGTCGATCCTAGGGAGCGGGTAACGGTTCTTTACAGTCAGCTTGTTCAGCTCCCGGTAGTCGATGCACATCCGAAAAGTTCCATCTTTCTTCTTGACAAATAGCACGGGTGCTCCCCACGGAGAGTGGCTTGGTCGGATGAAGCCTTTATCTAGCAATTCTTGCAATTGGCTAGATAACTCCTGCATCTCAGAAGGTGCCAGACGGTACGGGGATCTGGCTACGGGGGCGGCACCTGGGGCTAAGTCAATGCGAAACTCCACTTGTCGCGTCGGCGGTAAACCTGGCAAGTCTTCGGGAAAGACTTCCGGGTATTCGCGGACAACGGGAACATCGGCTATGTTCTTCTCCTTTGGTTTCTTCTCAGTTACGTGTGCTAGGATGGCCTGACATCCTTTACGAAGGAACTTTCGTGCCTTCATACTAGATATGAGGTTTAGTTGGGTTCCACTCTTCTCGCCTTGTACGTTTAGAGTGTTGCCATCTTCGAGTGGCATCCTAACTAATTTCTCATGGCACACGATTTCCGCACGGTTCTTAGATAACCAGTCCATGCCTATGATAACATCAAAACTTCCTAGTTCTACAGGCATCAAATCAATGCTGAAGGGATGATCGGAGAGTTCTAATGAGCAATTGGGATAAATAATGCTAGTTTCTACTAATTCTCCGTTTGCTAATTCTACTGTGAACTTAGTGTCTAAGGCAACAGGGGTAATTTCGAGTAATTGACCAAATTCGGTAGACACAAAGCTCCTATCAGCACCAGTATCGAATAAAACGGAAGCATAATGATTGTTTAGTAGAAACGTACCCGTCACCGTGTTGGGGTCACGGCGAGCCTCTCCGGCATTGATTACAAAGGCTCTTCCTCTAGCCTGATTCGGGTCCTGGTTTCCTGCCTTCGGGCAATCCTTCTTGTAGTGCCCGGTGGTTCCGCAACCGTAACAGGTGCGCTTCGGACAGTCCCGTGCTACGTGCCCTTTCGTCTTGCAGATGTTGCAGTAGACGTTGCCACAATCAAGTGTGTGGTGGAGATTGCACTTGTTGCACAGAGGTGCTCCACCGTTGTATCCAGTCTTTCGGACAACATGGGCAGGGGTAGTAGCAGCAAAGACCTTCACAGTTTCAGCTTCCTTGGCAGGGGCCTTATCATCGCGGTTCCTCCAGAATCCGCGTTTCCGCTTGTTATCAGGTTTCTTGTTGGTGGGAGGAGTGGTACTGGTTTCAGGGGCCTTGTTCTCAGACTTCTTCTTGTCAAAGTTCACACCTTGACGGTTGGCTTGGTAAATCAGGTTGTGTGCCAGGCGCACAGCATCCTGAAAAGTCTGAGGGTTTGAGGAAAGGACATTCCCCTGAATATGAGGCGCAAGTCCCCAGATGTACCGTTCAATCTTCTTGTAGAGAGGAGTGATCATGGTCGGACAGAGATGAGCGAGCTCACGGAACCTCTTGGTATAGCCGGCAACGTCGGCTCCGTTCATGGTGAGGTTCCAGAATTCAGCTTCGAGCTTCTGAAGCTCTTCTCTAGGGCAGTACTCATCGCGAAGCAGCTGTTTGAGCTCGTCCCAAGTCATGGCATAGGCCAAATCAGTCCCCATAGCATCGGCATGGGAGTTCCACCAGGTCAGAGCGCTATCAGTTAGAGCGCAGGTGGAATACTTGACCATGTACTGCTCGGGGCAGTTGCTTATGCGGAAGACGGACTCCATTTTCTCAAACCAGCGAACTAACCCAACAGCGCCTTCAGAACCCTTGAAATTTGAGGGTTTGCAGTTCATAAAGTCCTTGTATGAACATTCACGGGGGCCTGCAATTGTTAGATTGAAACGTTGAATACAATTTAGGAAAATTGTAATCGAGTGTCTTTCTAACATTGGTTAATTCGTACTTACCGCGCGCCCCATTGTCGTTTTGACGCTGGGCTTCCGCAGCGGCAACAGTTTCTGCTACGCGATTAGCAATCATCTCCTCGATTTCCTCGGGAGTCATAGGGGGAGGAGGTGGAGGAGGTGAAGAGTTCCTGGTGGTTCGGCGTCTCGGTGGCATGATTTTGCTTTAAGTTACAATTGTCAACATAAAGAAAAATTTAGATAATATGTAAATGGGGTTATTACATGCTCGAGAATAACTGCCACGACATACATCAACTGCCAAAACATTTTCACGCAACACAACCAAGAACATAAGATAGGAATGGTGAAGTGATACAACATGTCATAACAATATAATTACACAATCACAACATAACTATAACATGAACATAACATAAACATACACATGAATCATAACATAACAAAAGATTTTCCCATAGCATAATCATCGGAATTCATACATCAAGTTTGTTACCATATTACAGATAAAACACATCCAAAATAACAAGTTTGCATCGTGGGCTCGCAGTCCCAATCCTGACTAATGCTAACATGTTTCATCTATAAAATGGCTATCAAAAGATACTAGGTCTCATCTACCTAGAATGCTGGTGGGGGTGGTGGAGGTCCTGGGGGCATGAAGAAGACCGGTGGCCTCTGGGTCAAGGCCTGGAGAGTGGCGAGAAGTCGTCCGGAGACGAACTCCAAGGCAGAGACTCTCCCCTGCAGCCTCTCGTGCGAGAGAAGCAGGTCAGTCGTGGCCATGCTGACCCCAGTCATGTGGGCATGGAGGGACTCCATGGCGCCGTCAGTGGCGCGCATGCGCCCGGTCAGCTCAGCCATCTGGTTCCTGAGGTGAAACACCTCAGTGGCTGCAGGTAGCTGACCGATATCGGCGTTCAGCTCCCCCAGATCGGCCTCAAGGCGTCTCAAACGAGCCACCAGTAATGGGACGGTGTCAGGGATGGGCTCGTGAGTAAAGGGCGAGATACCCAGAGGCACTCGGCGGAAGGGATCAGGAAGTGAGGACTCTCCCCGATCATAACAGCTCGGGAACTCCTCGATGATCCGCCAGTGCTGGATCTGGTCGGGTATCCAGGCGAGGTGGGGTAAATCGAACACCTGGCGCCGCTTGGGCGCGGGCTCACCAGAGGTACGTCGGACCTCCCTAGTCCGGGATGGGCCAGCTGCCCGTCCCGGGGTAAATCCCCGTCTGCCGCCACCAGGCGTGGCGACAAAGGTCTTCACAGACCGATCTCGGCCTGCGAAGGGGTCGGCGGAGCTAGTGGCATCCGCAGTGGCTGCACCGCCAGCAGTGGCGGTGGGAGCAGGGTGGTCGGGGGTGTCGTCGGAGGTCCTACGCCTGATAGGACTCAAGAAACCTGCTGGTATAGGGTTCGGGCGTATGACTCCCACAGTGGCGCCCTCTGTCTCGGGGCTGGAAGGGATGTAGTCTTCGGGTGATGGCGTGTACTCAACACTGGGCTCCTCCTCAGAATCGGCAACGCAAATGACCTCTTTCGAAGCCATCACTGCGAAAATATTCCAAAAAGGAACTGTGTCAGTAACATCATGGTAAAGTGGTAACACATAAGTAAACATAAGCAAGCATATGAGGTCTTGACATGCAAATGGCAGCTTCGGAGTGGGTTATAGTCCAGGCTTGGTTTTTGTTTTGTTTTGTTTGTTTGTTTATCCTGGTTCGCTATAACCACGGCTCTGATACCAATCTGTCACACCCCGGTCAACGGTTTCGGGTGTGAGCGAGAATGGAATCATAGTCGAGGATACATAGAACACTTCTAATAATTTAAAAACTTCATAAAACATTAATTCGTTTCATTGCAGCGGAAAGAGTAGTGGAAACATCAATGTTTTACAACTTAAAAACATAAGTCTTAAACGATTATTAAAAGCTTAAAACAGTTAAATTGGATAGTCAGGACTATGACTCCAGGGACAGGTCCGTTAGCAGTTGTAAGCCCCATTTGCATGTCTTCCAGAAGTCTTCTCAATTACCTAAGAAATCATGAACATAAAACGGGTCAACATAAAGTTGGTGAGGTTCACAGGTTTAGGACTCGATAGTTAAACAGTTGTAAACAGTTGTAAAACAGTTTCGGTATACTTAAATATTATCAGGGTTTATTGTTGTGGTTGTATGATCTCACCTGAACCTTGATTTCAAATACTAACAGTTTACCCACCCGGCATCTCTTGCCCAGAGATGTTAAACAGTGCAGAATAACTGACGTGTACCCCCAGACAATCCGGAGTCAGAACTGGAGCTACCAGTTAGGGTAGGGTTGTCAACCCAAATAGATCTACTCACTAGCTATCGTTTCGTACAGAACTAATTGAAATCAATTAATGATGGGATTTTCGGTTGTACAAACGTTTATAACGATAATGTACCAAGTTGGGCAATCAGTAAGAGAACAAGTAGTCATACGGCTAACAAGTAAACCATAATATTAAGTAAAAAGCATTTAATCGGTTTTCATGATTTCTCCCCCAAGTATAAAGCAGTTAAAAGGAAAAGGGGCCGTGAAACTCACAGTTTTAGCAGATAAGCGGTATTTAAGCAGCAAAGGACGGTAGCACGTAACGCCCTAAATAATTTAAATAACATATGCATAAGGTCTATGATCATTTGAGTAACATACGTCACCCAAGTGATACCGGTCAAGTCTTGACGATTTAAGTCCGTTCGTATTATCGAAAGCTCGTTATCTTGTATTTATTTATTAAATACATTTATGGTTATTTATATTTATGTTCAATAAATATAAACAAATAATCGTTTTCAATAATTAAATCAAGTCCTGAACATTGAGTAAAAGAAAAATAATAATGTTTATTATTATTTTCACAAGTTCGAATAATTATTTAAATTAAATTTACTTATTCGATTTGTTAATCTTGCAAGTTATAATTATTTTTAATAATTATGATTAACAATCCTTTGATGAATAAAACAAAGTTTAAGTTTCCTTACAAATAATTATTTGTCAAAATAATTATTAACGTTTGTTTTATTTTATAAAACATACATCTTTAAGAAAATCATTTAAGGTTTTTAACATTTAATCATTTCCAAAGGTTGATTAATAATTCAAGTTCATGAAATATTTTAATAGAAAATGTTGATAAGAATATTTACGACGACGCTTGGATTTATAACGTTTGGTTCATAAAACTTGTCTTTTATATAAAATCTTCAACGAGCGTTGGTTCATTTTTGGATACTTTGTTTTCAACAAAGTAACATTAAAAGCCTTTGAAGATATTCAAACAAATGATTTGTCTTGGTTTATTTTTATAAAAATCTTTTATGAAAACATTTATTTTCAAGTGTGACTTTTTATAAAAATGTCCATTTCTAGCAAGTTTCAAGAAAGGTTAAAACTTGTAATAAATCCAAGTATTTATGTCAAATTAATCATTTGACATAAATATTATTCTTATCAAATCTAGCATTTATTTTTATTCTTTTTGTCCATTCATTAAATCATTTGACATAAATTCATTTCTTACTAAATCTAGTAAGAACATATATTCCTTTTGTCCATTTTTATAAATCACTAGTTACTTTAGTGATTTAGGTTTATTTTTAAAGTCCATGGTTCTTATATATTTGTTTATTATAATTTCATGTAACAAGTTAACATAATATAACATGGTTTATATATAGTTAGTTAACATTTTTACTAATCATCATGAAATAATAAAAATCAACCAACATTCATGTGTTGGGACCAAATATATAATTAAATGCAATCTACTAACATAAAATGTTAGGACAATAAAATGTAAATCTACTAACACAAATACTTGTGTTAGGACCAAAAGTAAATAATAACAAGTAACATTATTTAGTCTTTTAACTTAAGGTTATGTAAATTGTATATGAGCAACCATGATGATCTTGGGTGCACTTGAATACTTTCCATAGATTTCTTCAAGTGTTTCACCCCATTCTCTTGGCTACTTTAAGTTCCTAGAACACCATGAGAATGTTTAAAGATCATAAGAAGAATGGAGGTTAAGAGAAAGAGTTGTGTTAGTTGTTTCTTGCAAACCAAGCGTTCAAACATAAAGATTAGAAGTTTTGATCATGGTGGTTAGTTGTCAAGACTTGGGGTTTTCATTTGGGTGGTGAATCATGATAGAAAATATAGATGAAGAGGGGTTTAGAATACTCACAAGGATGTGAGAAGAAAACCGAAAAAGGGGGGTGGGTGGCGGTGGTCCGGCACGGCGGAGGACGGCGGCGGCGGTGGCCGGTTGGTGGTCCGGCGGTGGGGCTGGGGTCTTCTCGGCCGAAAGAGGGGAGGAGAGGGGAGAGAGTGGAGGTGTTGGTGTGTTGGGTGCAAGGGAACAAGGTGGGGGCTTGGCTCCTCTTTATACTAAAGTTTAGCATAATTACCCATTGGGTAATTATGTGTTGTCATCTCCCCCTTAATCCCTAGCTAAACCCAAGAGTTAGTCAATTGTTTTTATAAGTTTTATAAAATCTAGGGGCTTTTATAAAATATAAGTGAGTTAGGAGTTAATAAAAATCATAACTTTTTAAAATATAAAACAATTATATTTTATCAAATTGGATGGTGATTTTTATTTTATAAATGTTGTTAACCCAAGTTTTTATAAAAACATAAGTGGTTTAAAAGATTGGTTAAGTTTTATAAAAACTTGTTAAACATGTGGGCTTCCAAACAATTAGTTAGATTTATTTGAGATTGGGCCTAAGCCCAATCGGTCTCTATTTGAAAGAATGGGCCGAAGCCCATTCGTTTTTGGATATGGACTGGGCCGAAGCCCAGTCGGGTTTCACAAGAGGGACTGGGCCGAAGCCCAGTCGAGTTTACGTGTGGGACTGGGCCGAAGCCCAGTTGGGGTCGCGAGGCGGATTGGGCCGAAGCCCAATCGGGTTTGTGATGCGGGCCGCGAAGAAAAGAAAAGAAGCATTGGGCCGGGTTCGGCCCAATGTGTCTCGGACCTCGGGTCGGGTTTCCGGCTTCGGGGTTTTACTCGACTAGTTGTCACGAGCGTTTGGTTAAATTTTCGGGTGATTCCGGACATTTTTGAGTTTATTGGGCTTACCGGGCCCAATAGGATGAATGGTTTGGAATTCGGCTAAGTCTTGACAACGTAACACTTGTTTTAAGTTCGTAAAATGTTTTAAGTTCATGAAATGACTTAACAGTTTCGGATCGTTTTGATAAAATATAAAATGTCAAATTTTATATTTATTTTCTTAGTGTTGAAATTCCATATTTAATTTTACGACGGACGTTATAATTTACGTACGTGTATATTCTAGTTTAAACGCGGAAATTTGAAGTCGGTTAATCATTTGACTATCACAGTTAATCATGTATTAAAGCAGTAAATCACATAACTAATACGTAATTTAAAAGTCAACGAAAGTCAACGGAGAGAGGTTTGACCTGATTCGGACGGGTTGTCACATTATACAAAGTAAATAACAAACACATCTCAAAATAATCAAAATACCATAATATTATTAACGATTGCGGGGTTTGAGCTTCCCAAAGTTCGTCCTGAAAACCTCAGGATCCCTCCCCTTGGGAAGCTCACAGGTCAAAAGATTATTGGGAACCCTGGTTTCGTCTTGCAAACTGCAAGATCCCTCCACCAGGATCCCCAAATAGTGTTGTTGCTTGTTCTAACATTGTTTCAGCCAAAGACAAGAAAAGGAAATTGTTTAGAGACATACATCAAAACAAACTGCAGACTAAAAAAGAGGGCTCAGACCGTTGCAATATCCTCATCGCCCATCGCCTTCTCGGGAACCTCCGGATTCCCGCCAGCATCTTCTTCGTCTGCCTTCTCCACAGACTTCTCCTTCTCACCCGCATCAACGCCAGCAGCCTCGACCAAGGGAAGCTTGTCCCCACCAGTTGGGATCCCAGCCTTCTCCAGCTTCTCCAAGGATAGCTTCCAGGCATCGACAGTCCATTTTTGAGCAAGTAAACCCCTCAGCTTGAGCTTCCGCTGCCATCTTCAGCATTTCCTGGAGCACACTGCGAGCAGCTGATTGCTTGGAGACGGCATCCTCCACCTGTGCAGCAACCTGGAACTTCAGCTTCTGTTCTTCAGCTTATGCTCGTAATCCCGGGTTTTGCATTCGGCTAACTCGCCCTGGACCCTGATGGTGTTGTTCGCCTCATCAAGCTTCTTCTGGACCATGGCCAGCTTGGTTTCAGCCTCAATGCATGCTGTGCTAAGCTGCTCGATGCCCTGCAAAAGAGAATTAATGGGGGCAATTAGGAATCTCAGCCATTTGCCGGATGCCGCTAAGTTATGGGAATCCTATGTTTACACTTACCAGTTTTGTCGTTGTGTGCAGGCTTAGAAGCTTATTGCCAGTTTCCGCGGGGCTCAAACCATCAAAGCTCTCCAGGAACACAGTACCCTCAGAACCTTTCCTCTTCTTGCTGGAGGAAGCTGTTTTGGCCCTGGTTGTGGGAGGACGGATGCTGGTCAAAGGTTCAGGCTTCTCCTCCTTCATCTCCAGGTAGGAAGTCAGATCGTCCAAAGAGAATCCAGCTGCAGGCTTGGGAGCTGTAGGTTTGAAATAAAGAAAGCAGTCAGGATTGGGAAGCCTAATTTAAAACACATACTCGAGAAGCTCAGCGACTTACCAGACATGACGGCTTCCGAGTGGTCGATTGAGAAGCTTTGTTCGCTGTTGGCACTCTCGATGGCGAAGGTCCTGTCAATAGGTGGGATTTCCAGGAAAGTAGCGGTTCTCTCCACAGCTTCTTCGGTTACTTCAACAAGGTCAGAAAACTTGGGAGCTGCGAGAAACAACAAAATGTCGTTAGCAAAATTCAGAGAAACATCAAATATAAAACCTAATTCAGTTTCCTACCCTTCAAAACCCATTTCATCGGCAATGAATCACCCCCAACAATGGATTCACGCTTCACAAAAAAGAACTTCCTTTTCCAATCATGGTCATTGTGTGACGCACGAGGAATCAGTTGGGAGTTAGAAGAGCGGGCTTGAAGAACAAAACGACTGAACCCGTGGATTCTCAGGTTGTAGGCAACACAAACTTCAGGAATCCCCATCTCAAGCTTCCGGGAATTGTTCAGATTATCAAGCGAAAACAGAATCCTCCACACCATCGGCATTGTTTGGGAGTAACAGAGGCCGGTGATTTTGAAGAACTCGTTTACGATGGCCGGAAAGGGGTAGGACATCCCAAGTAAAAAAGGGTAATAGAGAAAATAGACCCAGGTGTTGGACATGCAGTCGGCTTTCAATCGAGAATCGAATTGCCGAATGACGGCCGACGCCGGAAAAAGACCGGATTCCTTCAACTGACGGATGTCGTTGTCGGAAAAATTGCAGGTTTCTTCTTCATTGGAGGGGAGAATCCCCTGATCAACGAAGTCCTTGATGCCAAGTGAGGAAGACGGAGTGGCGGAACGAGTATTCTTCTTCGCCATGATCGGAAGAAACGAAAAAGAAAAGATGCCGGAGAAGGAGAAGAAGAACTGACCTGCGACGATGAAGAAGCTCGAAAGGGTTTTTTGGGAGAAGATGGCGAGATTATGATCTCAGAATCTTGTATTTAAAGAAAAACTGATGATAGCTATCCCATCAGTCGGACGCCGAAAAAAACGTCCCATCCAACCATATTTACCGTGATAACGCCGTAATATTCTCAAGTTAAACGAATCTCGCCAGCTGTTAATCTTATCCACAGGCAGCCGAGATTCGAGGGCAATTGTTAGGGGTCAATTTCAGGATGCTTACAGAGAAGCTGCGTGATCCTATGAATCTCATTACAGTTTGGGAATCCCGTCTAATCAGGTATCCTGAAATTCAATTATCGACTAACCCTTATTTTTGCCATGTGTTTTATTCGTTTTCAGGGACGTTAAGGGACTTAACCAATTCCTGAAGACTCGGTCTACAACTAACTGGCACGAGGAGAAGTGGGTCGTATCTTCCTCAACGGTCAAGAGGAGTGGGGAAAGAGGATCCCGAGAATCTCGGATAGTTAGTTGATAGTTATTTGTTATATAATTGAGGACTCGATCAATAGGAACACACACAAGCTCTCATACTCACACTAGCTGATAGAAAAACTCTGTAACACTTAGTCTTGATCGATCAATCCTCCAACCCGTTGTAACGAATTACTTGTTCATCAATAATATTGACTTGGTGGCGGTTTTCCAGCCGACACCCGAGGTTTTTATCCAGGATTCCGAGAGGCAACTCAAAGGATTCTGGAGTTTTCCTCGCTAAAATCCTTGTGTTCTCATCATAGCTTGAATCATTTACTTGTTTGAACGCTAAGCACTCTACCTCACAATCTAAGTTTGGAATACAGGATTCCTAAGTGAATTTTTGACCAAAACAATACTTAACATCGTTAAGTTTTTTATCTATTTCTTTTCAACCCCAATCTTTAATCCACCATAACTTCTTCAAATCTTGATGAAAAAGCAATCTGCAAGTTGTTATGAACTCGTGACGAAAAACCAAACAAAACTAGATCGATATTGCTTAGGTTTTAAAGAGATTATGATGATGAACAAGAGCATCGAAGTTATGTATTTTCATGACTTTGGATAAAAAAAAATTGAGCATCAATTCCATTGTATTTGTGCTATTAGTCGATTCCGGCAGATTTAAATATGTTCTCACAAATCTACAACAAGTTACGGAATTGATTTTCATGGAGTTTTGATCGGATTTCAAATTTTATAACTTCATCTTCTTCATGAAGCTTCAACAATGGTGGATTGACCAATTCCTGATGGTTTTCAATGATTCTTGTTGCTATAGATTCAGTTTTTCATCTCGAGTTCATAGCAACTTACGGATTGAATTTTCATCAAGATTTGAAAAAGTTATATTGGATTAAAGATTGGGGGTTGAAATGAAATCTTAAAACCGTTAAGTTTTTTAACGGTCGGACCATTATAAGTAAATATGATAAAAGTTGGGACCACTGAGAGTTATTATTAAAAGTAAGATTATTATCGGCCAACCCTCAAAAGTTGGGATTATTTAAATCCAATCTTCCAACTTAAAATTCAACTTAAATTCAGAATTATTGACAAGAATAAGCCCTTAATGTTGATTTGTATATAAACTGTCTATATGTCCCGTTAGGCATGTGTAACATATTTAGAGACAACAAATCAAAACGGATGAGAAATAATTAATAATTAGTCATTCATATTGTGATATGTTTGGTCATTAGTGAATCTCGTCTTCATTATGAGCTCTTAGAAAAGACTTATGAGAATAGACCTTAAGTTATAGGATCCTTAAGCGTATCATGAATGTTTTCAATAAAAGGACTCAGTTTCCTCTATTTGTTCTTAAATGAACAATAATCTTGTATCGAAAATTAAATGCAGCTCTGCTCAAAACTGTTACGATTTTAAGAGATTATGGTAGCTGACTTTATCACAGTAAGTCTTCAATATGTTATATTGGAATTATGGAATTATGAGTCTAACTGATAAATTTACCAAGAACATCTAATGACAAACATATTGTGTCACAATAACTAAGGGTAAACACAATACCACGGGGAAAAGGGTGTGGGGCGGTGACTTGGCAAGTGAAGTGTGCGGGGAACACCACCGCGGGTGGTGCGGGGTTAGTGCGGCGAGGAGGAGGGTGGTGCCTCTTCCCCGAACTCCTCCAAATTATTTGCTTCACCCTTTCTCTCTATCTCTCTCATCCATTCACTCTCTCTCTTCCTTTTTTATTAATTTTTTAATATTAAAAAGTGAAATGGGGTGTAGGGTGAGTATTGTGGAGGTAAAATGTAAAAGTATGGGGTGATGATATGGAAAAAAAAGTGTGAAAAGAGTGGGGTGAAGCATGACCATTGCTATTAACCTAAGGTTATTGTTATTAGGTTCTTTTATGATTCTGCCAATTTGTTGGAGGAGAGATAGAGAGATCTGTTATTTGTATAGCATAGTTTCTGTGCTTGGTGGGACACCTGAGGCTGCCTTAAAAATAATAATAACATGTGAGAAGCCGAATTTTTTATATTTATTTAATAGGATATAGGAAAAGTAGCGGGGTGTTATTGAAATATTGGGTACGGAGTAGAATGACAGAAATTGTCGTGGGGAGAGGGGATGGAAATGGGGAATGGATCATAAAATTAAGCTCATAATATTCAACTAGTGTCATAATATTCAACTAGTGTACAGGATTGCTATGCATCAGTACCACAACTGCTTGTTTTATATGTTTAATATTAAGAAATTGGGTCCTGGTCCTCCTGGATGTTTTCTCTAACTGTTTTCTTGCAAGTTAGCAACTACAACAATCGTTTTGTTTTATATTTAACAAGATGTTTACCCCCTGCGTGTTGCTACGGGGTTGAATTTGTATACTGAACGAAAGTAAAAAAAAATGTAAGTGGTATAAAACGTAAAAGTTTAAAAGTCTTATGGTGAAAGTTTAAAAAACGAAAGTAGAAAAGTTACAAATTTCGTGCTCAAAGTAGAAGACAAAAAAAACTTAAAACAAAAAAAAAAATTAAAAGTTAGAGGGTTAAAAAATTAAGGAGTATAAAACGTAAAAGTCTAAAAGTCTTGTGGTGAAAGTATAAAATTATAAAAATATACTAAGTTAAGTGGTATAAAACGTAAAAGTCTAAAAATCTCGTGGTGAAAGTATATAAAATTATAAAAGTATACTAAAAACGAAAGTAGAAAAGTTAAAAGTATTCGTGGCCAAAGTAGAAGACAACAAAATTTTTAAAAAAAAAAAGTTTAAAACTTAGAGGGTAAAAAAGTTAAGGGGTATAAAACGTAAGAGTCTAAAATTCTTGTAGTGAAAGTATAAATTATAAAAATATACTAAAAACGAAAGTAGAAAAATTAAAAATTTTGTGGCCAAAATAGAAGACAACAAAACTTAAAATAAAAAAAATCTTAAAAGTTAAACGGTACAAAACGTAAGAGTATGAAACATATGTGGCCAAACTTTGAAAACTAAAAGTTTACTATTTCGTTAAAAAGAAAAAAAATAAATTATAAAAGTTTAAGGATAGAAAGCGTCAAATCATCAAAATCACGTGGCCAAAGTTTGAAAAATAAAAAATATAATATTCAACAACCAATTTTCATTGTATTATATATAATTTCCTACTTTAGAATACTTTGCGGCGGCAATATTGTAGGTACATAAAAAATTTAATAAATATATATATCGACGGGTAGTAAAATATGTACCAATTACAATACAAGAAATAAGGTCATTAGTAGCGACATCAATAGTGATAACACGAGTAATAGCGGTGACATCAACAACCCTGACACCTTTATGCAAGTGTATGAGATAAATCTAGTCGTCCAATAAAGATCAAGCGGCTAGGGCTTGTTCGTACATTCGGAAATAGCGGCGACACCTTTAGCTGCGACGCGTCGCCACTATTTCCCAAAAAATATTTTAGATTTCCTTTCACCCGGCTTCTTCTTCCTCGTCTCCCTTCAAACATAGGCGCAAAAAAAGTACAAACTACAAGAAAAAATATGTTTTACGTATAAAAGGGGAATGGTGACGACTTTTTTAACGGTGATTGGGTCAATAGCGGCGAATTTTTAGTGGCGCACTAAAAGGTCGCCACTAAAGGTATTAGCGGCGACATTTGAAGTGATAGTGGCGACATCCATCTCCACTAAAGCTCCAATTTCTTGTAGTGACTCCGCAACATAAAAAATAATGTAACCCCGCCCTATACACTCAAGCTTTAACCCAAAATCAAAAACACGTAACAGTACTTAATCCTAAACTATACATTCTAAAACATATAAGAATAACATTAATTAAAATTAAACATTAGAAACGTAAACAAGAAACACACATCACTTTATCACTCAACAATGAAAAAATTTGCGTTCAAAAATAAACAAGAAACATAAAAGGTAAAAAAAAAACTCTAGGGGAGGAGTAGGATGGATCTCGGGTTTTGGAATAGGAAACATAATACTTTGATAGAGGTTTCAACTTTTGATTTTATGGGTCATCTTGTGTTGTTTTGCCCTTTATACAAAATAAAAATTTTATTTTCATTATTTATCTATTTTATTTTATTTTATTAATATATATACTTTTTTAATCTTTTATTTATTTATTTATTTATTTTATTATTATTTTTTTATAAATAACTCTTTTTGGGACAAACTCAACACAAGATTATTTTTAACCAACAGTTTTCATGGTTTTTCAGATTTTATGTGGCCCAAACGTCTGTGTCATAGAGTTGACGCGATTTCTGTCACTTTGGAAATAAAGCAATTTGATACGCTCTCAGACGAGGAGATATCTGATGTGTGTGAAAGTGTATATAAAATTTGGTCATACACTATCAGGTTTTAAATTTATAAAAATGGTTATCCACCTAGGGACTATACACACATGTAGGCAAGTATACCTGCCATGTATAGTATAGTGTTGGTAAATACCGAACCTCAAGGACACGTTTTATGCAAAACAGTTGGTCTTTAGTTAAGTCGGTTTATTTTTGTATTTTGAAAATATGAATTTGAAATGTGGATGGTTTTAAGTGAACAGATTGAGGATTGGGTTTGTTTGATTCAGTAGTGTAAGAGGATTGCTTAGGCAATGACTCCCCCACCCAGGTTTAATCGATTGTATCGGTTTTGTGCATATGCCTTGTCGCTTATGTAAATTGGGTTCCTAAGACAAGGCGACCTAATTCCTATGGACTGATTCACTATTAGGGTTATAGACAGGCCCTAAATGGTTACTAATGGTCCATGGTGAAGTGTAGACAAGTTGGTTATGGATTTGAAGTGCCCTAGGCTAAGTCCCGAGTTACCGGTGACTCAACTCACAACTGGTCGAAGGGTTAGGGTATGGATGATCCTAACGGTTCTAGGGTTGTGAAGCTGTTAAGTTCTATGGATCAATTGACCCAGCAGATCCTAGACACGACTAAGTAAGGGCAGACCCGACCTATCGGTGACTACTTGGTTTACTTGACAATGTCGAGGGTGGCTACTGGCAAAGGGTAGGTACTTCCTCACTCAGCCCTAAGGGTTGGACTCCTGATAGGTGACTAGGGTTCTTAACGATCGTGACTATTGCTAGTTCACGCGTACGCCGCAGATTCTGTGGGCCGGTTATACAATAGGATTCCTGATCGATCGGTGCACTGCAACCTAAAGATGAGGGTCCCACAAGTGTGACACCTCGTCCGAAACCCTAGGTCAAACCTCTTTACTTTGACTTTTAATTAAGTATTAATGTCTATTAACCGATCTGATTACTGTTTAAAATGTTAATTACTGTACCTGACCGTTAACTGATGACGTAAACCTAATCCCACGTTTGTACTAAAAGCGTATACTCGTAAATTCCAATAACAAGGAAATTAAATATTAAATGTATTTTTATATTTTATCCGGAACTGGTGTCGAACGTTTATATAATCGACACGTCGAAACTGATGAGCGATCATACGTTTAGAACTATTCGGTTTTAAACAACCTGGACGATCGAGCTTAAAACTGTTACAAACTGGCAAACTGAAAACGTTATCCGTAACCCGTCTGAAAAACTGAAAAACGCAACTGATTTCTGAAAAACTTGTATAATCAACTTAAACAATTATTTTTATGAAATAAAAACGTCACAAACTGAAATCGTTGTCAAGACTTATGCCTAAACCCCAACCGATCACCCAATCGGGCCTGACTTGGCCCAATGAGCCGAAAATAATGAAACCGAGCCCGAAACCTTACCCGTTACATAATCTTGATAAACCGAGTGATCGTGGCTATCCGTAATCTCAACCGATACACAACGGGCCCGGACCACGAACCGGTGCCACGTTTGGACCCGTATGGCCCAAAACCGACAATTGGACCCAAACACATTTTTCCCTGAATTATTAGGCCCACTATAAATCCCAAGCCCAATGTATTAATTTAATGATGTTGGCCCATTAACTTTTTATTTTTATAAAAGATGACACCACCTTTAATTTTTATAAAATTTGTCATATACTTGTAAAATCTTTATAAATGGAATGAATTATAAAACTTGTGGATTATTTCACCTCAAATATTTATAAGTTTTATAAACCTTCACAACACTTAAATTTCTTTTATAAAAACATGACAAGTTTATAAAAAGTAGTCACCTACATGTATTATTTCTATATAAAACTTATTAGATATTTAGAAAATAAATGGTGTGAGTATGATGTGAACACATCACTCTCATTTTCACCACAAGCTTCACCAACCCTCACCTTACTTTTCTCCTCCTTTTCCCTTTTTCACGGTTCCTCATCACCACCACCTTTTCTTTTCTTTTTCTTTTCAACCAAGACACTCACATATATATATATATATATATATATATATATATATATATATATATATATAAGAATGAAGGAGTAAAACAACACACCACCGTGAACCACCATCTCCAATACTCTTCCTCTCGGTGAAACAACCACAACCCAAAACCACCACCGCCACCTTTATCCTCCACCCTCCTTTCCCTTCTTTTCTGCCATGAACCACAGCCCAACCACCATCACCTTCAGCCATCGCAACCACCATCTACCACAGCCCTTCCTCATCCCTTGTTTCTCCTCTCGACACAACACAGCAACCACCTCCACGACTGCTGCTACTTGCTGCCGAGAGCTGCTGTTGCTGTTGCCGAGAGCTCCTGCTGCTGCCGCCGAGAGCTGCAGCTGCTACTGCCGAGAGCTACTGCTGCTGCCGCCGAGAGCTGCTGCTGCTACTGCCGAGAGCTGCTGCTGCCGCCGCCGAGAGCTCCTGTTGCTGCTGCGGTGCCCCTGCTGCCGTTGCTGTTCACTGCAGCGAACCGCCACCAGCCATCTCTCTTTCTCTCGGTTTCACCCTCTCACTCATTGTGAGTCTATTAAACCATTCTCGATTATGTTTTTAATACGTTTTAAACGTCCCAAATGATCCCCGAGTCTTGACAACAAATCCTTTAAAACCTTAAGTTTTTATAAAGATCAAGGTCATCTAATCGACTCATATATTTTTCCTTGATTTTCTTAAACCCTAGTGTTGTAAGGTTTGAAAATGTGAAATATTATGTTATTATTTGATGATTTAAATCCAAGGAAATTAAGTTTTATAACTTGCTAAACGAATCATGGTCATCATATGAATTTCTAACATAATAATGTAGTGTTTTACTTAAAATAAAAACCCATTGTTAAACTCACTAGTTAGATGATTTAATTTGATCATATGATGATTTGATGATGTTTAATGTATGATGCATGGTTTATGATCATGTTATGTTATGTTATAAAATACTAGAATTGCAAATTGTGATTTTTATAGTTAATCATCTTGGTTATGGGTTGATATAAGCAAATGACAATTATTCATGGACTAAATATGGTATTAGCGACACTTTTGAACTAGATGGACATTAGAATATGTTACTCTAACTTGGGACATAAAATGATAACTTAGAAACATTTAAATGAATTTTCATGGTTAAATATTTAAGTTAGTAAATTTATAAAAATTACTTGGATTTTAAAACCATAAAATCTCTCCATGAAACTTAATATATAAAATGGACACATTTTATAAAAAATATGATTTCTAATAAAACAAGACTTAAAATGCTTGTTTTGGATTTTATAGAAAACAAAAATGGATAAAAATATATAAATATATTTTTATATCAAAAATGATGAAAGAGCATATTTATGTCACTTGACATAAAAAGTATAAATCTTGGATTTTATACAAAAAGTGAAAAATGTTTTATGTTGAGAATATTCTATAAAATGTCTTTAATTGAAAACCCTAACTTTATTTAATAAATAAAGTTATTTAAAAATGATTTTATAAAAAATAAAATCAAAAGACTTATAGAAACTATGAAAAACATATTTTTGATTATTTTAAATAAATCAAAATAATCAAAACGTTTTAACCGGATCAAATGTTTATTTTTAAACGTTTGGAATTGAAACGAAATCTGTAAACGATTTAAAAATGTTTTACGACGTAATAAATCATAAATAATTATTTTCTAAAAATAATTATCCTTATGAATTTTTGAAACCCTAATTTGAGTTAAAATCATTTTAGTTTGTAAATATAATTATTATAATGATAATTAAATTTATATTAACTCAAAACCCTAATTTTCATAACATGAGTTTAAATATTAAAATAATTTTTAATATTTACCTACTTATGTTAAATCATTTAACTTGTAATAATTTAATAAAATTATTTCGACAAGTTAGAATAATTATTCGATACTAATTATCAACTCTAGTTATATATATTATAACTTAACGCGATTAATTATTCAATCGATCGAGCGAACATAATTATTTAAAACGATGTTTAATACTTGATTGAACTGGCCTTCATGATACGTTATCACATGTTCGTTACTTGTATTCAATTTGCATTAAATGCATTTATACGTGAACATTAGCATTTACTGATTTTAAACTGATTAACTAACGGGTTTTCAAACGCTACAAACGGGATTATACGTCAAGACTTAACCGGTATCATTTGGGTAACGTTCGTTACTCAAATGATTATGTGGACCCTTATGCATACTGTCTTATGTTTTATTAGGACTTTACGTGCTAGTTCCCACTCGGTAATCCATCGTCATCACTGAATCATGTGAGTTTCACGGCCCTTTTCTTTACAACTGTTTTACACTTATGGGGGAGAAATCATGAACTGATAAACTGCTTTTTACTTAATGTTATGGTTTACCTGTTAGCCGTATGACTACATGTTTCATTCTGTATCCCAAAACAACTGGTACTTTATCGTTATCAACGTTAATACAACTGAATCCCACTATTAATTGAATTTGATTAGTTCTGCTCGAAACGATAACTAGTGAATAGATCTATTTGGGTTGACAACCCTGCCCAGATTGGTAGCTCCAATCCTAACTTCGTATATTGTCAAGGGGTACACGTCAGTTATTCTTGCCTGTTCGGTATTCTTGGGATAGAATGCCATGAGTGGGTAATCCGTTAGTATTCGAATTTGAGGTTCATGGTAGGATCTTACAACCACGACAGTAAACCAACGTAACATTTAAGTATGCCGTAAACTGTTATCCCAACATGCCGTAAACTGTTATTCCAACATACCGTAAACTGTTATTCCAACATACTGTAAACTGTTTTTACAAACTTATCATAGAATCATAAACCTGTGAACCTCACCAACTTTATGTTGACCCTTTTAAACTCATGATTTCTCAGGTATCTAAGCTTATCATGGAAGATGTGCAAATGGGGCTTCCATGTAACTTTCGACCCTGCTTCACTGGAGTCGTAGTCCCGACCTATCTTAAACAAACTGATTTATGATTTCAATATCAAACTAAGACTTTTATTCAAATGTAAGACAATATCATTTCACCACGACTTTCCGCTGCAACATGAATGGTATTATGTTTTATATGACGTTTGAATTTAGTAGAAGTTGTTCTGTATATCTGCGACTATGATTCTGTCTCGCTCACACCCAAATCCGTTGACCGGGGTGTGACAGATTGGTATCAGAGCCGTGGTTATAGCGAACTAGGTTAAACTAATAAACAAAAACCAAACCTGGACTATAACCCGCTCCGAAGCTACCGTTTGCACGCAAGACCAATTCCTTATCATATTGGTTACGTTAACTTATGTTTTACTTATACGAGTTAGTATTACTACAACTGGTACATTTATACCTTTTATTCTAGATGTTGTTTTCATGTTACCAACTATATTATCTCATGGAATATTATCGTAGATTCCTCTGGAAAAGACACAGTCGTGTCTGAGTACACACATTCACCTGAGGACCATAAACTGTCTAGCCTAGTGCTGGACATTCTCACCGTCGGTACTGTCCGGTAGTCCTCATTACTATCGAATTTTCTGAGACCATTGTGACCCCGTCTCTTAGACGACTCCTCAAACCACCCGATTCCAACCGCTGCTGCTGGTAGTGCGACCACTGCTACTGGTGACATGCCTGAGATATCACGAACAAGCCTTTGCGATAATCAACAATGAGATCACTAGACTCCCCACCTGGACCGATCTGGCGACACTAGAGACCCGTCCAACCGCCATGGAGCATCACCAGGTTTCCACACTTGGTGTTATAGAGTCCTTGCACGCTCGTATGAGTGGTGTCAGCATGGCCTACACAGATCTGCGGTTGGCCAACGAGTCCTTCCAGACGAAAGTCGCTTACGTAGAGGAATTACCTGGGCGAGTGTTCAGTTACATGAACCTCACTGCTCAGATCACCACCACCTTAACTATGCCCTCTGGACCACCACTCTAGATAGCTTGACTAAGAATCTAGACTTTTGATCCCTTCTTTTTGCAATGAAAGATGTTTACATATTTTGTTGTGATGGGACTGCGAGCCTAGGACAAAGACTTATCCTCTTTCGACTATCGTATATCCTATCAGTTAATATGATGGTAATGGAAAGTAGTATTATGAATATGAATATGATTTTCATGTCTAGGATCGATGTCATTACTGTTATTGTCCTTATATCATTCGCGTATGTTGTTCCCCTCTGCTTCCTGTTTCTCGGTTGTGCTTGCACGCGTCGTGTTTTGGGTATCATGGATGTATGTAGTGACAATTATTCTCGCGCATGCAATAACCCCATTCACATATAATCTAGACTTTCCTTTATGTTGACATTAGTAACTTAAAGCGAAGGTATACCGCTTAGACGCCGAGCCAGCAGAAACGCTTCGCCTCCTCCGCCCTTGAGCACTGTTGTGATCGACGAATCGATTGCTCGACGCGTTACTGAAACCGTCGCTACTACTGCAACCCAACGTCACATGGACGATGGGGCGCGCAGTATGAACGAATTAACCAAGGTTAGAAAACTCCAGACTACAATTCCACCAGATTGTGTTAAATGTTTTAACCTAACACTGTAAGCCCTCGTGAATGTTCATAAAATGACTTTATGAATCACAACCTACACATTTTAGAGGTTCCGTGAGCTGTTACCCCTGCCCGAAGGACCGGTTACACCGGTACAGCACCTCTATGCTCCAAATGCAACCTACACCAGACTATCGATTATGGTAATGTCTACTATAACATCTCCAAGGTTAAAAGACATGTAGCACGCGATTGCCCAAATCGCACTTGCTACGATTGCGAGGAAATTAGCCATTACAAAAAGGAATGCCCAAAGGCGAAGAATCAAGATGCTAACCATGCTAGAGGAAGAGCTTTCGTGATCAATGCCGGAGACGGCCATCGTGACCCCAACACGGTGATGGATATGTTTCTGCTAAACAACAATTATACCTCTGTTTTATTCGGTACAGGTGCCGATAGAGGCTTTGTGTCTACCGATTTTAGTCAATTACTTGACATCACCCCTGTTGCCCTAGACGCTAAGTTTGCGATTGAATTTGCAAATGGAGATTTGACAGAACCAGAGTAATCTACCCAGACTACCCGCTGACCATTATTTCAGCACCGACTCAATACCCATTGTTTGAGGGATTTTCAACGTAGTCATTGGAATGGATTGGTTAGCAAAGAACCATACTGAAATGGTGTGTCATGAGGAAATGGTTTGAGAGCCGTTACCAAACGACAACACTCTAAAAGTACGAAACGAAAAGAGTGGAGCAGAACTAGCTATCCTGTCTTGTATGAAGACATAGAAATTCCTCCACATAGGATGCCATGCCATTCTAGTTCATGTCACTAAGAAGAAACTGAAAGAGACGCGTCGAAGACGTTCCTATTGTCTGCGAACACCAGGAAGTCTTTCCAGAAGACTTTCCAGGCTTATCTCCAGCACGACAAGTAGAGTTTCGCACCGACCTAACGCCCGGAGCTGCCCCGTTGCCAGGTCCCCTTACCGACTGGCACTGTCTGAAATGCAAGAGTTATCTAGCCAACTGCAAGAGTTGCTAGATAAGGGATTTATTCATCCAAGCCACTCCCCGTAGGGTGCTCCCGTTTTATCCGTGAAGAAGACAGATGAAACGTTTAGGAAATGTATCGACTACCAAGAGTTGAACAAACTGACTATAAAGAACCGTTACCCGCTTTAGAGGATCGATGACTTATTTGATCAACTTCAAGGATCATACTTCTATCCAAAGATCGATCTAAGGTCGGGGAACCATCAACTCCGAGTAAGAGATGAAGATGTCTCAAGGACAGCGTTTAGAACACGCTATGGTCATTACGAGTTCCTCGTTATGCCATTTGGTTTGATTAAAGCACCGGCCGTATTCATGGATCTAATGAATCGCGTGTGCAAACCATACTTGAATAAATTGGTTATCGTGTTCACCGACGATATTCTTATCTACTCGCGTAGTAAGAACGAACACGAGGAACACTTGAGATTCATCTTAGAACTGTTGAAGAAAGAAGAACCGTACGCGAAATTCTCCAAATGTGATTTTTGGATTCGCGAAGTACACTTTCAGGGTCATGTGATCGACGACCACGATATTCACGTTGATCCGTCTATGATTGAATAAATCAAAGATTGGAGTACTCCCACGACCTCAATCGAGATTCGACAATTCTTAGGTCTCGCTGGCTATTACCGCCGATTCATTGATTTTATTTTAGATAGCCCAGCCTCTTACCACCCTGACTCAGAAAGATAAGAAGTACATCTGGGATGATAAAACTGAAACTGCTTTCCAGTTGTTAGAGCAAAAACTTTGCAACGCCCCAATCCTATTCGTACAGACGAAATCTACGATTTCGTAGTATACTGTGATGCTTCGCATCAGGGCTTGGGTTGCGTACTGATGCAGTGTGAGAAATTCATCGCTTACGCCTCTCGACAACTGAAGATTCATGAGAAAAATTACACGAGTCACGACTTAGAACTTGGAACCGTGTCTTTGCCCTCAAAATATGGAGGCTTACCTCTATGGGACTCGGTGCGTTACATCCACCGATCACAAGAGCCTCCAACACATCTTTAACCAGAAAGAGCTGAACATGAGACAACGACATTGGTTTGAACTGCTTAATAATTACGAATGAGAAATTCGTCATCACCGGGCAAGGCTAACATTGTAGCCAATGCATTAAGCAGGAAGGAACATACCAAACCGCGTCGTGTTCAAGAACTAAGAATGACCATACACTCGAACCTCACGTCACAAGTTCGTGACGCTCAAATCAAAGCTCTTAAGCCTGGGAATCTGGAAACAAATGCATGCGCGGCATGGAGAAACAACTGATTGAAAAGCCTGATGGAACCATGAACTTTTTGGATAGACTATGGGTACCTAGCCTCAGAGACTTGAGAAGCTAGTGTTTGATGAAGCCCATAAATCAAGATATTCCATCGACCCAGAGATCCAACAAAATGTATGTATGAAGGAGTTATACTGATGACCAAATCAAAAGGAAAAATCCAGACCTTAAAAAGGTACGTTGCGTAGTTATGTGACAGATTGTCATCACGCAAGACAAACCTAGGCAATGGTTGAGACAACCATTTCCCACTCGCCGAGTTTCCTTATTGCAATAGATATCACTCGAATATTCAAGCCGCCCCTTTCCGAAGGCTTGTATGGAAGAAAGTTTCATTCGCCCGTTCGCTGGACCGAAGTCAGTAACAGCCAACTGACTGGTCCAGTGATAGTTCATGAAACTACTAAGGAGACCTTTCAATTTATGAACCTTCCAAAAGCCATAGGTAATCTCCAGGAGAACTACGTTTACGCTCGACGCGAACCCTTAGAATCTATAAGGGGGTTCAAAACCTTATAATGGATTATGTCTCAGACGGAGGTAACTAGGCCTGGAAAGCTAGGTATGCTTAAACCTCATCGGTCCCTTGAGATCCTGGAACGGATTGGACCAATGGCCTACACACCCATCTTGTCTAGAACCTATTAAGATCTTAAACTGCGAGACCAATAGACTCGAGACAAACCGCATTTCCATTATTGTTATCATTAAGAATCCTGGTAATCAAGGAAGATTCCGCCCGGTAGCAAATCAATCTAAACTTTTCCATAAGCCATCTTATCCCCGATACATTTCATTTTCCGACAAACTGAAAACTCAAGTATGAGCAAAGCTTAGGCTGATCATGTAAGGCAAATCACAATTGTGGGTGCACACATAATTGTAATTTGAACTGCATGAAAACCCTGGTAGAGCTCATTCATGAGGAATCCTGACTTGTCCAGAAACCTTCATACTCAAAACCTCGTTCATTCGTGTGTCAATCCTCATTCTTTTATCAGACTATTAAGATTTGTCTACCGACAATCATCACAAACCCTTATCCTTTAAAGGGTGATCGCGTCATGTTAAAAGTGTCACCTTGGAAAGGTGTCATCCGGTTCGGCAAACGAGGAAAGCTTAACCCTCGTTACATTGGTCCATTTGAAATCATTGAGACAATCAGACCAGTAGCTTACCGTTTACGCTTTCCCGTATAGCTATGCACTTTGCATGATGTCTTTTACATTAGAAATCTTAAGAAATGCTTGTCTGATGAAACGCTTGTCATTCCACTTGACGAAATCCAGGTTGACAAAACGCCTCACTTTATTGAGGAACCTGTCAAGATACTTGACCGAGCCCTTACGAGAACGAAGCATAGCCGCATTCCCATTATCAAAGTGTGCTGGAACTCATGGCGAGGTCCAGAGTACGCTTGGGAACGCGAGGCTCGAATGCGTCTGAAATATCCTCGTCTTTTCGGAAGAGTCACAAACAACCAGTGATCAAGAACTGAACTTCGGGACGAAATTCTTCTAACTGGGGGAGAATGTGACACCTCGTCCAAAACCCTAGGTCAAACCTCTTTACTTTGACTTTTAATTAAGTATTAATGTGTATTAACCGATCTGATTACTGTTTAAAATATTAATTACTGTACCTGACCGTTAACTGATGACGTAAACCTAATCCCACGTTTGTACTAGAAGCGGATACTCGTAAATTCCAATAACAAGAAAATTAAATATAAAATGTATTTTTATATTTTATCCGGAACTGGTGTCGAACGTTTATATAATCGACACGTCGAAACTGATGAGCGATCATACGTTTAGAACTATTCGGTTTTAAACAACCTGGACGATCGAGCTTAAAACTGTTACAAACTGGCAAACTGAAAACGTTATCCGTAACCCGTCTGAAAAACTGAAAAACGCAACTGATTTCTGAAAAACTTGTATAATCAACTTAAACAATTATTTTTATGAAATAAAAACGTCACAAACTGAAATCGTTGTCAAGACTTATGCCTAAACCCCAACCGATCACCCAATCGGGCCTGACTTGGCCCAATGAGCCGAAAACAATGAAACCGAGCCCGAAACCTTACCCGTTACATAATCTTGATAAACCGAGTGATCGTGGCTATCCGTAATCTCAACCGATACACAACGGGCCCGGACCACGAACCGGTGCCACGTTTGGACCCGTATGGCCCAAAACCGACAATCGGACCCAAACACATTTTTCCCTGAATTATTAGGCCCACTATAAATCCCAAGCCCAATGTATTAATTTAATGATGTTGGCCCATTAACTTTTTATTTTTATAAAAGATGACACCACCTTTAATTTTTATAAAATTTGTCATATACTTGTAAAATCTTTATAAATGGAATGAATTATAAAACTTGTGGATTATTTCACCTCAAATATTTACAAGTTTTATAAACCTTCACAACACTTAAATTTCTTTTATAAAAACATGACAAGTTTATAAAAAGTAGTCACCTACATGTATTATTTCTATATAAAACTTATTAGATATTTAGAAAATAAATGGTGTGAGTATGATGTGAACACATCACTCTCATTTTCACCACAAGCTTCACCAACCCTCACCTTACTTTTCTCCTCCTTTTCCCTTTTTCACGGTTCCTCATCACCACCACCTTTTCTTTTCTTTTTCTTTTCAACCAAGACACTCACATATATATATATATATATATATATATATATATATATATATATATATATAAAAGAATGAAGGAGTAAAACAACACACCACCGTGAACCACCATCTCCAATACTCTTCCTCTCGGTGAAACAGCCACAACCTAAAACCACCACCGCCACCTTTATCCTCCACCCTCCTTTCCCTTCTTTTCTGCCGTGAACCACAGCCCAACCACCATCACCTTCAGCCATCGCAACCACCATCTACCACAGCCCTTCCTCCTCCCTTGTTTCTCCTCTCGACACAACACAGCAACCACCTCCACGACTGCTGCTACTTGTTGCCGAGAGCTGCTGTTGCTGTTGCCGAGAGCTCCTACTGCTGCCGCCGAGAGCTGCAGCTGCTACCAGGGGCGGACCTACCTTAGGTCCAGGGGTAGCCCGTGCTACCCCTTAAACTCGTACACGAAGTGGAAAAAATTTTGAATTTTGAGTTTTTATATGAATATGCATCCCCTTAAGATAGTATTTATATTTATTTTGCTACACGTTAAGCATTGGAACGGCCAGACTAGCTGGCCCGCGATCTGTTTCCCCAAGTGGAACACTCAGGTAGTCAGGTTCGATTCTTGTAACAATGATTTTTTAAAGATAATTTTTAATTCTTTGTTCACATTAACTCTCCAGGCACCTACAAACCAAGTCCTTTGTTTTACACATTAACACCGGCCACTTAATTAGAGATATACTTGCTAAACATTTTGATATTAGATAGAAGTATATAAGTTTATTTAAAACTATTAATAATTTTTTAAATAAGAAAGACATTTTTGGTATCTTATAGCGATTATTGTGATAATAATAATAATTAAACATATATTAGGATAATCCTTGATAATTTAAGCTGCAATTAATGTAATATTTGTGTTCCATTACTTCTATTATATATATGACGATTGAAAAAGTTTTTTTTTAATTAATCTTGTGTTAACTATGAAGATATATTATTTGTTTGAGACGAAACGACGTCGGATTTTCTTAAATTATTGTTTTATGTGCCCATAATATCTTCGTCGCAATGCAAGGTTTTATATACCACTTCTTATAAAACAATAACAAATTTGAAGAAAATCATAGGTCAATTATCAACAAAATGAGATTTTGATGAGTTTTTCATTAAGCAGTCATAACTTGACCCGAGACAGGGACTCGGCCCTTTGAACCCCGCTAGGGGTTGCTGCCTCTCGGCCCTCTCTCTTATGAGCGCTGCCCCTGAACCTCTACCAATATATTTTGTGCTACCCCTTAAAAAAAAATCTAGTTCCGCCCCTGGCTGCTACTGCCGAGAGCTACTGCTGCTGCCGCCGAGAGCTGCTGCTGCTACTGCCGAGAGCTGCTGCTGCCGCCGCCGAGAGCTCCTGCTGCTGCTGCGGTGCCCCTGCTGCCGTTGCTGTTCACTGCAGCGAACCGCCACCAGCCATCTCTCTTTCTCTCGGTTTCACCCTCTCACTCATTGTGAGTCTATTAAACCATTCTCGATTATGTTTTTAATACGTTTTAAACGTCCCAAACGATCCCCGAGTCTTAACAACAAATCCTTTAAAACCTTAAGTTTTTATAAAGATCAAGGTCATCTAATCGACTCATATATTTTTTCTTGATTTTCTTAAACCCTAGTGTTGTAAGGTTTAAAAATGTGAAATATTATGTTATTATTTGATGATTTAAATCCAAGGAATTTAAGTTTTATAACTTGCTAAACGAATCATGGTCATCATATGAATTTCTAACATAATAATGTAGTGTTTTACTTAAAATAAAAACCCATTGTTAAACTCACTAGTTAGATGATTTAATTTGATCATATGATGATTTGATGATGTTTAATGTATGATGCATGGTTTATGATCATGTTATGTTATGTTATAAAATACTAGAATTGCAAGTTATGATTTTTTTAGTTAATCATCTTGGTTATGGGTTGATATATGCAAATGACAATTATTCATGGACTAAATATGGTATTAGCAACACTTTTGAACTAGATGGACATTAGAATATGTTACTCTAACTTGGGACATAAAATGATAACTTAGAAACATTTAAATGAATTTTCATGGTTAAATATTTAAGTTAGTAAATTTATAAAAATTACTTGGATTTTAAAACCATAAAGTCTCTCCATGAAACTTAATATATAAAATGGACACATTTTATAAAAAATATGATTTCTAATAAAACAAAACTTAAAAGGCTTGTTTTGGATTTTATAGAAAACAAAAATGGATAAAAATATATAAATATATTTTTATATCAAAAATGATGAAAGAGCATATTTATGTCACTTGACATAAAAAGTATAAATCTTGGATTTTATACAAAAAGTGAAAAATGTTTTATGTTGAGAATATTCTATAAAAAATCTTTAATTGAAAACTCTAACTTTATTTAATAAATAAAGTTATTTAAAAATGATTTTATAAAAAATAAAATCAAAAGACTTATAGAAACTATGAAAAACATATTTTTGATTATTTATAAATATTATAATTTATATTGGAGGGTATAGACTCATAATTTACTGTGTCTTTACTTATCCAATAAATTTATGACATATCGCATATACAAGGAACCAGAGAAGACACGTATCCTTTAATCAACATACGTGTCATGTTATGTTTTCTTGCCACTCTGAGCCTTCGCTACATGCGTCTTTCATCTTCATAATCTGTGTGCTGTAGTTTAGAAGGGCAAACAACGGTGGCGCTGGATCTGTTGCTCCGATGACATTGATGCTCCGGTTCTTCTTTTCGGTTAGTAATCGTCATCTTGGTTCTTTGAGAATTCAAATCGACTTTTTAATAATTAGGGTTTTTACCTTTTCGTTTCCTCTGATTTGTTCAGATCTTTCAGTTTTCCACTTCCATGTTTCATCATCGGTTTTACCTTCCTTTCCATCTCTTTGATTTGATTGCAGTTTTTGATGGTCAATTTGTTGTGTTATTTAGACAAATAAACTTTTTCTACTTAATTTTGAGGTGCGTTTGGTTTCATTTTTGTTTGTTGAAGAATCATGATTCACCTATACAAATTGATATTGTTTTAATTCATATTTGTTGAATTAATTGGTGTATTTTGTCGATTCTGTCTTTTGTCACTTGAATTCATTAGTTATCACCGATTGCTTCTTCAATAGCTTTGGGTGTTTTAGTGTTGCTGGTTTATGTGCGTACAAAACTCCTTTTCATTCTAATTTTAGAGTAGCTACTTGAGAGATGTTGTATGATTAGCAACATATTTGATATCTATGTACTTTATCATGAGACTTCAACTGTTTCTAAAATCTGCATGCAGCTTCTCTACCCATCAGACTAACAATGACCCGTCTAAATTATCTTTTTATAGCTTTAAGTTTTAGGCAGAAACTAAGGTCCCAATAGACTGAATTGGAATGCCTCATACATTGACAGATAGAAAAAAGGACATAGCTAGCTGATACGGGATAAAGCTCATGCCCAGGACTTGATGCCACATACCACCAATTGTCTTTGTTTTTTGTATGCATGTGTGTGAGTTTTGAATTTCTAAGTTTCTGATTTGTGCTTAGTTGTGTGAAATGATTGATTAATCGTATAGCATACTTTGGCATGGGATGGAACTACAGTAAGATTAAGAATGGCTATTTGCTTTGACTGCGATGAGTCAACGCAAGAGCATCAAGGCTTTGATGCTCTTTATATGAATTGATATTGTTTTTTTTAATGGCAAACTATTCTACTCCTACACTACTCAAAATATTACAATTAAACTCTCCATGCCAAGATTTGATCCTTGGACTTCCCACTAAGAGGCAAACACCTCTACCAAGTGAGCTACTCCCACGGCGAATTGATATTGTTTTATTTCAACTTTTTTTGAATTAATTGGTATTGTTTTATTTCATCGTCACATCCGTTAACCTAAACTCGATTAATATGATATAATATGTCTTTATACTCTATTTATTTCATATTTGTTGAATTAATATGATATAATACTTCTTTATATTACGTTGCAAATCTACCAAATGTTTAGTAACTCAATATTTTAGATAAACAGCTTGATTATTTTACAAAGTCTTCTATATGATTACCAATATTACTAAATAATTTCAAGGGGCTGTTTATAATGTATTTGGCTGTGTGTTTTGCAGATTTATGTTCAGAAGAAGAAACATTTGCAGAAAATTGGAGTAGCCATGTATGTGCATATGTGAATGTACATGGTACTTCATGCCTGTCTGAGTATGGTTAGAATTTTGTTGTTCCAATGCATTGTGTCTAATTTTTGACCCACTAATCAACTACCATATCCTTTTGATAATTGCTCCACTTATAATTTAAAGTTGATTAGGTTAAGCTAAGGTTGCTTCATTCTATTGCTTTTGACGTTTTAAATGTTTAATGCTTAATGTTCGTGTTAACTATTTTTTCTTTTGTATATACTTACAATAGTTGCATATTTCATTGGCCTGGGTAGTTCTTTCTTTGACTCTTTATTGGTCACAATAATTGCATATTTGTCTGGCTTTTTATTTTGTGATAGCTTACCTGATGCTGGTTCTTTAAATTGGAGTGGCTTTATTTTATAGGCAATATGTTTTTACAAAGGTCAGTTTAAATTGGTTTGAATTTACCATTTTGCACTTTTTTGCCACCAAATTAAGCTAGCATAGGGCTATTGGTTTGAGCTGGAAAGACATAGACCTACTTTATTTATCTGGTATGTTATTTTAACTTTTTATTCAAAGGTATCATCAATACTTAGTAATTAATATTATTAATGACATATTGCTCTTGGGTTGGGTTGTTGTGTGGTTTGTTGGTGCTGAACAATTTGCTTACGGCCTGTTTGCTCAAACGCTTTAAAGGTTAGTAGTTCTCTGCATTGCCAACTCTTCAAGTAATTTTCATATCTTATTTTTTTTCAAGTTTAGGTTACTATAATACTTATCATCAGTAGCTTATTGCTGACTTTGACTCAGTTGCATATAGCCCCAAAATACAAGTTTTTAATAAATAATGTACATTGGTCTTAAAGCATGATTTGGGGAAATATGCAATTTCTCAACTTTAGAGGACGAGATATGCAAATGCCCATTTGAAATTGTGTCTAGAAACTTTGGTTTTTTAATTTTATGGCTCTCTCAAAGGTAAAATTTATGTTCAGCTTCTGTACAAACAGGTCTTTTAGCAAATTACATAGGATACTCGGCCTTTGACATTTAAACTAACAAATTACTGTGTTCACAAATTGAAAGCGCCAAGAATGTCTTTAAGAGGCAAGGAAACAACATGTTGATGATAAATAAACTCAGTTTCAGACTTTAAGATGGTTTCAAATATGATCCGTGATTTTACAAATTACAAAAATCCAAAATTAGCGCCAAATGATACTATCTGCACAACTGAAGTAATTGCCTAAAACAACAATAATTCAACTGTTAAAAGACATTTTCTTTTTCTTTTCACAGAATCAAACATGTTTTTAACTTTTTAACCATAAAAAGGCGTATAAACACACTTTCAAACCAAATCGCAAAGTCTTTCTCTCAGAGCTCTCTCTAATCACATTTTTGTAATGATCTATAATCTTTGTCATATGTGAAACTTCATCAATATTTTATAGTAAAGCTTTTTTTGGTTCAAAATTTACTAAGTCTGAGCTTTAGTAAACCTTCTTCAAAAAAAATCAAAAGAGGCTGAGCTTTAGAAAATCTTTTTCAAAAAAGGGGAAAAAAAATCAAAAGAGGCTGATGTACAAGAATTAAAATCCACTAGCATAGTTGTTCCTTTTAATACTATTAACTGCTAATTCACTCTGCAATTATGATTTCCTATAAAAAAATCTTCTTATAAATGTTACTTAGAATGTTTTTACATTACGTCTTTCACATTGAAGCGCAAAGTTAATTCAGGTGACTTTATGGGAGAACATGGCATCCTCCTTCTTTGAAAAGAAAAGATTGTGGCCATTACATACACAAAAGTTACAGAGTATACAGGTAAGTAACAAAATTTGCACTCAATCAAGATATAATATTCACCGAATCGAACCTATGAAACATTCCAGGAAAGCTGCAACTGGGATCAACGGACGTGACAACAATTGACATTGATCCACCACTACATAACTTCAGAGAGATAGTTGACAGGTACCTAAAACTTACAAAACCTTATTTTACTGTCATTATTTATTTAGACTGTTATGTAGTTTGTTATTAAACTACATTTATATCTTTGCCACTATAGTTAAATCAGTAATCTGAGGTTTATAATCACAATCACCATGAATAAGACGACATCATACACAAATTTAAACAAGAAAGTTTTAGTACATGATCACTATTGCATCTTAATCGGTAATCTATCATCACAATCATCATGATTAATATTACATCAAACACCCAATTCTAAATTCATTATGTTTCCATAACATAAATTCTAATTCTGTTAAATATATATACTAGCCATATTCTAAGAATACAAATTAACAGGTATTATGTGTGGTTCACTTGCACAACAGATTTGGAACAAAGGGTTTTGGTGATTATATAGCAGGTTATGCTACTTGGAAACTGATGCAAACCCGTAGAGGCTGCATTCTTATATTTATGTTTTCTCATGCTTAAAACTCACAATGAACTCCTATGTTTTAAATGACTAAAAAGAGACGCCCCTTCCTTTTGTAAAAATATCCTCATGGTAATAAAACTCATGGGAGTCATGTTTCATGCAAATAAGAGATTACTAAAAGAGGCAAGTCCGACATACAACCACGATCTACAAATAAAAAAGGGGTGGCCCGCCGCAACGCGCGGGCGGGTCAACCACTCGTTTTAAATAAATCAAAATAATTAAAACGTTTTAACCGGATCAAATGTTTATTTTTAAACGTTTGGAATTGAAACGAAATCTGTAAACGATTTAAAAATGTTTTACGACGTAATAAATCATAAATAATTATTTTCTAAAAATAATTATCCTTATGAATTTTTGAAACCCTAATTTGAGTTAAAATCATTTTAGTTTGTAAATATAATTATTATAATGATAATTAAATTTATATTAACTCAAAACCCTAATTTTCATAACATGAGTTTAAATATTAAAATAACTTTTAATATTTACCTACTTATGTTAAATCATTTAACTTGTAATAATTTAATAAAATTATTTCGACAAGTTAGAATAATTATTCGATACTAATTATCAACTCTAGTTATATATATTATAACTTAACGCGATTAATTATTCAATCGATCGAGCGAACATAAAAATAATAATAAATATTATTATTTAAAACGATGTTTAATACTTGATTGAACTGGCCTTCATGATACGTTATCACATGTTCGTTACTTGTATTCAATTTGCATTAAATGCATTTATACGTGAACATTAGCATTTACTGATTTTAAACTGATTAACTAACGGGTTTTCAAACGCTACAAACGGGATTATACGTCAAGACTTGACCGGTATTATTTGGGTAACGTTCGTTACTCAAATGATTATGTGGACCCTTATGCATACTGTCTTATGTTTTATTAGGACTTTACGTGCTAGTTTCCACTCGGTAATCCATCGTCATCACTGAATCATGTGAGTTTCACGGCCCCTTTTCTTTACAACTGTTTTACACTTATGGGGGAGAAATCATGAACTGATAAACTGCTTTTTACTTAATGTTATGGTTTACCTGTTAGCCGTATGACTACATGTTTCATTCTGTATCCCAAAACAACTGGTACTTTATCGTTATCAACGTTAGTACAACTGAATCCCACTATTAATTGAATTCGATTAGTTCTGCTCGAAACGATAACTAGTGAATAGATCTATTTGGGTTGACAACCCTGCCCAGATTGGTAGCTCCAATCCTGACTTCGTATATTGTCAAGGGATACACGTCAGTTATTCTTGCCTGTTCGATATTCTTGGGATAGAATGCCATGAGTGGGTAATCCGTTAGTATTCGAATTTGAGGTTCATGGTAGGATCTAACAACCACGACAGTAAACCAACGTAACATTTAAGTATGCCGTAAACTGTTATCCCAACATGCCGTAAACTGTTATTCCAACATACCGTAAACTGTTATTCCAACATACTGTAAACTGTTTTTACAAACTTATCATAGAATCATAAACCTGTGAACCTCACCGACTTTATGTTGACCCTTTTAAACTCATGATTTCTCAGGTATCTAAGCTTATTATGGAAGACGTGCAAATGGGGCTTCACTGTAACTTTCGACCCTGCTTTACTGGAGTCGTAGTCCCGACCTATCTTAAACAAACTGATTTATGATTTCAATATCAAACTAAGACTTTTATTCAAATGTAAGACAATATCATTTCACCACGACTTTCCGCTGCAACATGAATGGTATTATGTTTTATATGACGTTTGAATTTTGTAGAAGTTGTTCAGTATATCTGCGACTATGATTCCGTCTCGCTCACACCCAAATCCGTTGACCGGGGTGTGACAACAAGGCTAAGAAGTATCCAAGAACAATTAAGAACACAAATGTCATCAATTGAAACAAAGAAACAAAACTATTACTTTAAACCATAATCGAATGTAAAAACCGACACAATTACATGATTAAACCATGGTTGGGCTCGTCTATGCCTAAACGATACGATGCGTTTAGCCAACCATGTTAATGTTTAAACATAAACAAATCTGTTTTAAATAGAAATTCATGGCTAAATGTAAGTACAATACCAAATCAAAGCTCGAAATGATGAAAAACGCTACTTTAAGACTCGTTGAAGGCTCCAAATATTCAAATCTTCGAAGGACTTCAATGAGGGCTTCCCTTGGCTTTTTCTCTGCTCTCCAAGCTGTTTCAAATGGTGGAAATGAGCCATCTATTTATAAGGGCCGAAATCACAAAACTTCCAAAAATGAGTCTAGGGTCCTTCACCGCCGTGAAGGAGCTCTCACGGCCGTGAGGCAGTTCTCACGGCCTGGGCTATCCAGGGAAGGGTGCTTCACGGCCTGGGCAGGGTCTTCACGGCCGTGAAGGCTCTCACAGCTTGCAAGTCAGGCCGTGAGGCAGTTTTCACCGGTGACTGGTTTGGGGCTCAGCATCATAGCTTGATCAAGTGCTTCACAGCTTGGTCTATCCAGGGAAAGGGGGTCTCACAGCCTGCAGGACATGAAGTTTTTCAGCACTTTTTTGATTTTGACTTCTGCATTTGACCGGTTGACCCGAACTTTGACTTTTCTCTATTTTCACCTCGTTTTCCGTGCCAAACTTGTTTTAACCTGAAAACTCATAATAATCATCAGAAACAAATATAATTTAATATTTTCAAGTTTATTTTGACGTTTTTCAGCCCGAAATCAGTTATATTTTCATAGCCAAAACCACACACATCAATATCCATCAAAATGAGACGTTAAGTGTAAATATTAGGTATGGATTAATTTCCTTGTCACAAGCTTGATAAATGCTGAGTAAACCGAAATGTAGTTCTGGAACTAGATTAACTTTTCCAAAGTTATCTTCTCAGTAGATATATTTCATTCTCCAAAGATTTTCCCTTCTTGTTAGTTTTCATTAGATGCCACAACTTTGTCATTCTAAGTTACATAAATTTTCAGTATCACCGTTGCCCAATCATACGCTGAGAACAACCATTAATAACATATCAAAAGTTGGTAACTTCTTCTGGTTGTCTCTGCATCAATCATAAACAACTAATGAGATACATGCACCCAAATCATTCTAGACTTGGGTTGGCCTTTGTCTTCACATTTAAAAGCATTATAATCATCAGAAACTCTATCATCAACTGCAACATGTTGTTTCACCTTACCATACTCTCACAAATATTTTCTTCTTTACCTTTTAGGTCTTTTTACCTTAGGTTTCTCAACTTTTCCAAAAGAAGATTTTCTGTTAGATAATGAAGATTTCGATTAGGTTTGAATGGTACAAATTTCTTGACAAATTTAGTAGTAGTAGATAAAGTTTGGTTTAACCCTTGTTTCAACATTTGAAACTTAGAGCAACAAGTTTCTATTGGGTTGAAACAGAAACCGCAGGTTTAGCACAATGATTTTCAGAAACAAGTTGCCCCTTTTGTTTTTTATCAGCACACTTATCACATCTTCTAGCAACATTTTTATCACATCCACAAACATAGCATTTAATCACACGTTCTGACTTATCAGTACTGGATTTAACACTAAAAGAAGCAAGCAGGTCTGAGCATGTGTATGCTAGCATGTCATCTTTGTACTGACTCTTAACAAAATATTGTTTTGGTCAAAAATTCACAAAGGAATTTCGTATTCCAAACTTAGAATGTGAGGTAGTGTGCTTGTCAATATGCTCGAAATGTAAAGCTGAACACAAGGATGTAACGAGGGAAAAATCCAGGATTCTTCGAGTTGCCTCTAGGAATCCTAGCAAAAAAACCTCGGGAGCCGGCCTGAAGAGCCCACTACCACACAATTTTATTGATAGGAAACTGAAAATTACAAGTGTTTTGGAGGTTTGATCGATCAGACTAAGTGTTACAAAGATCGTATGCTATCAGAGCTAAAGCGTGAATGAGTTGTGTGTCTTCCTACTGATCGAATCATCGATTTATATAACAAACTAACAACTAACTAACTATCCGGGATTCTCGGGATCTTCTTTCTCCACTTCTCTCGACCGTTGAAGGAGGTGCGACCCACTTTCCCACGTGCCAGTTAGTTAAGACCGAGTCTTCAGGAGGCGGTTAAGCTCTATAACGTTCCTGAAAACAAATAAAGCACATGGCGAAAATAAAGGTTAGTCGATAACAAATATTCAGGATACCTGACTGGACGGGATTCCTAAACCGTAGCGAGATTCCTGGTCTTATGTAGATTTCCTATGAGCATCCTGAAATCGACCCCTAACAATTGCCCCCCGAATCTCGGCTGCCTGTGGATAAGATATACAGCTGGCGAGATTCGCTTAACCCAGTAGTTCACACCGTTATTACGGTAAAAGCAGTTGGATGTGACGTTTTTTACGGCGTCCGATTGATGGGATAACCATCATTACTTTTCTTTAAATACAAGATTCCGAGATCATAACTTCACCATCTTCTCCCAAAAAAACCCTTTCGAGCTTCTTCGACGTTTCAGGTCAGTTTCTTCTCTTCTTCTTCGGCTTCTTTTCGTTTTACTTTATTCCGGTCATGGCGAAGAAGAACACTCGTTCTGCCACTCCTTCCTCCTCGTTGAACATCGAGGACTTCATTGATCAGGGGATTCTTCCCTACAATGAAGAAGAAACCTGCAATTTCAGCGACGGCGACATCCGCCAGTTGAAGGAGTCTGGTCTTTTTCCGCCGTCGGCCGTCATTCGGAGTTTCGATTCCCGGCTGAAGGCCGATTGCATGTCCAAAACCTGGGTTTGTTTTCTCTACTATCCTTTCCTTCTTGGAATGTCCTATCCCTTTCCGGCCATCGTAAACGAATTCTTCAAAATCACCGGCCTTTCCTACTCCCAAACAATGCCGATGGTATGGAGGATTCTTTTCTCTCTTGATAACTTGAACAATTCCCGAAAGCTTGAGATGGGGATCCCCGAAGTTTGTGCCGCTTATAACCTGAGAACCCACGGGTTCAGTCGCTTCGTTCTTCAAGCCCGCTCTTCCTACTCCCAATTGATTCCTCGTGCGTCACACAATGATCACAACTGGAAGAGAAAGTTGTTTTTTGTCAAACGTGAATCCATTATTGGGGGTGATTCATTGCCGATGAAGTGGGTTATGAAGGGTAGGAAACTGATTTAGGCATTGTATTTGAGTTTCTTTGAATTTTGCTAATGATCTTTTAATGTTTCTTGCAGCTCCCAAATTTTCTGATCTTGTTGAAGTGACTGAAGAAGCTGTAGAGAGGACTGCCTCTTTTCTGGAGATCCCACCTGCTGACAAAACCTTCGCTATCGAGAGCGCCAACAGCGAACAAAGCTTCTCAATCGATCATTCAGAAGCCGTCATGTCTAGTACGTAGTTGAACTTCTCGAGCATATGTTTTGAATTAGGCTTCCTAATCCTGACTGCTTTCTTTATTTCATACCAGCAGCTCCCAAGCCTGCAACTGGATTCTCCTTGGATGATCTGACCTCCTACCTGGAGATGAAAGAGGAGAAGCCCGAGCCCCTGGCCAGCATCCGACCTCCTACTACCAGGGCCAAAACAGCTTCCTCCAGCAAGAAGAGGAAGGGCTCGGAGGGTACTGTATTCCTGGAGAGCTTTGATGGACTGAGCCCCGCGGAGACTGGTAACAAGCTTCTGAGCCTGCATACAACGACAAAACTGGTAAGTGTATACATAGGATTCTCATACCTTAGCGGCATCCGGCAAATGGCTGAGATTCCTAATTGACCCCATTGTCTTTCTTTCACAGGGCATCGAGCAGCTTAGCGCTGCGTGCATTGAGGCTGAGACCAAGCTGGCAATGGTCCAGAAGAAGCTTGATGAGGCAAGGAACACCATCCGCATCCAGGGTGAGATAGCTGAGGGCAAGACCCGTGATTATGAGCACAAGCTGAGAGAGCAGGAGCTGAGGTTCCAGGTAGCCGCGCAGATGGAGGATGCTATCTCCAAGCAGTCAGCTGCTCGCAGTGTGCTCCAGGCAATGCTGAAAATGGCAGCAGAAGCTGAAGCTGAGGGGGTCACTTGCTCGAAATGGACGGTGGATGCCTGGAAGCTATCCTTGGAGAAACTGGAGAAGGCTGGAATCCCGACTAGTGGAGACAAGCTTCCTTTGGTTGATGCTGCCGGTGCTGATGCGGGTGAAAAGGGGAAGTCTGTGGAGAAGGCAGACGAAGAAGATGCTGGCGGGAAGCTGGAGGTTCCCGAGAAGGCGATGGGCGATGAAGACGATGCAACGGTCTGAGCCCTCTTTTTTAGTCTGTAGTTTGTTTTGGTGACGTGTATGTCTTTAAACAATTTCCTTTCCTTGTCTTTGCTGAAACAATACTAGAACAAGTAACAACAATGGTTGGGGATCCTGGTGGAGGGATCTTGCAGTTTGCAAGACGAAGCCAGGGTTCCCAATAAGCTTTTGACCTATGAGCTTCCCAAGGGGAGGGATCCTGAGGTTTTCAGGACGAACTTTGGGAAGCTCAAATCCCGTTATGTTAATAATATTACCGTATTTTGATCATTTCGAATATGTTTTGTATTTACTTTGTATATCTTTAGAAATTCGAAACATGGTCGGTAACAAAAATTCATCTAAATCAATTATTAATTTTGTGGTGAATTTTAAAATCTCTATAGGGTTAAGGTCAATTGAATCAAATAAACATACTATTCTAGCCTTTAGGATTTTGCTTAGGCAATAATCTCTATATAATCGAGAATCCTATCAGGAAACCTTACTGGGATCCTGACAGGTTACCTTATAGAGTTTCAGACCGTTGGCTTCAGGATTCTGACGAGAATCTCATTTATGTTAGAACTTGTGATCTTGGGAAGGCCTTTCCTCAGGATTCTGACAGGAATCTTAACCAAATATAATCTTTCGCAGCTCAAAGCCTCAATCGACTTTTAGATTCAAACGATCATTTCTTTTTTCACCTTGTTTGGGATTCCGACGGGAATCCTGAATACACTTTTCTCGGCATTCGTCTCAACTTACTCCAGAACCTGAAACAATCATAAGAAGCTTCTTGGCGTTCGGCTGAAGCCGATGCTTCCGAGAGCAAGTTAAGTTAAAAAATGAGCTGGGAATAAACCCGTGCATTTCTGGGGACAAGCCCGTGCAATTCTGGGGACAAGCCCGTGCAATTCTGGGGACAAGCCCGTGCAATTCTGGGGACAAGCCCGTGCGTATGTGACATGAAAATGCCAAAACCTTAGATAACACGTCGGTGTTATAAACCTTGAGAATCCTCCCAGCAGCCTCCAGTGACAAGATTGTCAGCCACCCCTGGAGTGGACTGGTCCGGCCACCTTTAGCATACTAGGGGACAACGTGCGCTACTGGCGAGGGTCTTGCGCTACTGGCGATTACCCAAACTTAGGAGAGGAGTCAGCCTCTCAAACCTTAGAAGGTGTGCGGGACACCTTAAACGTAGGAGAGGTGGCCAACCTCTAACTGGGGATATACCCAAAATTCTCTAGGATTCTCAAATTCTGCAAAACACTCAATTCTTGGTGAGGGGTGGGTGTTAGCTTAGCTAACGCCACTCCGATGCTTAAGTCAGTAATGAGTCATCAAAATAATAAGAATAAATTGAAATAGGATTAGTATACGTACCTTGGATTATTTATACAGTGAGGATCCTTGGGATTCTGCCTGAGATTCTCAGTGGGATTCTCACATAAAATACGCTTTAAGGTGGACAACATTCCAAGCTCTTGACAGAGGTTCTCCTTCAATATTTATCAGACGATATGCCCCCTTTCCTTCTTCAGAATCTATAAGGTAAGGGCCTTCCCACTTGGGTGCCAACTTCCCATCAGCAGGATTGGTAGTATTCTGAAAAGCTTTCCTCAAGACCAAGTCACCTACTTGGAATCTTCTCAGCCTGGTGTTCTTGTTATAAGATTTCGCTATCCGCTGTTGATAAGACGTCATTCGGATTCTGGCCATATCTCTGAGCTCCTCAACTGTTTCGAGATCCTGAAGGAGATTCTGGCTGTTAGTTCCAGGATCTTGGCAATTGACTCTGGCTGTTGGGAGTACCATCTCTGTAGGAATCACAGCTTCTGCCCCAAATACTAACGAGAATGGCGTTTGGCCGGTAGCATTTTTAGGTGTAGTTCTGTCTGCCCAAAGGACAAATGGCAGCTCCTCAGCCCATTTACCTTTCTTGGAGCCCAACTTCTTCTTGAGATTGTATATGATGATTTTATTGCTGGATTCTGCCTGCCCATTGGCCTGAGGGTGGACAGGTGTTGAAGTGATCATCTTGATGCCCCAGCTTTCACAAAAGCTTGTTGTTCTTTTGCCTATAAACTGGGAGCCATTATCGCATATGATCTCTGCCGGAATCCCAAATCTAGTGAGGATGTTCCTCTTGATGAAGGATATCACTTCTTTCTCTCTTACTTGAACATAGGCTTCTGCTTCAATCCATTTGAAAAAGTAATCCGTCATGGCAAGCATAAACACTTTTCCTCCGGGAGCCTTTGGCAGCTTACCCACAATATCCATGCCCCACTTCATGAATGGCCATGGGGATACTATAGGATGCAGATGCTCAGCGGGTTGATGGAGGATATTGCCATGCCTTTGACAAGCATCACATTTCTGTGAGAAGCTCGCAACATCCTTCTTCATAGTTGGCCAATAATATCCGAACCTGAGAACTTTAGAGAACAGTGCCCTGCCCCCGGTATGGTTCCCACAATCTCCACTGTGGATGTCTTCAAGCACCTCTAGAGCTTCTGACTTCTCTAAGCACCTTAAGTAGACACCTGCAAGAGATCTTCTATATAGGATATTATCAATTATAGTATATGGTACTACCTTTGTGCGAAAAGCTCTGGGGTTTTCGCCCTTGGGAATCTCCCCATCTTTGAGATACTTCCTGTTTTGGTCAAAAATTCACTTAGGAATCCTGTATTCCAAACTTAGATTGTGAGGTAGTGTGCTTAACTATCAAGTGAGCAAGTAATCCAAGTTGGGATGATAACACAAGGATTTTAGCGAGGAAAACTCCAGAGTCCTTCGAGTTGCCCCTAGGAATCCTGGATAAAAACCTCGGGTGCCGGCTGAAAAACCGCCACCAAGTCAATGTTATTAATGATCAAGCAATTCGTTACAATGGGTTGGAGGTTTGATCGATCAGAGCTAAGTGTTACAATGATACGTATTCGCAAGCAAGCTAATAAAAGTGTGTTGTGTGTGTTCCTATTGATCGAGTCCTCGTTTATATAACAAACTAACGACTAACTAACTATCCGGGATTCCCGGGATCCTCTTTCTCCACTTCTTGTGACCGTTGAAGGAGATGCGACCCACTCTTCCACGTGCTAGTTAGTTTTAGACCGAGTCTTCAGGAGATGGTTAGGCTCCATAACGTTCCTGAAAACAAGCAAAGCACATGGCAAAAATAAGGGTTAGTCGATAATAAAATTTCAGGATACCTGACTGGACGGGATTCCCAAACCATAGCGAGGTTCCTAGTCTTACGCAGCTTCTCTGTGAGCATCCTGAAATTGACCCCTAACAATTGCCCCCGAATCTCGGCTGCTTGTGGATAAGATTTACAGCTGGCGAGATTCGCTTACCCTAGAAACTTACGGCGTTATCACGGTAAAAACGGTTGGATGGGACGTTTTTTTCGGCGTCCGATTGATGGGATAACCATCATTACTTTTCTTTAAATACAAGATTCCGAAATCACAATTTCATCATCTTCTCCCAAAAAACCCTTTCGAGCTTCTTCGTCGTCTCAGGTCAGTTCCTCCTCTTCTTCTCCGGCATCTTTTCTTTTTAATTTATTCCGGTCATGGCGAAGAAGAACACTCGTTCCGCAGCCCCTTCTTCCTCGTTAAACATCGAGGACTTTGTTGATCAGGGGATTCTCCCCTTTAACGAAGAAGAAACCTGCAACTTTTCGGATAGCGACATTCGCCAGTTGAAGGAATCCGGTCTCTTTCCGTCGTCGGCCATCATTCGACCTTTCGATTCCAGATTGAAGGCCGATTGCATGTCCAACACCTGGGTCTGTTTTCTCTATTACCCTTTCTTGCTCGGAATGTCCTACCCTTTTCCGGCCATCGTGAACGAATTCTTCAAAATCACTGGCCTCTCTTACTCCCAGACAATGCCGATGGTATGGAGGATTCTTTTTTCCCTCGATAACCTGAACAATTCCCGGAAGCTTGAAATGGGGATTCCTGAAGTTTGTGCTGCTTACAACCTGAGAACCCATGGGTTCAGTCGCTTCGTTCTTCAAGCCCGCTCTTCCTACTCCCAATTGATTCCTCGTGCATCACACAATGATCACGACTGGAAAAGGAAGTTCTTTTTTGTCAAGCGTGAATCCATCGTTGGGGGTGATTCATTGCCGATGAAGTGGGTTTTAAAGGGTAGGAAACTGAATTAGGCATTGTATTTGAGTTTCTTTGAATTTTGCTAATGATCTTTTGATGTTTCTTGCAGCTCCCAAATTTTCTGACCTCGTTGAAGTGACCGAAGAAGCTGTGGAGAGGACTGCCTCTTTTCTGGATATCCCACCTGCTGACAGAACCTTTGCTATCGAGAGCGCTAACAGTGAACAGAGCTTCTCAGCCGACCATTCGGAAGCCGTCATGTCTAGTACGTAATTGAACTTCTCGTGCATATGTTTTGAATTAGGCTTCCCAATCCCAACTGCTTTCTTTATTTCATACTAACAGCTCCCAAACCTGCAACTGGATTCTCTCTGGATGACCTGACCTCCTACCTGGAGATGAAAGAGGAGAAGCCCGAGCCCCTGGCCAGCATCCGACCTCCCACTACCAGAGCTAAAACAGCTTCCTCCAGCAAGAAGAGGAAGGGCTCGGAGGGTACTGTGTTCCTGGAAAGCTTTGATGGACTGAGCCCCGCGGAGACTGGTAACAAGCTTCTTAGCCTGCATACAACGACAAAACTGGTAAGTGTATACATAGGATTCTCATACCTTAGCGGCATCCGGCAAGTGGCTGAGATTCCCATTGTCTTTCTTTCACAGGGCATCGAGCAGCTTAGCGCTGCGTGCATTGAGGCTGAGACCAAGCTGGCAATGGTCCAGAAGAAGCTTGATGAGGCAAGGAACACCATCCGCATCCAGGGCGAGATAGCTGAGGGCAAGACCCGTAATTATGAGCACAAGCTGAGAGAGCAGGAGCTGAAGTTCCAGGTAGCCGCGCAGGTGGAGGATGCTATCTCCAAGCAGTCAGCTGCCCGCAGTGTGCTCCAGGCAATGCTGAAAATGGCAGCAGAAGCTGAAGCCGAGGGGGTCACTTGCTCGAAATGGACGGTAGATGCCTGGAAGCTATCCTTGGAGAAACTGGAGAAGGCTGGGGTTCCGACTAGTGGAGACAAGCTTCCCTTGGTTGAAGCTGCCGGTGCTGATGCGGGTGAGAAGGGGAAGTCTGTGGAGAAGGCAGACGAAGAAGATGCTGGCGGGAAGCTGGAGGTTCCCGAGAAGGCGATGGGCGATGAGGACGATGCAACGGTCTGAGCCCTCTTTTTTAGTCTGTATTTTGTTTTGGTGTATGTCTTTGAACAATTTCCTTTCCTTGTCTTTGCTGAAACAATGTTAGAACAAGTAACAACAATAGTTGGGGATCCTGGTGGAGGGATCTTGCAGTTTGCAAGACGAAGCCAGGGTTCCCAATAAACTTTTGACCTATGAGCTTCCCAAGGGGAGGGATCCTGAGGTTTTCAGGACGAACTTTGGGAAGCTCAAATCTCGTAGTGGTTAATAATATTATCGTATTTTGATTATTTTGAAAGTGTTTGGCATCTACTTTGCATATTCTTAGAAGTTTGAAATATGATTGGTAACAAAAATCCATCTAACTTAATTATAAAATCTTTATAGGACTAAGGTCAATTGAACAAGCATATTATTCTAGCCTTTCGAATTTCGCTTAGATAACAATTTCTATAAAATCGAGAATCCTATCAGGAAACCTCACCAGAATCCTGACAGGTTACCTTATAGAGTTTCAGACCGTTGGCTTCGGGATTCCGACGAGAATCTCATTTACGTTGGAACTCGTGACCTTGGGAAGGCCTTTCCTTAGTATTCTGACAGGAATCAGGAATCCTGAATACACCTTTCTCAGCGTTCTTGTCGACTTACTCCAGAACCTGAAATAATCATAAGAAGCTTCCTGGCCTTAGGCCGAAGCTCATGTTTCCGAGAACAAGTCAGGTTTAAAAATGAGCCGGGAATAAACCCGTGCATTTTTGGGGACAAGCCCGTGCAATTCTGGGGACAAGCCCGTGCAATTCTGGGGACAAGCCCGTGCAATTCTGGGGACAAGCCCGTGCAAACGTGGGACTAAGCCAATTCTGGGGACAAGCCCATACGTAAGTGACATGAAAATGCCAAAACCTTAGATAACACGTCAGTGTTATAAACCTTGAGAATCCTCCCAGCAGCCTCCAGTGACAAGATTGTCAGCCACCCCTGGAGTGGACTGGTCCGGCCACCTTGAGCATACTGGTGGACAACGTGCGCTCCTGGCGAGGGTTGTGCGCTACTGGCGATTACCCAAACGTAGAAGAGGTGAATTCCTCTTAAACCTTAGAAGGTATGCAGGATACCTTAGACGGAGGAGAGGTGATCAGCCTCTAACTGGGGATATACCCAAAATTCTCTAGGATTCTCAAATTCTGCAAAACACTCAATACTTGGTGAGGGGTGGGTGTTAGCTTAGCTAACACCACTCCGATGCTTAAGTCAGTAATGAGTCATAAAAATAATAAGAATAAATTGAAATAGGATTAGTATACATACCTTGGATTATTTATACAGTGAGGATCCTTGGGATTCTGCCCGAGATTCTCAATGGGATTCTCACATAAAATACGTTTTAAGGTGGACAGCATTCCAAGCCCTTGGCAGAGGTTCTCCTTCCATATTTATCAGACGATATGCCCCCTTTCCTTCTTCAGAATCAATAAGGTAAGGGCCTTCCCACTTGGGTGCCAACTTCCCATCAGCAGGATTGGTAGTATTCTGAAAAGCTTTCCTCAAGACCAAGTCACCTACTCGGAATCTTCTCAGCCTGGTGTTCTTGTTATAAGATTTCGCTATCCGCTGTTGATAAGAAGCCATCCGGATTTTGGCCATATCTCTAAGCTCCTCAACTGTTTCGAGATCCTGAAGGAGATTCTGGCTATTGGTTTCAGGATCCTGGCAGTTGACTCTGGCTGTCGGGAGTACCATTTCTGTAGGGATCACAGCTTCTGCCCCAAACACTAACGAGAATGGTGTTTGGCCAGTAGCATTTTTAGGTGTAGTTCTGTCTGCCCAAAGGACAAAGGGCAGCTCCTCAGCCCATTTACCTTTCTTGGAGCCCAACTTCTTCTTGAGATTGTTGATGATGATTTTATTGCTGGATTCTGCCTGCCCATTAGCTTGAGGGTGGACAGGTGTTGAGGTGATCATCTTGATGCCCCAGCTTTCACAAAAGCTTGTTGTTCTCTTGCCTATAAACTGGGAGCCATTATCGCATATGATCTCTGCCGGAATCCCAAATCTAGTGAGGATGTTCCTCTTGATGAAGGATATCACTTCTTTCTCTCTTACTTGAACATAGGCTTCTGCTTCAATCCATTTGGAAAAGTAATCCGTCATAGCAAGCATAAACACTTTTCCTCCGGGAGCCTTTGGCAGCTTACCCACAATATCCATGCCCCATTTCATGAATGGCCATGGGGATACTATAGGATGCAGATGCTCAGCAGGTTGGTGGAGGATATTGCCATGCCTTTGACAAGCATCGCATTTTTGCGAGAAGCTCGCGGCATCCTTCTTCATGGTTGGCCAATAGTATCCGAACCTGAGAACCTTAGAGAACAGTGCCCTGCCCCCGGTATGGTTCCCGCAATCTCCACTATGGATGTCTTCAAGCACCTCTAGAGCTTCTGACTTCTCTAAGCACCTTAAGTAGACACCTGCAAGAGATCTTTTATATAGAATATTATCAATTATAGTATAGGGTACTACCTTTGTGCGAAAAGCTCTGGGGTTTTCGCCCTTGGGAATCTCCCCATCTTTGAGATATTTCCGGATCGGGTAGGTCCAGGATTCCTGAGCATCTTCAGGATTCTCAACATCTGCACCTGTATCATCGTCAACAGCCTGAGCTTCCTGTAGAGCTATCGCTGGCGTCAAGATGTGAGTTATTGGAATTTTGACATTCTCAGGGATCCTGAGCGATGAAGCCAAGTTTGCCAAGGCGTCGGCTTCTGCATTATCTTCTCTTGGTACCTGTGAAATGCTAAAATTTTCAAAAAATAGAGACAATTTTTTAACAATTTCAAGATATTTGATCAGATTCTCCCCTCTCACTGCATAAGAGCCATTAAATTGGTTAGTTAATAAGAGAGAATCAACAAACACTTGTATAGATAGGATTCCCATATCCTTAGCCAGCTGTAATCCAGCAATTAAAGCCTCATATTCAGCTTCATTGTTGGTAGCCTGGAATTCACAGGATATGGATAGAGGTATTATGTCCCCCTGTGGCGATTTTAGCAGGATTCCCAGCCCTGTTCCTCTGACATTCGAGGAGCCGTCGGTATAGAGGATCCAGTCTTCTTTGAGCTTCTCAAGTTGCTGGACTTCCTTTTCAACTTCTGGTTCGATATCACTGCTGAAATCTGCCACAAAGTCAGCTAATGCTTGGGACTTGATTGCTGTTCTTGGTTCATATTTGATGTCGTAGGCACTCAGTTTGACTGCCCACTTAGCCATCCTTCCTGACATTTCCGGCTTCCTGAGAACTGCCTTGATAGGATAGTTAGACATCACAATTATAGTATGGGTTTCAAAATAATGTCTAAGTTTGGTGGAAGCCATTATAAGAGATAAAATTAACTTTTCAAGGTGAGAATACCTGGATTCTGCGTCTAGCAGAGTTTTACTTACATAATATACCGGATGCTGCTGACCTTGATGGTTTTTTACCAAGACTGCACTGATTGAGCTTCCGGAAACAGCGAGATATAAATATAGCGGCTCCCCATCTTCTGGTTTCATTAGTAATGGGGCTGCTGACAGGTAGTCTTTCAGGCACTTCAGGGCTTCTTCATGCTTCTCAGTCCATTGGAACTTCTTGTTTTTCCTCAGGATATCATAGAAATCCTTACTTTTTTCTGAGGATCTTGAGATGAACCTGTTGAGCGCTGCGATTCTCCCTGTCAACCTTTGTACTTCTTTAACATTCGATGGGGACTTCAAATTTAGGATCGCTTTGATCTGCTCTGGACTTGCTTCTATCCCTCTTTCAGTAACCATGTAACCTAGGAATTTTCCAGCTCGCACCCCAAAGTGGCACTTAGAGGGGTTGAGCTTCATGTTATACTGATCAATGATATCGAAGGCCGTTTGGAGATCCCTGACATGATCTTCAGCCTTTTTGGATTTCACTACCATGTCATCTATGTAGACTTCCATCGTGTCCCCCAGTTGCTCTTTAAACATCATATTAACGAGCCTCTGGTAGGTGGCACCTGCATTTCTCAAACCAAAAGGCATAGCAGTATAACAATATATACCTGTTGGAGTCATAAATGCCGTATGCTCCTGATCGCATGGTTCCATCTGAATTTGTTGGAATCCTGCCGAGGCATCCATGAAGGTGAGCATCTCGTGACCAGCCGTGGCATCCACCATAGCATCAATATGGGGAAGTGGAAACGGATCCTTAGGGCAGGCTTTGTTCAAGTCTGTGTAATCGACACAAACTCTCCACTTTCCATTCTTCTTTTGGACCACCACCACATTTGCTAGCCATTTAGGATACTTGACTTCTCTGATCATCTTTGTTTTGAGAAGCTTGTCGACTTCCTCCTGGATGATTATATTCTTTTCTGGGGCGAATTTCCTCCTTTTTTGCTGTATAGGCCTGAAAGAAGGATCTAAACCAAGTTTATGAGTAATTACATGTTTAGGGATACCTGTCATATCTTCATGCTTCCAGGCGAAAGTTGAAGTTCTGGCTTTGAGAAGCTGAAATAATTCCTGCTCAACATTTGTTGGGATGCTTGTTCCCACGAGCACCTGGATTCCAGGATTCTCAGGGTCTAGAGGCACTTCTTTGACTTCCAGCTCCCTGTCCTCCTGCACTTCAGGTGCCTTTTTCTGTAATTGCTATCCTTTCGTCACCTTAGTGGTGTTCTTCATCGAAGTTGAATAACAGTTCTTAGCTTCCTGCTGGTCGCTTTCAATTCTTACAACTCCCCAAGGTGTAGGAAGCTTGATACATTGGTGATAAGTTGAAGGGACCGCCTTCATCTCGTGAATCCATGGCCTGCCAAGAATAATATTGCAACAAGAGAGAGAATCTATAACACAGAATTTTTGCATAGAGTTTACCCCCTCTATATATACCGGCAGCCTGATATCCCCAACGGTGCTTTTAGTTTCACCGCTGAAGCCAACTAAGACTGAGGATCTTGCAACTATTTCAGTTTCCGGGATCCCCATCTTTTTTAGTACATCAAGACGGATTATGTTTACTGAGCTTCCATTATCAATCAGGATTCTGCGAACAAAATGGTTAGCAATATATAAAGTAACCACAAGACTATCATGATGAGGATCCTGAACATGAGAACGGTCACTCTCATCAAAGGATATAAGTTTGTCCTGAGTTAGGGTGGACGTCCGGACAGGTCTGTCACCCTGTTCAGATTTGGATTCCTTAGCATGCTTCTTGGCTGAGGAATACGAAGTGCCGCAGATGTCTGAGCCTCCTGAGATGAAGTTGATTATCTGGGCATCCTGGGGTGGAGAAGCTGCTCTCTGAGGCACCTTGTCGGTTTCCTGAGTCTTGACCTTCTTTCTGCCTATTAATTCTTTAAGATGCCCCTTGCTGAGTAGATAGCTGATTTCCTTTCGGAGTGCTATACATTCGTCTGTTAGGTGGCCAAAATCTTCATGGAAGGCACACCACTTGGTCTTGTCTTTCCAGGATCCTTGCTTGGTATCCTTCCTGGGCCATCTTGCTTTTTCACCTAGGTCCTGCATAGCACACATCAAACCACTAATGTCAACGGAAAAACAGTATTCAGATACCTTGGGATACTCCTCCTCATCATCATCTTGGTCGACGGCATTGACTTTGTGATTTTCCGGTTTGGAGTATGGACGAGATCTATATGGCTTCCCGGGGGATTCCGCCTTCTTGCTGTTAGGATCATATTTAGGAACCTCCAATCTTTGGTGGATCCTCTTGTCATCTTCCAAACGGATGAATCTCAAGGCCCTACTGCGGACTTCGTCAAGGTTCCTGCAAGGAGCCATGACAAGGTCATCATAAAAGCGTGAATCTTTGGAGAGCCCCATTTTAAAGGCTTCCACGGCTGCTGCCATATCCAGATTAGGAATCTCGAGAGATTCTCGTCCAAATCTGGCAATGTATTCCCTGAGAGGCTCATCTGGCTTCTGAATTATTCGGTACAGGTCACCTGTGAGCTTCTCAAAGGTCCTGCTGCAAGAAAATTGATTGTTAAACAAGTTAACTAAATGAGAAAATGATGTAATAGTGTTAGGAGGAATGCTCAGTAGCCATTTCATGGCTGGTCCTGTTAAGGTTGAACCAAAGCCTTTGCATAGACAGGCTTCTTTAATTCCTGCCGGAATGGGATTGATCTCCATACGCTCCCGGTAATGTGCCACGTGTTCTTCAGGATCTGTGGTTCCATCATAGAGCTTCATGCTCGGAGTCTGGAAACGCTTCGGGATCTCCACCTGAGATATTGGCCAGGCAAATCTAGAGATCTTGTGGCTTTCCAAAGGAACTTCAGGGATAGGTTTCAGGATCCCTGGAACATTTGATATCATTTCTTTCAACTTCTGGAGCTCCCTGGCGATACTTGGATGAATACCTGCATCATAAGGAGCACCCTGGTTAGAAACGATAGGGATTGAATTGGACATGTTACCTGGGTCAGGATTCTGGACTGGAATCCCGGAACCGTATCCATAGCCCGCTGGGAAGCTCGGCTCTGTGGTGGTTGCTGTTTGCATGGGGATGACGTCTCCGTCATGCACTTCTGAGGAGCTGGTCTTGAAGATTCCTGCAGAAACAGAAGGGTTAGAGTATTGATATCCTTGAGGATTCTGGCTTGGGTTTCCAACAGAAAAAGGATATCCTTGAGACGGCAAGGCCGAGGATCCCAACAATGGTGGAATCCGAGGACTCTTGTAGCGTGACTGTGAGGATTCTGGTGGGACAGCTCCTGAGAATCCAGCGGTACTCTCCACATTTCCAGCGGCTTGAGAAGTTATTGTAGGAGCCGTAGTGAAGCCTGATGCTGATTTGTAATTGTAGCGAGACGGATCTGAGGATCCTGAAGCATTGAAATCAAGATGCCTAGGGAACAGAGGACTTTGTTCTTCCATGGGCTTCCTAGATTTCTTTAGCTCTTCAATCTCCTTCATCACCGTTAAGTTGGTTCTTTCTTGCTGATCCATTTGATTCTTTACCTGCTTAATCAAGGAAAACAAATCATTGTTAGTAATAACAGGATCAACAGATTGGACCTGGGATCCTGTGAAGACAGGATAATCAGTCTTTCTCGGCTGCTCGTCCACTTTCTTCTGACGGTCATTGGTCTTCTTCTGGCTTCCCGAAAAGGAAGGAATAGGAGGAATGGAGGACGATGTAGAGGCCGAGACAGCTTTTTGCGGGTTTGACATTTTTGGGATTGGAGATCAAGTGAAGTGAATGATATATGGGATTTTGGTAGGATTAAGCACCACTTGCCCCACGGTGGGCGCCAAACTGTTTTGGTCAAAAATTCACTTAGGAATCCTGTATTCCAAACTTAGATTGTGAGGTAGTGTGCTTAACTATCAAGTGAGCAAGTAATCCAAGTTGGGATGATAACACAAGGATTTTAGCGAGGAAAACTCCAGAATCCTTCGAGTTGCCCCTAGGAATCCTGGATAAAAACCTCGGGTGCCGGCTGAAAAACCGCCACCAAGTCAATGTTATTAATGATCAAGCAATTCGTTACAATGGGTTGGAGGTTTGATCGATCAGAGCTAAGTGTTACAATGATACGTATTCGCAAGCAAGCTAATAAAAGTGTGTTGTGTGTGTTCCTATTGATCGAGTCCTCGTTTATATAACAAACTAACGACTAACTAACTATCCGGGATTCCCGGGATCCTCTTTCTCCACTTCTTGTGACCGTTGAAGGAGATGCGACCCACTCTTCCACGTGCTAGTTAGTTTTAGACCGAGTCTTCAGGAGATGGTTAGGCTCCATAACGTTCCTGAAAACAAGCAAAGCACATGGCAAAAATAAGGGTTAGTCGATAATAAAATTTCAGGATACCTGACTGGACGGGATTCCCAAACCATAGCGAGGTTCCTAGTCTTACGCAGCTTCTCTGTGAGCATCCTGAAATTGACCCCTAATAGGAATCTCTCCATCTTTGTGATACTTCTTGATTGGGTAGGTCCAGGACTCTTGAGCATCTTCAGGATTCTCAACATCTGCGCCTGCATCATCGTCAACAGCCTGAGCTTCCTGTAGAGCTATCGCTGGCGTCAAGATGTGAGTTATTGGAATTTTGACATCGCTCAGGGATCCTGAGCGATGAAGCCAAGTTTGCCAAGGCATCGGCTTCTGCATTATCTTCTCTTGGTACCTGCGAAATGCTAAAATTTTTCAAAAAATAGAGACAATTTTTTAACAATTTGAAGATATTTGATCAGATTCTCCCCTCTCACTGCATATGGGCCATTAAATTGGTTAGTTAATAAGAGAGAATCAACAAACACTTGTATAGATAGGATTCCCATATCCCTAGCCAGCTGTAATCCAGCAATTAAAGCCTCATATTCAGCTTCATTGTTGGTAGCCTGGAATTCACAGGATATGGATAGAGGTATTATGTCCCCCTGTGGCGATTTTAGCACGATTCCCAGCCCTGTTCCTCTGACATTTGAGGAGCCGTCAGTATAGAGGATCCAGTCTTCCTTGAGCTTCTCAAGCTGCTGGACTTCCTTTTCAACTTCTGGTTCAATGTCACTGCTGAAATCCGCCACAAAGTCAGCTAATGCTTGGGACTTGATTGCCGTTCTTGGTTCATATTTGATGTCGTAGGCACTCAGCTTTGACTGCCCACTTAGCCATCCTTCCTGACATTTCCGGCTTCCTGAGAACTGCCTTGATAGGATAGTTAGACATCACAATTATAGTATGGGTTTCAAAATAATGTCTAAGTTTAGTGGAAGCCATTATAAGAGCTAGAATTAACTTTTCAAGGTGAGAATACCTGGATTCTGCGTCTAGCAGAGTTTTACTTACATAATATACCGGATGCTGCTGATTTTGATAGCTCTTTTACCAGGACTGCACTGATCGAGCTTCCGGAAACAGCGAGATATAAATACAGCGGCTCCCCATCTTCTGGTTTCATTAACAACGGGGCTGCTGACAGGTAGTCTTTTAGGCATTTCAGAGCTTCTTCATGCTTCTCAGTCCACTCGAACTTCTTATTTTTCCTCAAGATATCGTAGAAATCCTTGCTTTTTTCTGAGGATCTTGAAATAAACCTGTTGAGTGCTGCGATTCTTCCTGTCAACCTTTGTACTTCTTTAACATTCGATGGGGACTTCAAATTTAGGATCGCTTTGATCTGCTCTGGACTTGCTTCTATCCCTCTTTCGGTAACCATGTAACCTAGGAATTTTCCAGCTCGCACCCCAAAGTGGCACTTAGAGGGGTTGAGCTTCATGTTATACTGATCAATGATATCGAAGGCCGTTTGGAGATCCCTGACATGGTCTTCAGCTTTTTTGGATTTCACTACCATGTCATCTATGTAGACTTCCATCGTGTCCCCCAGTTGCTCTTTGAACATCATATTGACGAGCCTCTGGTAGGTGGCACCTGCATTTCTCAAACCAAAGGGCATAGCAGTGTAACAATATATACCTGTTGGAGTCATAAAAGCCGTATGCTCCTGATCGCATGGTTCCATCTGAATTTGTTGGAATCCTGCCGAGGCATCCATGAAGGTGAGCATCTCGTGACCAGCCGTAGTATCTACCATAGCATCAATATGGGGAAGTGGAAACGGATCCTTAGGACAGGCTTTGTTCAAGTCTGTGTAATCGACGCAAACTCTCCATTTTCCATTCTTCTTCTGGACCACCACCACATTTGCTAGCCATCTAGGATACTTGACTTCTCTGATCATCTTTGTTTTGAGAAGCTTGTCGACTTCCTCTTGGATGATTATATTCTTCTCTGGAGCGAACTTCCTCCTTTTTTGCTGTATAGGCCTGAAAGAAGGGTCTAAACCAAGTTTGTGAGTAATTACATGTTTAGGGATACCTGTCATATCTTCATGCTTCCAGGCGAAAGCTGAAGTTCTGGCTTTGAGAAGCTGGAATAATTCCTGCTCAACATTTGTTGGGATGCTTGTTCCCACGAGCACCTTGATTTCAGGATTCCCAGGGTCTAGAGGCACTTCTTTGACTTCCAGCTCCCTGTCCTCCTGCACTTCAGGTGCATTTTTCTGTAATTGCTATCCCTTCGTCACCTTAGTGGTGTTCTTCATCGAAGTTGAATAACAGTTCTTAGCTTCCTGCTGGTCGCTTTCATTTCTTACAACTCCCCAAGGTGTAGGAAGCTTGATACATTGGTGATAAGTTGAAGGGACTGCCTTCATCTCGTGAATCCATGGCCTGCCAAGAATAATATTGCAACAAGAGAGAGAATCTATTGTTGGATTAGGTGTCTAAGCCTATAACTATAATTGATAGCAGCACAGTCCTTTTGGGTTGCCCTCGAGACTCAGCAAATGGAGAATTAATTAAAAGGGAAAAAGTAATAGTGTTGTTAATTATTATAGTTTAATAATTAACTAGACAAAACTATTTGGGAGGATAATTAACAGTTTGTTAATTAAAGGAGATAAATATTAAATCAATAGTTGATTTATATTAGGAATGGTTTTATCCCACATTAAGATTTTCGAAATCCCTTCTAGGTCAAGGAGAATTTCGAAAATTAACATAATCCCACATTGGTGGAATTATAAAGTGAGGAGGATATCCAAGGCTATAAATAGGGGCCTTAGGGATTCATTCCAACTTGCTCATCAGGCTTGAGTATTCTCCTCTCTCTTTCTCCCTTCTTTGTGGTTTAACCAAAATTCGATTTTGGACTAACCACTTCTAGTTTAATTTTCTCCCTTTGGAGTACTTGGGTGTGATCCCATTAGAGGCACGACGTTTGTGGTGCTAGCTTTCCAACGTTGAAGGGGATTGTGTTAGTTGTTTACTATAACAACTAAGATGTATGTAACTCTGTCTGTTTTGTTTACATGTTTGTTTATTTTTCGGAAATAGACTAGGGTTCGTTATTTGTTCTTAGTTGTAGGTCCAATAGAGAAAACATAGATCCTGGTTTTAGGTTGCATGCACCCTTAAGAGTTTAAGTATGCTTGTAGTGCCTGAAACCCATCAGTGGTATCAGAGCGTAAGGCTTGTTTTCTATTGAATTTGCTATGACTAGGAATGAATTCTGATTTGAGGCTTAGAAATTTCGAAATTTTGGTTAAGAGGCTATAAAAATTGGATTTTGATATTAGGGTTTTAGTTAACCTAATTTTGCTTTCTAGAATTTCGAATGCCTTAGGATAAATTAATTAGATTAATAGTTATCCTATAATATATATATGTATATAATAGTTAATAGATAATTAATGGTATTTGATATATATGTATATTAAATTCGTAAACTATATATGTATTTGATATATATGCAAATTCGTAATATATATATATGATATATATATATACGAATTTTTACTCCATGGGTTTATTTCCTAATAAACCTAGTATTTTGAAAAAGTTTTAAAATACACCTTATACTATATGTAAAAGATTAATAATTACTATATGTATAAGAATAAAGTCAGTCAACCAATACTAGGCCTCATTCACGAAGCTGGTCTATAAGGGGGTATAAGGAGATTGCCTATAAAATGGCAGTTGAATGGGTGTACATTCCTCACCCACCGCTCCCTTGACTAGTGGAGGGTCGTTAGCCGAACGGGTTTGATAGGACTAAATTAATAACATTAAAAGTATAATGATATTGAAAGTAACTAAACCTATATTTACTATTCCTAGTTACTTTTAGGAAAAATGTGAAATTGTATGCTAACCCATGAAATTGCACATTACACTTTATAAGTCGTTAGTGGAGCGTGCGTGGTTAACCAGCACACTAATATGGACTAATAAAGAGTGGTAATGGGTATCTCAAGAATTATCATTGTTAATGGAGCGCGTGTGGTTAACCAGCACATCAATTGAGATGATAAATGACATTGAGGTTGCCAAGCAGATTTGCATGGTTATTCACATCTTGTTTCTGATCCTCGGTATCCCAGTCACAAATGGAAGAGCATATTCCGAGATTAAACATGCCATTGAATAGTTTCAATGAATCTCAAAAGAATAATCCTATAGTATAAAATTTGCAATTAGATTACGACATCCCTTCTCTAAGTTGTGAATTTTATAAGTTGTACTCCTAATTATTGATGTGCGCCAAACACATCTAATTTTCCCTTGTATTTTGTATAATAATTGAGTCAGTTTTGAGTCATTTTTTATTTAGTTTTAATCTATTTTATAGTATTTGTGTCTTAATGTGGTGTTGAGTCATTTTTGTATATATTGGTGTGAGTTTGAGTCTTTTATCTTTAGTTGTGTTTATTTAGTTAATTGTGCTCAAAAGTTGTTCAATTATAATTGTTGTTAGGTTGACATAAGAGTTGAAGGGAATGGTATGACATTATATTTAAGTTGTGGGCTGATTTTGTACATGGAAAAAAAGCTATGGGTTGATTTTAGACATATGGAAGCTTTCATGACAATTAGAAAGTGAAATAGGAAGACACGTATGATGGATAGAGATATATAAATATTTTAAGACATTTTCTGCATTAAATAAAAATAATGAGGCATATGAGACATGAGCTCAATAGTATCTCACGTGAACACCAAATAAAAAGAAAGTTTGGCTTGCAATTAAATACAAACACAGTCATTGGGACGTGGGTTGCATCAGAAATTGGATTGGGCCGCGAAGTTAATATGTGGACTCAACAAAAGTTAAGATAAAGGTCAACAATTAAGATTTATGGGAGCAACAGAACCCTACGTATATAATTAAGAAGGAGCAATTATTCAGAGGGAGAAAGAATTAAAAAGGAGGAGCCGACTAACGGCAGAAGGAGACATCAACGAATAATTTTATTCTGCTGTTTTTCAGAGACAAACGAGGGGCGATTTTCAAGTAGAGGAAGGTCAAGAAACAAGACGGGTCAACCCGATTCAACCATTCGATTAACATCATCAATTCGGGTTCTTTTATTTATTTGTTTTCTTAATTGATTGTTGGTCTAAGACTATGTTCTTGAAAAATATTATTATATTTATTATGATTTATGTTAGAGACATGGTAGTAGGCTAAACTTTCAAGTACCATCTAGATTAATGATGAATTTTTAGTGTTAATGACTTGCTCGGTGTGTGACAATTTTGTGATGGGTTGATGCTCTATTAAACTCCTCTAATTTATTACAATTGGTGCATATGCGTATTGAATTTAGAGTTCGAATTAACAATCAAGACTTGCTTAATCTACGGATGTCTTCCGATTTGGGTTGGGTAATTAATTCGTGTGACTGTGTGTTTGCAAATTAGTATGATTAGCTATAACTAGTTGATCATAGGATTGGTTGTTACTTGTTGCTTTGAACTCAATATTCTGCCTATCTAAATAAGCTCAAAAGGATGATAGTTGTCGGTTAGTCGGATTAGTTAATGAACTAGGATAACATTGTCTCACAAGGAAATGCCCTAGGAATTTAGCTAATTTGCTAGTCGTGTCAGTTGTAGGAATTAGAGGTAGCTCCGGCTAGTCTAGGGTGCCTTAGATTGTTTCGAGGGTGGTCTAGGGTAGTTGAAGTGGGAAGGACTCAAAAGGTGAACCACTTGTCCGAGCGTTAGAGTTGTCAATTAGGAAGAACTCAAAAGGTGAACTAATAAATCGGTGAGCGTAATCCAGTTTATAGGTATTCTATCAGTAACGTCCGGAGAGTGATTCGGGGGCTCGTAGAGTTTCTATAGGTTGTGTGTTAAGATCCCGGTTCCATCAGAACTGTCATAGCCGAGTGAGGTCGTTAATATTAATTAGGATTCTAGGTCTAGGTGGTACCTTTCTCATATTTGAATTCGTCCTAAGTTCCTTCGTGTCGGTTTTTTTATTTAGTTAATTTAGTTAAGTTAGTTAATTTAATCCAAAACCAATTTACTCTCAAATTTCCTATTCATAGAGTCCTAGGTTAGAGTCTTGTTCATAGTGTCTCTAGGGTTCGATAATCCCGGTCTTACATAAGCTATACTGCCACCGATAGGTACACTTGCCTTTAGGTTCGGTTTAGTTTTAGGAGTTTCGGTAAAATTAGGTGTGTCTAGGTCTAGGTATTAATAGTTATTTTTAGGTACATTCCGAACACATCAAGTTTTTGGCGTCGTTGCCGGGGACACTTGGCAATAGCAAGATTAACTAGGTCGTCTAGGAATTTTGAGTCTTTTAGGTTTTCCGTGTCTAGAGTCTTTAGGATTTCCTTTCTCGAGTCTAGAATTTTCTTAGGTTTATTTTCTTTGCGTCTAGAGTTTTAGGTTTCATTCTTGAGTCTAGATTTTTAGGTTAGTTTTCGATTCTAATTGTTTTCTTTATTATTTTATTTTGTATTTTATTTTTATTTTTTGTGTTTCGCCATGGCCACAATCGATCTACCGAGCTTCATCAGAAACATCCAACATTTCGTAGATGATATGGCCACATGGAGTAGATATGATCCGAGGTTACCTCAAGGTATTAAGATTGCACAAGAAGCATTAAAACTGATAAAACGGCTTCAGGAAGAGAATACGCCACGTTGTATGAGTTGCGGTGGACCACACCACTACAATGATTGTCTGGTTCGTGTTGAGATGTGTAGAGAAATTTGTCAAAGGATCTTACGAGAGCGAGAGGAAAGAAAAAGGCGTACGGGGGAGTCATCAAGGACTGTATTTGAGGAAATACGATATCAGGAGACGTTAATGGACACTGAAGTCCCACCTCCGGTTAATCAGGGTATCCGGTGGATTTGTGATGATGATGAATATGACCTGAACCAATGGACAAATAATAGTTCAACGGACGGCACATAGATTATTGAAAAGGAAGATTCAATAGTGGAGGAGAATGATCCGGAAGATGAATTATTAGAGGATGATGAGGAGGAGCTTCCCAGGAATGAGGACATAGATGATGAGGATACATACCCTTCGGATCCAGTTTGGGATTGGTCGGAGGAAGAGGACGACATTGTGTGGGATGAAGAATGTGAGGATGAGATCGCAGCGAGTGCAACTAGTAATGAGGTAGCAAAGGACGGATGTGAGGAGGTGCTTTAAAAGGGTGATTCGGATGATTTATTTGAAGCACAAATGGTAGAAATGTTTGGTGAGGAGTGGACGTTGATGTCACCAAAAGAGTTAGATGAGGATCGGTTTGACCCGGAGGGTGATTTGAAAAAGCTAGAAGAGATGTTATACGGGGAGCCGATCGTTGTGAGTGAACACATCCCAATCGAGGGAGAGTTTTGTGAGGTTAGTGAGGCTCAAGCGCCGAGGCACGTACCGTACTCAATCTCCATTCGGGACGTGCTGAGGTGTGAAGAACCGGTTGTTGAAAAGGAGGATGAGGTGTTAGAAGACGTCCCGCTTGGTAAGTTAGCTAGTAATAATGATGATCTTGTGTTTAGTCCAAGTGTGGGGACGTTAGAGGATGCTAGTTCTAAGAATGACCCGAGGTTGAGCTTTATTGTAGTTATCAAGTTAATTCCGGGTAGGTTTAAGCATTGGTGGGTTGACTGGTTGTTAGGTATGATTTTTGATGATTTGTTAGTCAACACCATTGGATTTCTAAGCAGTTTGATGGTTAGGGCATTAGTTAGTAAGAACATTAAGGAGAAGCCACCAGATTGAGTTGGTTGAACACTCGGGAAAAGCCCGAGTTGTAAATTTTTTGTAACTTACTCGTTTAAATTTTTCTTTGTGTGCTTTTGTTTTCGGTTTTCGTGTTTTGTGTTTTTTGGTGTTTGCAGGAAATTGGGGGAATTCAAGATGATGAAATTGTGTTGGAAGAGTCCAAGTTCCAAGTGACACATTTCAACTTGTTTTTATTTTAGTTTTATTCTTATTTATTTTTATTTTTCGTGATTAATGGTTTTCGTCGAGTTGTTTGTTTTGTTTGTTTTTGTATTGCAGGTTCGATGATGTTTGCGTTGAGATGCTCATGAAGATTCAATGGAGGACCCGCGGTTACAAGCTCGTCTGTCACTCATCCAAATCAGAAATCAGGGGAGTTTGTTCCAATTTTTCTTTTCATTTTTATTTTTCATTTGCACTTTTTTTTTAGTGTGTTTATTTTATTTTATTATTGTTTTTCTATTTTGTTTTATTTCCATTCCACATTGAGAGCAATGTGTAATTCAAGTGTGGGGATGAGAGACTTGCGTCTTGAGTCAGTTATTTATTTTTAGTGTGTTTAATTGAGTCATATAAAAAAAAAACTTGAAAAAACTGTTCAAAAATGTCCGAGATTCTGGCTGCAATTTAAATAGAAAATGATAGGTAAAACTGGGAATTGATTTTTTTTTTAAATTTTGTGCTTGAATGTTAAAATAATGACTTAAGGTCAATAATTTGGGAAATATGTTAAGTATGGTGAGAATGGAAAGCATTACTAGTCTATGATGTGTCGGTAGGCCCAGCTGATCTAGGAGTAGCTTAAATAGCCTGTGTGTTTATTGTTGTATAAATATGCTAATCAGTCTGCTAGTGGGTTCCCATTTTAGGAGTGATAGGGATTCTGGATCTGATGATTAGGAGGAAAGAGACCGCTTTAGGCTAGATACTCTTATGTCCTTAGAATTTCTAATGAGCATGTAGTTAATAATTTGGTTAATGAATTAGAGTGAAGGGGCAGAATACTCATGTACGAACTAATGATAGCATCCCGTGGTAAGTACCTCTGATGATGTTCCTGATCTCACGGGCAAAATACTCACGTATGATTTCGGGGGTAAGACCTTGTGAAAGAATACCTCTGATGATGTCCGTTGGTAATTTTAGGTAAAAGTGACCAAATATCTAAAAAAAAAAAAATTGAAAAAAAGAAGAAAAAAAAGAAGAAAAGAAATGTTAGTTTAGAGAATAAATGCTCAATAATTACATATAAATAAATAGTTATTCTTTGGACATCTTAGTATCTGATTTAAGGGGGGTTGGAGAAAAATATAAATGTAAATCATTATTACCCTTTGCTTTGACTGAATATGATTCGGTATTAGGTTGAACTTGATCTTTCTTTAGTGGGATCCATAGGTAGACTGAACTTATATCTGGTAATTTCATAAACACATGGGGGCGGAAGAAAAGGTTGGTGGTTGGGTTTAATCGGATCGAAATATCGGCAATTGTAGTTAGTGTGTTATAACGTTATGGATTGAGGAATGTTAAGTTGGATTGAGAAATTAAAATGTTGAATGCTTAGAGATCAATTACCTGGTTATGATTCCATTGCAGTATTTTTCGAGGACGAAAAAAGATTAAGTGTGGGGATGTTTGATGTGCGCCAAACACATCTAATTTTTCCTTGTATTTTGTATAATAATTGAGTCAGTTTTGAGTCATTTTTTATTTAGTTTTAATCTATTTTATAGTATTTGTGTCTTAATGTGGTGTTGAGTCATTTTTGTATATATTGGTGTGAGTTTGAGTCTTTTATTTTTAGTTGTGTTTATTTAGTTAATTGTGCTCAAAAGTTGTTCAATTATAATTGTTGTTAGGTATGACATTATATTTAAGTTGTGGGCTGATTTTGTACATGGAAAAAAAGCTATGGGTTGATTTTAGACATATGGAAGCTTTCATGACAATTAGAAAGTGAAATAGGAAGACACGTATGATGGATGGAGATATATAAATATTTTAAGACATTTTTTGCATTAAATAAAAATAATGAGGCATATGAGACATGAGCTCAATAGTATCTCACGTGAACACCAAATAAAAAGAAAGTTTGGCTTGCAATTAAATACAAACACAGTCATTGGGACGTGGGTTGCATCAGAAATTGGATTGGGCCGCGAAGTTAATATGTGGACTCAACAAAAGTTAAGATAAAGGTCAACAATTAAGATTTATGGGAGTAACAGAACCCTACGTATATAATTAAGAAGGAGCAATTATTCAGAGGGAGAAAGAATTAAAAAGGAGGAGCCGACTAACGGCAGAAGGAGACATCAACGAATAATTTTATTCTGCTGTTTTTCAGAGACAAACGAGGGGCGATTTTCAAGTAGAGGAAGGTCAAGAAACAAGACGGATCAACCCGATTCAACCACTCGATTAACATCATCAATTCGGGTTCTTTTATTTATTTGTTTTCTTAATTGATTGTTGGTCTAAGACTATGTTCTTGAAAAATATTATTATATTTATTATGATTTATGTTAGAGACATGGTAGTAGGCTAAACTTTCAAGTACCATCTAGATTAATGATGAATTTTTAGTGTTAATGACTTGCTCGGTGTGTGACAATTTTGTGATGGGTTGATGCTCTATTAAACTCCTCTAATTTATTACAATTGGTGCATATGCGTATTGAATTTAGAGTTCGAATTAACAATCAAGACTTGCTTAATCTACGGATGTCTTCCTATTTGGGTTGGGTAATTAATTCGTGTGACTGTGTGTTTGCAAATTAGTATGATTAGCTATAACTAGTTGATCATAGGATTGATTGTTACTTGTTGCTTTGAACTCAATATTCTGCCTATCTAAATAAGCTCAAAAGGATGATAGTTGTCGGTTAGTCGGATTAGTTAATGAACTAGGATAACATTGTCTCACAAGGAAATGCCCTAGGAATTTAGCTAATTTGCTAGTCGTGTCAGTTGTAGGAATTAGAGGTAGCTCCGGCTAGTCTAGGGTGCCTTAGATTGTTTCGAGGGTGGTCTAGGGTAGTTGAAGTGGGAAGGACTCAAAAGGTGAACCACTTGTCCGAGCGTTAGAGTTGTCAATTAGGAAGAACTCAAAAGGTGAACTAATAAATCGGTGAGCGTAATCCAGTTTATAGGTATTCTATCAGTAACGTCCGGAGAGTGATTCGGGGGCTCGTAGAGTTTCTATAGGTTGTGTGTTAAGATCCCGGTTCCATCAGAACTGTCATAGCCGAGTGAGGTCGTTAATATTAATTAGGATTCTAGGTCTAGGTGGTACCTTTCTCATATTTGAATTCGTCCTAAGTTCCTTCGTGTCGGTTTTTTTATTTAGTTAATTTAGTTAAGTTAGTTAATTTAATCCAAAACCAATTTACTCTCAAATTTCCTATTCATAGAGTCCTAGGTTAGAGTCTTGTTCATAGTGTCTCTAGGGTTCGATAATCCCGGTCTTACATAAGCTATACTGCCACCGATAGGTACACTTGCCTTTAGGTTCGGTTTAGTTTTAGGAGTTTCGGTAAAATTAGGTGTGTCTAGGTCTAGGTATTAATAGTTATTTTTAGGTAAATTCCGAACACATCAATTATTCTTATCTAACTTATCTACCCTCTACTTTCAGAAATGACTACTCCAATGGATACTACTGCTTCCTCCTCCTCCTCCACCCACAACTTCTCCTTACTGAATATCTGCTCCAAAGTCATATTGGATGGTGCCAATTATAGTGACTGGATGCGCAACATAGAGATGCCCCTTCGTTTTGAAGACAAGGAGTATGTCCTCGAAGAAGAACTTGTAGAAGTAAACGAAGAGACCGCCACTGCTGATGAATTAGCCGCGTACGAGCAACACAAGAAGGATGCATCAAAGGTTGCTTGCGTCATGGTTGCCACTATGATCCCTGAATTGCAAAGGTACTATGAGGACTACTGGCCGTACGAGATGAACAAGGACCTTATGGAAAAGTTCCATAAGCGAGCTCGTCAAGAGAAGTACGAGATAGTGGGGTCCCTCATATCTAGCAAGATGAAAGAAGGGGAGTCAGTTAGTGCTCACGTGCAAAAGATGCAACGTTACGTGGAACGCCTTAAGAAGCTGAATGTGCAAATCGATCAGGAGTTGGCTATTGACATAGTCCTGAACTCCTTACCTAGTTGTTATGATCAGTTCATATTGACCTATCATTTGAACAACAGTGAGACCACTTTGGCTCAATTGCACAATCTTCTAAGAACGACTGAAGCAGGAATGAAGGGGAAGAATGTTGTTCCCGCTCCTGCTAATACTCCTGTTCTAGCCATTGGTCAAGGAAAGGGGAAGAAGAGGAAAGGTCCTCCTAAACAGAACTGGAAGGGAAAGTCTCAGCCAAAGCAAAGTTCTGATGTTGCCCCTGTCTCTGATCCCAAAGAGGCTACTTGTTTTTATTGCAATGAGAAGGTCATTGGAAAAGAAGCTGCCCAAAGTATCTGCAGGACATTAAGGATGGAAAAGTGAAGCCATCGTCTGCAGGTACGTACACTATTTGTTCTGATAACTCATTATCTTCTGGTTCTTGGGTTCTTGATACAGGATGTGGTTTTCACATTTGCTCTGTTGTGCAGGGACTCAGAAAAAGTAAAGATATGGAGCGTGGAAGGATGAACCTGATCATGGGGAATAGGCGATCTTCACCTGTTACCAAGATTGGAGTTTATAGTCTTGTGCTTAGTAATGGTGTTACTTTAGAGTTATTGAATTGTTGCTACTCGTCAGAAATGACACGAAACATTATTTCTTTTCATGCATTGTTTAAACAAGGTTTTAGTTTTTCTTTTAATGATGAGAATGGTTCCATTTCTGCTTATAAGAATGGTGTTTTCTATTTTGAAGCTTTACCTTGTAATGGTGTGTATGAAACTGTGACATTTGTAGACAACTTAGGCAATAGTGTATTTCAAATTGATTCGTCTAATGGTATAGACAAAGCATGTTTGTGGCATTGTCGTCTTGGACACATTAGCAAGAAACGCATGGAACAGCTCCAAAAGTATGGGGTGTTAGAGTCTTTTGACTTGAGGTCAGAAGATACATGCGAGTCTTGTCTTCTGGGTAAGATGACAAAATCACCTTTCACTGGATCTTGTGAAAGAGGTGAAGGTTTGTTGGATCTCATACACACGGATGTGTGTGGGCCCTTCAGATCAGCCACAAGAGATGCTAATCGATTCTATGTGACTTTCACTGATGATTATAGTAGATATGGATATGTCTACCTAATCAAGCATAAGTCAGAAACTTTTGAAAGGTTCAAAGAGTTCAAGCAAGAAGTCGAGAATCAACTAGGCAGGAAGATAAAGATGCTCAGGTCGGATAGAGGCGGAGAGTATCTTAGTATCGAGTTCCTCGACTATCTTAAGGAATGTGGAATAGTTTCACAATTGACACCTCCTAGGACACCACAACTTAATGGTGTAGCTGAGACACGCAATCGAACCTTGTTAGATATGGTTCGTTCCATGATGGGTCGAGCTTCACTTCCAATCACATTCTGGGGGTATGCCTTAGAGACTGCCGCCCATATCCTTAATCTTGTCCCAACAAAGAAAGTTGCCAAAACACCTCACGAAATGTGGACGGGAAAAGTTCCCTCACTAGCACATATCAAGGTTTGGGGTTGTGAGGTTTTCGTTAGACGAGAGACTCACGACAAGCTTGAACCTCGAAGTGAGAGGTGTGTTTTCATCGGTTATCCACAGAAGTCTTTTGGATATTTGTTCTACAGACCAAGTGAGAACGTGGTTTTTGTAGCACGAAGAGGAGTCTTTCGCGAGAAAGAGTTCATATGCAAAGAAGACAGTGGGAGCCATGTTGATCTTGAAGAGATTCAAGAGTCAACCGATGAAGGAACTTCTGAGACCGCTAGGGTTCAACCAGAGGAAGAGATTCCAGTTGAACCAGTTGACAATTCATTACCTCTTAGGCGTTCTGAAAGAGTTAGCGTCCGACCTGAGTTCTATGGTTTCCATATAACTGCAGATAGTGACACGTTTATCAGTGATAACACACTGGTAAATTTGGATGAGCCAGCTAACTACAAGGAAGCCGTGGCGGGCCCTGAGGCTACAAAATGGAAAGAGGCAATGGATAGCGAGATACAGTCCATGTATGACAATCAAGTTTGGAACTTGATTGATGAACAGCCTGGTCGAAAGACAGTTGGTTGTAAATGGATCTTCAAAAAGAAAACCGATATGCATGGTAATGTAAGCACATTCAAAGCACGACTGGTGGCGAAGGGATTTACTCAAACCCCAGGGGTTGACTATGATGAGACCTTCTCACCAGTAGCTAAGATAAAGTCTATTAGGATAATGCTGGCCATAGCTGCGTTTCATGACTATGAAATCTGGCAGATGGATGTCAAAATTGCCTTCCTAAATGGGAAGCTGGCTGAGGATGTTTACATGAGTCAGCCAGAAGGTTTTGTAGATGCAAAGTTTCCTAATAGAGTGTGCAAGCTTGAGAAGTCCATCTATGGATTAAAACAAGCATCTCGCAGTTGGAATCTTTGCTTCGATGAGAAAATCAAAGAGTTTGGATTCTCTAGAAGTGAGGATGAGTCCTGTGTATATGTCAAAGCTAGTGGGAGTATAGTAACCTTCCTAGTGTTGTATGTTGATGACATACTCCTTATAGGAAATGACATTCCAACCTTGTAGGAGGTTAAGTCCTGGCTTGGAAAGTGTTTCGCTATGAAGGATCTAGGAAAGGCTGCTTATATTCTGGGGATAAAGATTTCAAGGGATAGAAGTAAAAGGCTAATTGGACTGAATCAAAGTACATACTTGGATAAAGTAATGAAGCGATTCTGTATGGAAAATTCAAAGAAAGGAGATTTACCCATCCAGAGCAATACCAAACTGAGTAAGACTCAGAGCCCGAGTACAGATGAAGAGTTAGCAGAAATGAGTAGAGTTCCATATGCTTCCGCCGTTGGATCTATTATGTATGCTATGACATGTACTCGTCCTGATGTGTCTTTTGCCTTGAGCATGGTTAGTCGTTATCAGGGAAATCCAGGTAAGGCTCATTGGGTTGCGGTAAAGAATATTCTCAAGTATCTGCGAAGGACTAAGGACTGGGTCCTAGTACTTGGTGGCAGTGATACATTGAAAGTGACTAGGTATAGTGACGCCAGCTTTCAAACAGACAGAGACAACTTTCGATCTCAATCTGGCTGGGTCTTTACCTTGAATGGAGGAGCAGTGACTTGGAAGAGTTCCAAGCAAGAAACGGTGGCTGATTCTACTTGTGAATCAGAGTACATAGCAGCGAGCGAAGCGTCAAAGGAGGCTATCTGGTTGAAGAACTTCATCGGAGATCTTGGAGTTGTGCCAACCATTAAGGAGCCAATTGAACTTTTCTGTGATAATGAAGGTGCAGTTGCTTTGGCAAAGGATGCAAGAAATGATCGCAATTCAAGGCATATCGACAGAAAGTATCATTTCATCAGACATAAAGTAGAAGAAGGGTACCTCGTTGTGAAGAGGATATCATCAGAGGAGAATCCTGCAGATCCGCTTACGAAGGGTCTGAGTAGGATTCGACACCATCAGCATGCTAGGGGCATTGGTCTGAAGGATGATGTAGTTTTTGGTAGTTAGATTGAAACTTGTAACAAAGTAAATGTAATTGACTTTTGGTGATTGAATAATGGAGATTTATTTATGAGTTTGACTACCTTTTGTCAATTATTAATTATTGTGTTTCATTTTTGCATGTTTTACTTCCTGAATAATTAGATTATTCAAAACTCCACAGTTAGTCATACTTTTGGAAGTAAGTAATGAATTAAGACTGTCATGAATGGATTGTAGATTGTCTAAGGAATGTTGTACATGGCAATAGAATTGCTGCAATATTCATGAGTACTTTGAAAATGGAGAATTTAAGTATTGGATAAACCCACGCTCAGAGAGTTACTTCATGGAATTTATCACGAGTAATTCTGAGACGATAATATCTTATAATCTTAAAGCTGAGATATATGAGTTGTGGTTTACAAGTCAATTATGCATTGATGGTACGTAATCGCATTGGTAACTCGATGTTATAAAACGTATTGTTGTGCATGATTTGATGAGTAGATGGTGCAAGCATATAAGTCAAAGTTTATTCTTTCCTTTTGCCCTAACGGGAAAAGCGATATCTTTGGGCCCCTCGGTGATTTGATGTTGACTTATAGTGCCGGGCCCGGTCAGGACTAAATTGATGTGTCCAATTGGAAGTTCTAAAGTCATTACAAATCGGAAATCGGGAAACGAAGTACTGAACAATGAGATTGATTATATTCCATGTCTCATGTTCGAATGATATCTTGTAGAACGAAGGATTATATGATCTCTTATCTTAGGACACGAACTGACTGGGTCAAAGTTCGACAGCGTTCGTTGGAAGCTACAATTTGCTGATCAATTAAGAAGTTACAAAGGCAATATTAGTTATTAGACTTATCCAAGTGGGAGACTGTTGGATTAGGTGTCTAAGCCTATATCTATAATTGATAGCAGCACAGTCCTTTTGGGTTGCCCTCGAGACTCAGCAAATGGAGAATTAATTAAAAGGGAAAAAGTAATAGTGTTGTTAATTATTATAGTTTAATAATTAACTAGACAAAACTATTTGGGAGGATAATTAACAGTTTGTTAATTAAAGGAGATAAATATTAAATCAATAGTTGATTTATATTAGGAATGGTTTTATCCCACATTAAGATTTTCGAAATCCCTTCTAGGTCAAGGAGAATTTCGAAAATTAACATAATCCCACATTGGTGGAATTATAAAGTGAGGAGGATATCCAAGGCTATAAATAGGGGCCTTAGGGATTCATTCCAACTTGCTCATCAGGCTTGAGTATTCGCCTCTCTCTTTCTCCCTTCTTTGTGGTTTAACCAAAATTCGATTTTGGACTAACCACTTCTAGTTTAATTTTCTCCCTTTGGAGTACTTGGGTGTGATCCCATTAGAGGCATGACGTTTGTGGTGCTAGCTTTCCAACGTTGAAGGGGATTGTGTTAGTTGTTTACTATAACAACTAAGAGGTATGTAACTCTGTCTGTTTTGTTTACATGTTTGTTTATTTTTTGGAAATAGACTAGGGTTCGTTATTTGTTCTTAGTTGTAGGTCCAATAGAGAAAACACAGATCCTGGTTTTAGGTTGCATGCACCCTTAAGAGTTTAAGTATGCTTGTAGTGCCTGAAACCCATCATCTATAACACAGAATTTTTGCATAGAGTTTACCTCCTCTATATATACCGGCAACCTGATATCCCCAACGGTGCTTTTAGTTTCACCGCTGAAGCCAACTAGGACTGAGGATCTTGCAACTATTTCAGTTTCCAGGATCCCCATCTTTTTTAGTACATCAAGACGGATTATGTTTATTGAGCTTCCATTATCAATCAGGATCCTGCGAACAAAATGGTTAGCAATATATAAAGTAACCACAAGACAATCATGATGAGGATCCTGAACATGAGAACGGTCACTCTCATCAAAAGATATAAGTTTGTCCTGAGTTAGGGTGGACGTCCGGATAGGTCTGTCACCCTGTTCAGATTTGGACTCCTTAGCATGCTTCTTGACTGAGGAATACGAGGTGCCGCAGATGTCTGAGCCTCCTGAGATGAAGTTGATTATCTGGGCATCCTGGGGTGGAGAAGCTGCTCTCTGAGGCACCTTGTCGGCTTCCTGAGTCTTGACCTTCTTTCTGCCAATCAATTCTTTAAGATGCCCCTTGCTGAGTAGATAGCTGATTTCCTTTCGGAGTGCTATACATTCGTCTGTTAGGTGGCCAAAATCTTCATGGAAGGCACACCACTTGGTCTTGTCTTTCCAGGATCCTTGCTTGGTATCCTTCCTGGGCCATCTTGCTTTTTCACCTAGATCCTGCATAGCACGCATCAAACCACCAATATCAACGGAAAAACAGTATTCAGATACCTTAGGATACTCCTCCTCATCATCGTCTTGGTCAACGGCATTGACTTTGTGATTTTCCGGTTTGGAGTATGGACGAGATCTATACGGCTTCCCGGGGGATTCCGCCTTCTTGCTGTTGGGATCATATTTAGGAACCTCTAATCTTTGGTGGATCCTCTTGTCATCTTCCAAACGGATAAATCTCAAGGCTCTACTGCGTACTTCTTCAAGGTTCCTGCAAGGATCCATGACAAGGTCATCATAAAAACGTGAATCTTTGGAGAGCCCCATTTTAAAGGCTTCCACGGCTGCTGCCATATCCAGATTAGGAATCTCAAGAGATTCTCGTCCAAATCTGGCAATGTATTCCCTGAGAGGCTCATCTGGCTTCTGAACTATTTGGTACAGGTCACCTGTAAGCTTCTCAAAGGTCCTGCTACAAGAAAATTGATTGTTAAACAAGTTAACTAAATGAGAAAATGATGTAATAGTGTTAGGAGGAATGCTCAGTAGCCATTTCATGGCTGGTCCTGTTAAGGTCGATCCAAAGCCTTTGCATAGATAGGCTTCTTTGATTTCTGTCGGAATGGGATTGATCTCCATACGCTCCCGGTAATGTGCCACGTGTTCCTCAGGATCTGTGGTTCCATCATAAAGCTTCATGCTTGGAGTCTGGAAACGCTTCGGGATCTCTACTTGGGATATTGGCCAAGTAAATCTAGAGATCTTGTGGCTTTCCAAAGGAACCTCAGGAATAGGTTTCAGGATTCCTGGAACATTCGATATCATCTCTTTCAACTTCTGGAGCTCCCTAGCAATACTTGGATGAATACATGCATCATAAGGAGCACCCTGGTTAGAAACGATAGGAATTGAATTGGACATATTACCTGGGCCAGGATTCTGGACTGGAATCCTGGGATTATATCCATAGCCCACTGGGATGCTCGGCTCTGTAGTGGCTGCTGTTTGCATGGGGATGACGTCACCATCATGCACTTATGAGGAGCTAGTCTTGAAGATTCCTACAGAGACAGAAGGGTTAGAGTATTGATATCCTTGGGGATTCTGGCTTGGGTTTGCAGCAGAAAAAAGATATCCTTGAGACGGCGAAGCTGAGGTTCCCAAGAATGGTGGAATCCTAAGACCCTTGTAGCGTGACTGTGAGGATTCTGGTGGGACAGCTCATGAGAATCCAGCAGTACTCTCTACATATCCAGCGGCCTGAGAAGTCATTGTAGGGGCTGTAGTAAAGCCTGATGCTGATTTGTAATTGTAGCGAGACGGATCTGAGGATCCTGAAGCATTGAAATCAAGATGCCTGGGAAACAGAGGACTTTGCTCTTCCATGGGTTTCCTAGATTTCTTTAGCTCTTCAATCTCCTTCATCACCGTTTGATTGGTTTTTTCTTGCTGATCCATTTATTTTTTCACCTGCTTAATCAAGGAAAACAAATCATTGTTAGTAATAACGTCATCAACAGATTGAACCTGGGATCCTGTGAAGACAGGATAATCGGTTTTTCTCGGCTGCTCGTCCACTTTCTTCTGACGGTCATTAGTCTTCTTCTGGCTTCCTGGGAAGGAAGGAAGAGGAGGAATGGAGGGCGATGTAGAGGCCGAGACAGTTTTTTGCGGGTTTGACATTTTTGAGATTGGAGATCAAATGAAGCGAATAAGGTATGAGATTTTGATAAGATTAAGCACCACTTACCCCACGGTGGGCGCCAAACTGTTTTGGTCAAAAATTCACAAAGGAATTTCGTATTCCAAACTTAGAATGTGAGGTAGTGTGCTTGTCAATATGCTCGAAATGTAAAGCTGAACACAAGGATGTAACGAGGGAAAAATCCAGGATTCTTCGAGTTGCCTCTAGGAATCCTAGCAAAAAAACCTCGGGAGCCGGCCTGAAGAGCCTGCTACCACACAATTTTATTGATAGGAAACTGAAAATTACAAGTGTTTTGGAGGTTTAATCGATCAGACTAAGTGTTACAGAGATCGTATGCTATCAGAGCTAAAGCGTGAATGAGTTGTGTGTCTTCTTACTGATCGAATCCTCGATTTATATAACAAACTAACAACTAACTAACTATCCGGGATTCTCGGGATCTTCTTTCTCCACTTCTCTCGACCGTTGAAGGAGGTGCGACCCACTTTCCCGCGTGCCAGTTAGTTAAGACCGAGTCTTCAGGAGGCGGTTAAGCTATATAACGTTCCTGAAAACAAATAAAGCACATGGCAAAAATAAAGGTTAGTCGATAACAAATATTCAGGCTACCTGACTGGACGGGATTCCCAAACCGTAGCGAGATTCTTGGTCTTATGTAGCTTTCCTATGAGCATCCTGAAATCGACCCCTAACAAATATGTTAGCATGTCATCAGATAAAATGTTAGCAACATGAGTATCTACCTTTTTAACATGAGGTATATTATTTGTATTAAAAAATGATGTAGGTAGAGTGTCACTAGTCAAGAATTCAAACCATTCCATTTTAAAATTTTTAAGTTTATTCAATTTGAAAATCTAACCGACTGGTGTGGAGAAATAAAAATCAGTTACTTAGCAGAAAAGTCTGGAATGTCTTTAATAACCAGTGTTCTCAAAATGGTAACAGTGGAGGATCAAAATTTTAAAAAATAAAATCAACTTTTTGTAGAAAGATGGTTTGCGTAAAAAAAATGGTTTAACTTTTCGCACAAATATAATTTTCACATAAAAAAAAGTTTTTCATGAAAAGTATATTTTTCGCAAAAAAAAAAACTTATTTTCGCAATAAAATTAGCGAAAAGTTGAAACTTGATGTTTCGGATAGATGTTTTCCCACTTTGAACGCAATGTTTTACAAAAGTATTTCATAAATTCTTGACTTTTTGCAGAATTAAGATTTCGCACATGTAATAGTTAGGTTTCGCAAAAAACACCGGTAGATCTGCAATTGAATTTTCTTTGATTATAGGAAAAATTCTTCACATTTCGCAGTTCGTAAGACTCACATTTCGCAGAACTCACACTTCACAGAACACACTCTGCGATATGTTCAGTGTATTTCCCAAACCAATAGCTAAACTACAACCTTATGCAACATTCTAAAATTCTGACCCAACAAACTTGTTAATCAAATCAGAAGCATAAATTTCCAGACTTTATATATACCGAACACGTATCCCTTCCAGTGATCCAATTACAAACGTTTCAGATAAATAAATAACAACAACCATACGATGTTTAGAAATCGACCTTGATGAAAACCGAGAAATTGCACCGAGGATTCGTCGAACGGATCTGCTAGAAATCCCAATCACCTATATAACACTTGAACCAAAAACAAAACCTGAACGAACCAAAAAAACCGATTTCGCAAACCAGTGGCCGTCGAAGGTCAACAGCGAGGCGGCTCAGGTCAGCGGTGTGTCACACCCCAACCGACTACAGAATATGTCGGGACGCAATGATTGTCCAGATGCACATGACAACTAAATTAAGTTGTAATAATTGAATATGCCATTTTTCATTAATCAATTAAAGATATTATACAATAAACTTAAACATGCAAAATACATATCGAACTGATTTAAAGTCTTTAATCTAGATCCAACAATCCTAGCGTGATCACATCAAAGCTCAAGTATCGATTCATGCAACATGTATAAAATAAAGAGTCAACTACAAAAGTAGTTGGTGAGTAATCCTATTTTAAGTATATATATATATATATATATATATATATATATATATATATATATATATATATATATATATATATATATATATATAGGGTAAGGATCCTGCGAAAACTCTTTTTTTTTGCGAAAACCTAAAAACTAACACTAAAACCTTCATAACTTTTACATACGTTAATATTTTTCTATGAAACTTGCACTAAAAATCTTAAAATTCTATTGTCTTTGATTCTGGAAAAGAAATTGATATTTCGAAAAAAAAAAAATTAGTGCACATGTGTATTATTAGTGCACATGTGCACCATTTTCATTAGTACTACACAAATGAGAATTGTCATGCGAAAACATATTGTCTAGGTTAAAAACATTTTAAAAAACTAAAATATTCATAGAAATAATGATATGTCTACATATGCACTATAACTATTAGTTATAGTGCACATGTGTAGCATAAAATTTAAAAAATTTTAAAACGTTTAAAATATTTTCAGAGTTAAAGATAACACAATTATAAGATTTCTGGTGCAATTTCTCTTTTAAAATATTAATGTATACGACACGTATAAAATGCTTTATTATTAGTGCACATGTGCACTAATAAAAAACCACGAAAAACTAACAAAATTATAATGTATTTGATGCGATTTTTCTAAAAAAAACATTAACGCATACTATATGTATGAGTTTTATTATTAGTGCACATGTGCACTAATAAAAAAACGACGAGACGTTAAACGTTTTTTTTAATTTTTACAAAAATTAAAGAACTCATAATTCTAAGGTTTTCGGTGCAAATTTTTTTAAAAAATATGATCGTATGAAAAAGTTATGAAGGTTTTAGTATTAGTTTTTAGGTTTTCGCAAAAAGATGTGGTTTTTACATGATCTTTACCCTATATATATATATATATATATATATATATATATAGGGTAAGGATCCTGCGAAAACTCTTTTTTTTGCGAAAACCTAAAAACTAACATAAAACCTTCATAACTTTTACATACGTTAATATTTTTTCTATGAAACTTGCACCAAAAATCTTAAAATTCTATTGTCTTTGATTCTGGAAAAAGAAATTGATATTTTAAAGAAAAAAAAAATTAGTGCACATGTGTATTATTAGTGCACATGTGCACCATTTTCATTAATACTACACAAATGAGAATTGGCATGCGAAAACATATTGTTTAGGTTAAAAACATTTAAAAAAACTAAAATATTCATAGAACTAATGATAATTCTACATATGCACTATAACTATTAGTTATAGTGCACATGTGTAGCATAAAATTTAAAATATTTTAAAATGTTAAATATATTTTCAGAGTTAAAGATAACACAATTATAAGATTTATGGTGCAATTTCTCTTTTAAAATATTAATGTATACGACACGTATAACGTGCTTTATTATTAGTGCACATGTGCACTAATAAAAAACCACGAAAAACTAACAAAATTATAACGTATTTGATGCGATTTTTTTTAAAAAAAACATTAACGCATACTATATGTATGAGTTTTATTATTAGTGCACATGTGCACTAATAAAAAAACGACGAGACGTTAAAGTTTTTTTTTATTTTTTTTAGAATTAAAGAACTCGAAATTCTAAGGTTTTTGGTGCAAATTTTTTAAAAAATATGATCGTATGAAAAAGTTATGAAGGTTTTAGTATTAGTTTTTAGGTTTTCGCAAAAAGATGTGGTTTTTACATGATCCTTACCCTATATATATATATATATATATATTTACTGAAAAACAAGCGAAGTGTCATCTGTCAGAATAATGAGAAACATAACATATCAGTATAATTGGCAAATAGAAAACCTATTGAAAACCTGTTGAAATCCCTTGAAAACCAACTATTGGCAATTCCTACCACACATTATATAACACATAATTCATTCATAGAGTATATATATATATATATATCTATATATATATATATATATATATATATATTTACTGAAAAACAAGCGAAGTGTCATATGTCAGAATAATGGGAAACATAACATATCAGTATAATTGGCAAATAGAAAACCTATTGAAAACCTGTTGAAATCCCTTGAAAACCACCTATTGTCACCTATTGCCTAGAGAAGTCAGAAGCTCTTGAGGTGCTCGAAGACATCCACAATGGAGATTGTGGGAACCATACCGGGGGCAGGGCACTGTTCTTTAAAGTTCTCAGATTCGGATATTATTGGCCAACTATGAAGACGGACGCCGCGAGCTTCTCACAGAAATGCGATGGTTGTCAAAGGCATGGCAATATCCTCCACCAACCCGCTGAGCATCTGCATCCTATAGTATCCCCATGGCCATTCATGAAGTGGGGCATGGATATTGTGAGTAAGCTGCCAAAGGCTCCCAGAGGAAATGTGTTTTTGCTTGCCATGATGGATTACTTCTACAAGTGGATTGAAGCAGAAGCCTATGTTCAAGTGAGAGAGAAAGAAGTGATGTCCTTCATCAAAAGGAACATCCTCACCAGATTTGGGATTCCGACAGAAATCATATGCCACAATGGTTCCCAGTTTATCGGCAAGAGAACTACAAGCTTTTGTGTAAGCTGGGGCATCAAGATGGTCACTTCAACACATGTCCACCCTCAGGCTTATGGACAGGCGGAATCCAGCAATAAGATCATAATCAACAACCTCAAGAAGAAGCTGGGCTCCAAGAAAGGGAAATGGGCTGAGGAGCTGCCATTTGTCCTTTGGGCTGATAGAACCACACCTAAGAATGCTGCTGGCCAAACGCCATTCTCATTAGTGTTTGGGGCAGAAGTTGTGAACCCTACAGAGATGGTACTTCCTACAGCCAGAGTCGACTGCCAGTATCCTGAAACCAACAGCTAGAATCTCCTTCAGGATCTCGAAATGGTTGAGGAGCTCAGAGATATGGCCAGAATCCGGATGGCTTCCTATCAACAGCGGATAGCAAAATCCAATAACAAGAACACCAGGCTAAGAAGATTCCAAGTAGGTGACTTAGTCTTGAGGAAGGCTTTTCAGAATACTACCAATCCTGCTGATGGGAAGTTAGCACCCAAGTGGGAGGGCCCTTACCTTATAGATTCTGAAGAAGGAAAGGGGGCATACCGTTTGGTAAATATGGAAGGAGAACCTATACCAAGAGCTTGGAATGCCGTCCACCTTAAAGCGTATTTTATGTGAGAATCCCATTGAGAATCTCAGGCAGAATCCTGAGGATCCTCGCTGTCTAAATATTGCAAGGTACGTATACTAATCCTATTTCAATTTATTCTTATTATTCCTATGACACATTACTGACTTAATCATCAGAGTGGTGTTAGCTAAGCTAACACCCACCCCTCACCAAGTGTTGAGTGTTTTGTAAATTTCGAGAATCCTAAGTATTTTGGATATATCCCCAGTTAGAGGCTGATCACCTCTCCTCCGTTTAAGGTATCTTGCATACCTCCTAAGGTTTGAGAGGATATCACCTCTCCTATGTTTGGGTAATCGCCAGTAGCGCGCGGCCCTCTATGGGAGCGCACGTTCTTCACCGGTATGCTCAAGGTGGCCGGACCAATCCATCTTAAGGGGAGGCTGACAATCTTGTCACTGTAGGCTACTGTGTGGATTCTCAAGGTTTTTAACACTTACGTGTTAAATAAGGTTTAAAAGGTCTTCACCTTTTCTAAGAATCGCCTGGAATGCTCGTTATTCGCTATTGAGCAAATCCTCAAGTAATAGCAGATGTGCTATCCTCATGAATTATCTAAGGTTTATAACACCAACGTGTTATCTAAGGTTTTGGCATTTTCGTGTCACTTGCGTATGGGTATATCCCAGTTGGCTTAGTCCCAAGTTTATCGGGCTTGTCCCCAGAATTAGCTTAGTCCCAAGTTTATCGGGCTTGTCCCCAGAATTGGCTTAGTCCCAAGTTTATCGGGCTTGTCCCCAGAATTGGCTTAGTCCCAAGTTTATCGGGCTTGTCCCCAGAATTGGCTTAGTCCCAAGTTTATCGGCTTGTCCCCAGAATTGGCTTAGTCCCAAGTTTATCGGGCTTGTCCCCAGTTTAACTCAATTTCGAAACTACTATGATTTTGCCACAGGTATCCTCAAGGATGTTGAAAGAGGATTCTAGAATCTATCTAAATGTGCCCAAGGTAAAACCTACTTAAGGGACTATTCAAGTAATGTACTTTTAAATTATTACATTTTATCATGCTGACTTGTGTCATGGTTTGTCAACTTACATACTTAACTTAAAGCATTTTTAATACCTTAATATTCTTGAGGAACCTGATGGGATTCTCACTTAAATATTTCAAAAATTTTCATGAAAATAATCAAAAACAAGGGAAAAACACACCATGATAAAGAAAGTCGGATACTAGTATTAACCATGCAGGAAAGTCAAAAGGGGTAACTCCAGCTTCTTAGCACCCCCAAGTTTCTCCAGAGTTCCTTTCCAGGTAGCTGCATCTAAGCCTTAGCAATGAAGCCTTCATCATCTGCTTCATTGGCCTTGATCGCGGAAGAAAATCAAAGAGAAAATGGAGGGAGCTGACCTGGACAAAAAGAGAAATCGAGAAGGTTCCGACGGTAACCCAGGGTTATTTATGGAGAAGTCCCATGAGAAGTTGCGTCGCTATCAAATCAGGAGCTAACGAGTCACCTCTGTAATATTTCAAGAGTTTAAATTTTCACAGCCGTCTTCATGGTCAACATCTGTCAAAATTCAGGGGCAATTGTTTGGGCTAATATTTCGGGATCCTTGGCGGAAGCTCAAGTGGTCCAGTATCCTCAGACGGGTTGAGAATCCTGACAGGTTCGGACATCCTGAATTACAGTTATCGACTAACCGCTATGTAGTTCCTCGTATTTATTTGCTTGCAGGTAAAGAAAACGTGTAAAACAGGCCTAAAGACTCGAAGAAATGCTATACAACGTGGACTAAGTGGTCCACAACGTTCATATTGACTTAGTGGGGAGAATCCCTAAAATATAGGACCATTGGTTATTTTATTTCAGGATCCTTGCCGGAAGCTCAAGTGGTTCAGTATCTTGACAGGTTCGGTATCTTGAAATGCAGGTATTGACTAACCGTTTGAATTGTCCACGTGTCCTAATTAATTGCAGGCTTAAAGGGACGTTTAAATGAAGGCTAAAGACCAGGTCAAGCATTAAAGAGCGTGCCATAACTGACTCCCAACGGTCACAAAGACTCGGTGGAAGAATCCCTTATTTTTAGCACTTTCGGTTATTGACTTGTAACTATATATATCAGCCTTGTGATCGATGATAGGGACCAGATACCACACACACTCACTGAATACTCTCTGTAACACAGATTTCAATCACAATAGCTCAACACTTGTAATTCTTCGTTAAGTTATCAATTAAAGTGCTAGGCAGCAGGCTCTTCAGGCCGGCTCCCGAGGTTTTTAGCCAAGATTCCTAGAGGCAACTCGAAGGATTCTGGATTTTCCCTCGTTACATACTTGTGTTCAACTTCACATTTCGAGAAAATTGACAAGCACACTACCTCACATTCTAAGTTTGGAATACAAGATTCTTGTGTGAATTTTTGACCAAAACAGAGACGTTTGTGCCTTTTGGCGTCTCGTCGTCCCTGGGGATTAGTTGACGCTAGTAGGTGTTGATACACTGATTCCAGTTATCGTGTTAGCCAGTGAATCATCATCGATGTACAACGAGTATGACGATCCCATGTCACTCCCATCATCGTCAGATGCTGCTTTCGAATGAGATCCTGGTGAGGCATGTGAACCAGGAGGAAGTGGTAGCGATGGTGCTGGTGTCAATTCGACGGTGTTTTCGCAGACCCAAATATTGAAAACATAGTTTCTCCATTTAAGAGTAACCAAACTTTCGATTCTCTCCATTCTTTCAGTAAGGACATAGCACGTAGCGGATGTAATATCGAAGTCCTCCCAATTAAAATCGGAAGATTCCAGAACTTTACCAAATTTACCACCAATGGCATCAAAAATGTCGACGTCCCGGAGATGAAACGGAACTCCACGGATGGAGAGTTGTGCAATCCAGTCCTCGCTCAAGAGTTGTCCGTCCCACATTTCAAGCTTCGAGAATACTTTAGACCGGTTTTCTTTGCGATTTAACAGAAAATCTTTGGCTTCATCCGAAGTCGTGAAGATGATTACCAGAGATAATCCCCCGATGTAATGAACTTTGACGTTTAAGTAGTAGTCAGTGGCAAGTACAAGTTCGGCATTGTATATCATGTGGATATCAATAACTACACCAATAAGGCCCAACTTCATCATTCTAGAGGGTACAAGTGGGGGTGTGTCGGGGATGTTACCAAAATTGAGTCACATTGTTTGGTCTGATGCAGGTTAATGTGGTTTTAGTTAGGGGCAGGTTGATGGTGCACGGTGGCGTCTTTGTAGGTGGGGAAGCTGTTTGCATGGAAGTTGTTTGCATGGTATTGTTGATGTGGATGTAGGTTGGCAGTGGGTTTGGAGTGATTGTGGGTGGTGTGAAGGTAAGTGGTGTGACGGAGGTTGGCGTGGTTGTGGCGGTAAGAGTGAGTATTTTGATGTTGATAATAGTGGTGATTGGAGGATCTAATGGGACGGGATGAGCAAGTATGATTCGACGCATTTTGGATTCTGGCGCTGGTGACGATGTGTTTGCCGTTATTAAATCTTACAGCAACGATCCTTTCCACCATCACTTTGCGTTTTTTACTACAGTGTCATTGTGTCAAAATGTTCAGATCATTGTGTCATATTGTGTTAAAAATATTTAAAACATTGTGTCATATTGTGTCAAAATGTTCGGATGATTGTGTTATATAGTGTCAAAAACCGAAAGAATATTTAATTTTATATATATCAACACTATATATACTTTTGACACAACGACACAATGACACAATGATCTGAATATCTTGACACAATGACACAATGATCTGAACATTGTGTCGAAAATCGAAAGAGTTTTTTTTATTTATTTTTTATATAGCAACATTATACGCGTTTTAAATATAAAAAAATGCCAGTTTTTATGGTGTAATTTTTTTAAAAAAAATAATGTCGTATGTGAAAGTTATGAATGTTTAAAAAAAAAGTGGGTAAAAAGTCAACAAAGATGGCTAAGACTAAAATATTCATCCTTCATTTTTTATTAGATCAAGATCCAATGACTGAAAATCCTTCTTATTCTTCTTATTCAAACCAAACTTCTCATTTCAATCTATCCCATAAAAAAGTATGAGTAACTTAATTGAAACAAATATAAAACTTGATTACTATTTTACAAAACTTCCCCTAATTTAATTGGTAAGTTAGTAGAGAAAGTGTAAATAAAGAAAATGAGAGGTGTTCACACCTATGAATGAGAGTTAACGAGGGTTGGTATGAAAATGATAAAAAAAAATCTAATGTAATACTGATTTAGATGAGGAGAATATAAAATGAAAAGAATGAAGATAGTGATAACTCCCCGCCTTAATCTAAATGTTACTCCTTAAACAACCACCAAATTCGGTGTGTATGGATCGGTTTGCATTGATTTTTGGCTCAAATCGAATCCAAAACTGAATTTCGATTTTTATGGTTTTTAAATCAATTCAGATTCGGTTTTTTTTTATATCGCGATTTTCAGTTTGGGTAAGGTTTGGATTCAGCTTTGCCTACTTAGGCTATGAACTTTTGAGAAAAACAACTCATAATTAACTTTTACCTATTTTTTTAATTATACATTAATTGGCTACATAAAATTATTGAGCTACAATAACGAATTAAAAGACGTCTTCAAGTTTTTCAACTTCGAAAACTCCTAATCATTATTAATTGGTAACATTTAAAAATTTAAATCCATAAAGAAATTTCAAGATTGCTAATAGCATATAGCCCCAATACAGATTTAGAGCCCGATAATACACTATACACACCTACAAACTTAATGGATTGGGTCGGTTTGGTTTTAATAGTTGGTTCGGTTGTTAATTGTTATGGATCGGTATAGTTCTTTTTTTTCTTCTATTTCTTAGTTTTTATAAAAGCTAAAACCGAAACTAATCTAAAATTTGGTTTTTTAAAAGTTTTTATAAAAGGAAAAACGGAAACCAATCCAAAATTCGGTTTTTAAAAAGGTTAAACCCAAAACCGAATCGTCAGTATCCATTGTTCAGTCTATTCGATTTGATTTTTTTTTTTTTGGTCTTTTTATATTAGGTCGGTTTTTATTTTCTTCATAAATCAACCTTTTTCCAACGGTAACTGACGTATTTTATGGTGGATCCCAAATGCTTAGGAATCAATCACCATTCAGCCCCCCAAAAGAGATTAGTTAAATATTACGAGCCCTGGTCGATCCATCCCCTATTTCTGTCTTCTAGAAGTGATGGCGTATGCGATAGGAACCCCACTCTCCACTAATTTTATTATATTTATATCCACTAAATAAATAACAAAAAATCAACTTCCTAACAAACGCAAAATCTCCACAAATTTTATTATACTTATGTCCCATTAAATAAATAACAAAAAATCAACTTCCCACCAAACGCAAAACCCATACAAAAGGAGGCAATTAAGTCAAAATAGTATTAACATTTAACAGATCGATCTCTCCCCTTCAAAATGGCCACCACTCTCCGGGATATCCACCCCGATATCATCCGCCAACACCTCCTCCCAAAACTCGACGGCCGATCTCTCTCCTCCGCCGCCACCGCCTCATCTGACCTACACGCGCTCTGCTCCGACGAGGCTCTCTGGGCTGACATCTCCAAGTCCACGTGGCCCTCTATCACGCACCCACGTGTCAACCGCCTCATCTCCACTTTCCCCGCCGGCCACCGCTCCTTCTTCCAAGACTCGTTTCCCGATCTATTCACTGACGTCACCCGCCATCAATCCTACTCCTTCACTTCCAAACAACCAGATGGTGCCACGTCATCTTATCCTACGTCATCTGAACCGTTCATCTCGGCCGTCGATATACGCTACCAAAACGACGTCGTTTACTCCAAAGTGCAATTTACAGAAGCCACGATTGACTTCTTGTCATCGGCGTTACGGGTCGAGGTAAACGACGACCCGACCCGAATCCAATCCGGGTCGGGTCAGTCTCCCGGAATCTCCCGACCCATCGACTTGAAAGTCGATGACCTCTCCGGCGCCGACGAAGCGACATTATCTCATCTAAAGGATTCGCTAAAATTAAGCTGGATCGTAATTGACCCGACCCGGAAACGCGCGTGCAACCTGTCGAGCGTGAAGGCGGTAAGTGCGAGGCAGGACTGGATGAGTAACGAAACGGTTGTTCGATACGTCACCGTTTTGCCCGGGGTGGACCCGGATGAGATGGTACAGTGTAAAATAGAGGTGGTTTTAGGGGTTAGTAGTGACGGGTTGCACGTGAAGCACGTGGTGCTAAAGGTGATGGACTTGAAGTGTAGGTGTTTAAATGGGAGGGAGTTTTTGGTAATTATAAAAGGGGCGTTTTTGGAAGAAAATAATGTGAGGAGGAAGGTGATGGATGATAAAAAGAGATGGAGGAGTTACATAGAGTTGAAGGAAGTGAAAAGAGAGAAAAAGGTGCGGGAAAGAATTGAAGAAGAAAGACGGGATAATGAAGTTAAGATGAACTATGTGTTCATTTTGGTGTCGTTTTGCTTTTCAATTTATTTTCTGAGTTTGTTGTTACAATAATAACAATAATGTGTCAAAATTTATATATTATATCAAGTGGGTGAACCATTGACTTTAATTATAATCAACCGATTTGATGTTGATATATATATTTTTTTTCATTTTTGATAGCAACCTTATTGAGTTATTGTTAGACTCCTCTCAATTATGTTTACTATATTTATGGATTATCTTTAATCCTAATAAAGTACTAAACTTTTTTTTTTTTTAAACGGCAAATTTGGATCACTCACTAAAATGAGTGTCACATCTTTCATTTCTAGGAGATCCACATCATCACTGCCACATGTCAAAATCACATATTCAATTATCAATTTATTAAATTATATCAATCAAGTATAATTACCAATTTTATCAAAATAAATTTCATTTAAAAAATTTTGACAAACTTAATGTGAATTTGATAAATTTCTCGATAATTTGATTATTTTAAGTAAACTGATCAACAATAAAATAATAAATTTGATTATTTTAATCGTTTTTATATGTATCTAAAATGAGTTAAACCCGTATAATATACGGGTTTTTAACCTAATTATCTATGTAAATATTAGGTTGTAAATACTTTCTTCTCAGTGGGGTCCTGAGCATATGCGAGATGTGCGACGGAACAGGGCCTATCATTTTAGGGGCCCATATTTTTTAAAATCTTTTTTATATATATATATTATATATATATATATATATATAGTTCTTTTAAAATAAAACTTTAATATTTTAAAACCTAAACTAATAAAAAATCAAATTTAAAAAAGATAGTCCAATTAGTTATTTAATATTTGGGCATTTAGAGCCTAATTTCAATTAGAATGTCATTTAAAAAAAAAAATTTCTTATGTTTTTTTCTATAACTTATTTTTTGTTTTATTTAAGAACCTTTTTGTTTGTAATTTTTTTCGAATAGAGCCTATTTTTTAAAACTCGAACAGGGCCTCTAAATCCTCAAGACCGACCCTGTTAGTTCTTTTGTAGTTATAACAGTTGCTCTAAGGCGGTGTCTCAACCACCAAAGCAACGGTTCAAACTTGTGTAATATTGTAAATAAATTAGCTTGAGCCAGCATCAAAACGTCATTTTCGTTCCACTTTATTTCATGATTGTTGTTGAAGTTCTTGTATATACCATGAAACTTTGTAATTTTTCTTCTCATATCACGCCAATTTAAAGTATAGTTTTTGAGGTGTACGATATTGGCCTTGAAAATCAACACGTATTTATCCCTTTTGCTTTTGATATTTTTGGGTTCCTTGCCGTGAAGGCGGTTGAACTTCTGCGTCGGGTTCAACGGGTCGTGCATAGTAATTTGTCATCCCCCAAGGCTAATAACTTTGACTTCAGTAGAGTTGGGTTTGCTATTCAAAGGGGTTTGCGGCGCAGCTTATTGCCCATTTACCCGTCATTTCATTGTAAGTTGTTCTTAATTATTTAATGAAAGAAATTGGCCCTATATATGCTTGTCGATGGTAGTGAAAGCGGGCAGTAATCTTCTCCAAAACATTTTTTTCATGAGGGGTTATAGGCTCATCTGATCAATCCGAAATTCCGAGCCAAGCTTTAGTTTAATCCTATTCAACATAGTTGGTGAGGTGTACGGTATTGGATCCATTTTTTTTTCTATTCTAAAGAAAAGTAGAGAGGTTTGGATAGTTTATAATCTTAATACTAATAAAGCAATAAAATTTGTGTCACATGTCTCATTTATAAAGTGTTCACATCACCATCGTCACATGTCAAAATCACATTGAATTACTAATTTAGTAAATAATCAATTAAGATTAGTTACCAATTTTGTCAAAACTAAAATTTTATTTTTAAAAGAATTATTTAATATATTAAAAGAATTTTATATCAATCATAATTTTTAATTTTTTTAATTATTATATTTTTATTTGTATTTATCTAATATTATAAATCTATATTGAACCCGTGTAATACACGGGTTACTAACATAGTAGAAATTAAAGTAATTCAAATAGTAAAATCTATCAAATAGTAATTAAGTTTCCCAATGCTTCCTTAAAGTTATTTAAAAAAAATTATGTAATAATTCAAATTTCATTAACTGTTTATATGATTTTTTTTGTAATTGAATTTTCTTAAAATTCAATGGGATAAATAAAACAATACTAGAAGAAAAGCTATCTAAGTAATAGGTAATTCAACTTTTCATTGAACCACAAATGGTGATTTCATCCGTTAACTGTAGTTTATATTCACTAGAATACCCGTGATTTTCTACCTAATACAAATCATCCGCCCTGGAAAAAAGTTGGGATTTAATGTTAAAAAAATACATATGTTGATAAAAAAAAAAGAATTACAAATATATGATGATGATTGAGTTCAAACGAAGTATCAAATGCGCATGCGGTTCGTGGGTTGTATTATAGTTACAGTAGATGTTACAAATGTAGATGAAACATAGTATTAATAATCACACATATTTTAGGTATATATAACATTATTATACTTATTAATTATAAATATTTTTTACTCGATTTTCAAAAAAAAAAAAAATTAGCCTCCACCATATTAGTTTGTATATAATCATTACTGAGACTTTATACCTTAAAACTAAATTAGAACGATTCACTACATGCATTTGATAGAAATTCAAAATTAAGCCTTTAAATGACAAGGTTTATATTAGATTCCTTTAGGAACCTATAACCCCCGAACCAATAAACTATAACAAAATAATTCAATACGATAAAAATAAGCATATCTAGCTTAAAAATAAAAAGGCGTGCAAGTAAAAATGTAAGCACATCGACCTGAGATCGATTAGAATTCCTTTGAATCCCTTATACTCATCTTCATTCATTCGAGTCTTTTGCTAAAAATTACAGTCTAATTACTACAATCACATAATTACCCGTATAACCTTCTAAACCCATTACAACAAAACATATTTAAGAAATAAACACATGCATATACGGTTAAATTTGTTGAATGCAGATCGAGTTTTAGCCACTTGAAAAATAAAAATATTTGTTTCACTAGAAAAATAAAAATCTTACTATGATTTCAAAAAACCACAAGGCTGGTGTGTCCATATTCTTCAAGGTTCCTCCTTTGTCTTCTGGCTCTGTGCCATCTGCCCATTTCAATGTAATATCTTATCACTTGTATATTGTCTATTTGGGTAGCTAATGAAACAACGTCAAAAGTAATCCAAAAGAGTATTTTTAATACTTACAACTTCTTAAACTGCCTTATTAAGATAACTAGACTATTATTATATGATTTATGAATTATGTTTTTGTTTAACACAGTAATTGTTTATCAAGACATATTGGCAAAAGGTATTTTGGATGGACCCAACCCAACTATATTTAACAAATAAATAAAAGTTATCTGTTTGATCCGTTATGTTCATTTACTCACTCTTATGTATAAATGAAGAGTCCAGGCCATGTCTTCATCAATATGCTCATTTTATGTATGATCTTTGCTTGATGTTTCATGCGGTTTTTGAGGAGTCGTAAATGATTCTCTCATGGCAGTTATCACTTCATAGAATCTCGTGCATGATCCTAGTCACTACGTATTAAATATAATATATTAGGCTATCCGTAGTGGGGCGTTTTTGGGAGCTATAGCGCCCCATAGCGCCCCTCCTCCCCCCCCCCCCCCGGGCGCTATGGAGCAAAAAACCGGTTGACGCGTTTTGTACACAACGCCTTCCCTTTCCCTTTTCCCAACATATATAGCCGTTGAACGGCTATATATATATATACATATATATACATATATATATATATATATATATATATATATATATATATATATTTTAAATCTTACCTATATATACCCACCATTCACCCATTTATTTTAAAAATTCTCACAACTCATTGGCGGATGTGCCGCTCTTGCCGCCGAGGAATTGATTCCAAGGCCGATTATTAGAAGAACGACGGTTGAACGAGATCGTGAGGCGGCAAACGTGCGCTTGATGGAGGATTATTTTGACCCGCGACCAAGGTACGATGAGGAGACTTTCGCTCTTCGCTTCCGCATGAGCAAACGTTTGTTTCTACGTATTGTTCATGATTTGGAAGAAAATTATACTTTTTTTCAACAACGAGCCGACACGCGTGGAAGACTTGGATTTACCGCTATCCAAAAGTGTACGTCGGCATTACGTGTGTTGGCGTACGGGAACATGACCAACATCAACGACGAATACTTAAGGATGGTCGAGAAAACAACGCGCGATACATTGTTTGAATTTGCTAGAGGTATTTTCTTTTTCTACGTTTAGTTTTTTTACTTTTTTTGTGTTACATATTTTTTTTTTGTGTTTACATTTTAAAATTTAATTTATAGGAATATTTGAGCTATATAGCCCACGTTACTTGCGAAAACCGACGTGAAATGATCTTCAAACATTGTACGAGCATCATCTACACAAACATGGTTTGCCGGGGATGATCGGTAGCATAGATTGCAAACATTGGCAATGGGATAATTGTCCCAACGCATGGCGAGGCCAATTTACACGAGGAGATCAAAAGGCCCCAACGATGATTCTACAAGCCGTTGCGTCAGTGGATCAGTGGATTTGGCATGCACATTTTGGGGTTGCCGGCTCCAACAATGATATTAATGTTTTGGAGGGATCATCGATCATCGAGGATTACGTATCTGGGAAAATCATCAAAGCCGGCTTCTATGCAAACGAAACGTACTATCCTCATGGTTATCTTTTGGGCGATGGCATATATCCCGAGTATTCATTCCTCGTCAAAACTTTCAAAAAACCAGTTCACGAGAAAAGAAAGCATTTCAAGAAGGTCCAAGAAGCAGCACGAAAGGATATCGAGTGCACGTTTGGCACTCTTGTTACCAAATGGCACTATTGTAAAAATCCTTATCGTTTGTGGACCAAAGAAAAAATGGAAGACTGTGTGCGAGCGATCATCATCCTCCATAACATGATTAAAGAGGACACGAATCAAGCTATTTGTTGGGATCATCGTCCCGAACACATTATTAATTTTACCGTATGCACCAATGGAGGAACGACAAGAGAATTCGCGAGAGATGCGCTCGAAGGAAAACCATCACGCGCTTATGGCCGATTTGATCGAGCATTCGTGGGCAAACCGCCGAATGGAACCCACCGCACCCGAAGTTAATGTTGCCGACGAAGAAGGTGACGACGACGATGACGACGAAGGCGAGTCCGAGGACGAGGCGTATGATGATGTTCCCGATGATGACGATGACTAGTATTTAATTTAATGTAATCTTATTTTTAGTTTATTATAATTGATTTTAATTAAAAAGAATATTAAAAATTAAAAAAAATAATAATTAGGTAATTATGACAAGGGGCTCTATGGGGCTCCATCAACTACACCTATTTTTGTCAAAAAGCCCCCAAGATGACGTGGCAGTGAGGTGTCAAAAAAGGTACCCCATGGAGCCCCTTGGGGCTCCATCCACTACGGATAGCCTTATGAGATGATTGATAAACTTATCAGAAAACAATTATCGCGTTGGTAGATTGTTGTCGCCGTCGTATCACGCGAGTTTGACCAATCACGCAACCTATATGAAATTATAGTTTGACTAATGAGTAAAAAATATGAAATGTTACAATATTATAGTAGGGGAGAGAAGGATGGTGCCAAAAAGAATAAGCAACAAGAAGCTCAACAAGCTCATGGTTGATTTGTAAGGCGTATGACACAAATTGATATCTTCACAATGGAAGTCATCAACACCCGGATTTTGACTTTGAACTACTATGTTTATAACTTATATCTTATTACTCTTGTGTTTGAAATTTATTTGGACTTCAAAACTACTATTCAGGTGTTCGTTATTATTTATTTGAGTTCGAGAAGGTCGGATAAATTAAATCGTTATTATTTATTTGATCATTTATAAAGAAAACACCCGGTAAATCATGATCGATATTGTGTCATGATCTCATCATACACGATTCTAGTTTGCCAATGCCGCATCACGTGGGTTGCCCTTAAATTGTCGCCGATATCGAACGCACATGTTCCACATTATAAATTGTCTCCGTGTTACATCGCAGTAATAGCACGAATATTGTATTGTAAATTGTTGTCGCCACCGAACACGCGAAAAGAAGACAAATAACGCTCTATAAACTATCATCCGCCATAACGCGCGGGTACCCCAGTAGTCCTCTTAAACAAATTACAACTCGTAAGCAATGTAACTGAATATAATATTATTATCAAACCCCTTCGTCCGTTGCCAACCGTCTCAACCCCCTTCGCCTCCTCCCACCATCGTACATCCCCCTGATTCAACCATCACTTCATCCCTCCACCGCCTCCAAGTATTTATACCCCTATTCTCCTCCGAATCCAATGTCTCTGTTTCCCCCATGTTTCACTCTAACGTTCACCATACTCAGATTGTTATCATCAAGCAACAAAATCAATTTGAGATTTACCATTAACAATCTCCTACGGTATTCCCTAATTTATTTTCTTTTTATTTTTATATGTTCATATATGTATCCCCTTCTTTCCGATTTTGTACTATGAAAACAAAATAAATTGTTATGTGTGAAAACAGAATAAAATATGATCAGCCTTGTCTTTAATTTGGGATGAACAACGATTGTTTGTGAAGTTGGTTTATTGCAGAAGAAAATAAACGGAAAAATGAACACTATTAATCCCAACTATTCGATATTATACAAAAATAATCATATCTATTTTTTTGGACAATATTAGTCTTAAAAATACATCATGTTTTTTCTAATAATTTTTTCCGTTAAAAAACTAACCCTGTTAGTTTGTGATGCGTGGAGGACCAATACCGTCATTATTCAAACTTGTTTCTATTAAAAAAACCTAGGGGACCAATCTTGTAAATTATGTAAACTTAATTTAAATAAAAATAAAAAAACAAAAAGGTCGGAGGGAGTTGTCATGAACCGGTGCCATCACCGCCTCTGCTCCCATTTGGGGTTGTCGTGAACCGGAAAACGAGAGGGGAGGTCGGAGGGTTCAATGGTCGCCGGGGGTTGGATGGGGCAGAGGAGGGTTGCAAGTGGAGCAGGTTGTCGTAGGTCCGCCGGAAGTTATGGAGGGGTTGGGTTAGGTTCGAAAGAGGAGTAGGAAGGGAGGGTCACCAGGGTTTAATCAGATGGAGGTGGGGGTGAAGGGTGGTTTTGTCGGAATTAACGAAGGGGAAGGTGGAGGGTGAAGGTCGCCGGTCGTGAAGGATTCATCGGCTGAAAAAATGGGAGGAGGAAGGCTCGTCACCGGAGAAGGAGAAGAGGATGAGAAGCAGAGGTCGGAACCCAAATCGTCGGTGGTGAACGGCGGTGGCGGTCGCTGGTGAACGACGGCACGAGGGGGAGGCTGGAGGTGGAACGGTGGAGGCGGTGGTCGCCGGTTGTGGGTTTTGCCAGAGAAAGAGAAGGGTTTGTTTTTGTTTTTTTTTTTAAATTTAAATAAAGTTTACATAATGACAAGATTGGTGCCCTAGATTTTTTAAATAGAAATAAGTTTTAATAATGACAGTATTGGTCCTTCACGTCATCACAAACTAACGGGGTTAGTTTTTTAACGGAAAAGATTATTAGAAAAAAACATGGTGTATTTATAAGACTAATATTGTCCAAAAAAATAGGTAGGATTATTTTTGTCCAATATCGAATAGTTGAGATTAATAGTGTCCAATTTTCCAAAAGAAATTAAAATAAAACCTAGGAAGGAAAACTAACATCAAAATTGTTAGTTTGTGAAAGTTGCCTCTCCATATTATTTCACACGTATATATAATTACAGAGTTTACACAATGAACCCTATACTCTATATAATATACAATCTAGTCTAATATACCCCCTCAGTCTAAGGCGGAGATTGTCGTAGGGTTAGACTGTCCCGAAATCCAAAAAAGCATACGAGGCAAGCCTTTGGTAAAGATATCAGCAAATTGATAACGCGATGGGACATGAAGGATGCGAGATTCACTAATTATTTGATTGTTGGCGGGTCTCTTTGTATGTGTTGTCCGGAAAGCGGAGGACTCAATGATTATTCGTTCTCCGGAACCAGAAGTAAAATAGAGCCGGATCTAAGCGTTGGCTAGGTAATCGCCATGTAGTAAGAGGAGTAGTTATGAACCCTGTAGACATAATGAATGGGCGTAAAACGTCTGTAGGTGGCTTTTAGGAAAAAGATCTTTGAGATCTCTTTCATTTTTTTTCAATTCTCTACTCTAATATCAATATTGTAATCTTTTGAACATGGCCCTGCCGAACCTGATCACGAACAAAATGAATGTCGATCTCTATGTGTTGTTCGTTGGTGCTGAATGGGATTCCCAGACATGTAAATAGCACTTACATTATCACAATAAACCTGAGAAGTGCGCCTAGGAGGAACGCCGAGTTCAAGAAGCAGATTGTGCAACCAAAAATTCTTTGCAACCACGTGGGCCACCCCCCGGTACTCGGCCTCTGCACTGGAACGAGAAACCACCGTCTGGCATTTCAAGGACCAGGAAATAAGGTTCTCGCCGAAATAGACACAATACCCCGAGGTGGATCTCCGCATATCAGGACAATCGGCCCAGTCGGTGTCCGTATAAGCAACAAGGTAAGGTGTAGGAGATCTAGTCATATATAATCCAATAGACAACGTACCTTTAATGTGTCGAAGGGTCCTCTTCAAGGCATTAAGATGAGACGACCTCCGGGCATGCATATCATGCAGACCTGTTGAGCAGCATATAGGAGATGTCTGGATGGGTGAATGTCAAATACTGGAGCGCCCCTGCAAGGCTCCGATAGGTAGTGGGATCATCAATCAAATCACCAGATGAAGCACTGAGTTTCCCGTTGGTGTCCACGGGAGTCTGAACTGAATTACAGTCTGAACAAGGTAAGGTGTAGGAGATCCAGTCATATATAATCCAATAGACAACGTACCTTTAATGTGTCGAAGGGTCCTCTTCAAGGCATTAAGATGAGACGACCTCCGGGCATGCATATCATGCAGACCTGTTGAGCAGCATATAGGAGATGTCTGGATGGGTGAATGTCAAATACTGGAGCGCCCCTGCAAGGCTCCGATAGGTAGTGGGATCATCAATCAAATCACCAGATGAAGCACTGAGTTTCCCGTTGGTGTCCACGGGAGTCTGAACTGAATTACAGTCTGCCATATTAGCCCTAGACAGAATGTCAGAAGCATAAGTCTGCTGAGACAAGAACAACCCATGGCTATCACGCTTCATGGAGATACCCAGAAAGTAAGACAAGGGCCCCAAATCTTTCACAGCAAACTCAGAGAAAAGTCGGGACATGATCTGACTGTGAACCATGGGTGAGGAGGCGGTCAAGATAATATCGTCAACGTATAAAAGCAGTTAGGCGACGTCTGAACCCCGTCTGTAGATGAATAAAGAATGATCTGAAGCACTATGATGGAATCCCAATGTGGCAACAAAATCCGTAAACCGTTGGTACCATGCCCGAGGGGCTTGTTTTAGCCCATATAAATATTTCCGGAGGCGACAAACAAATGTTGGAGAAGAAGGGTCACGAAATCCCACTGGTTGATGCATATAAACTGTTTCCTACAAGTGCCCGTGTAAGAAGGCGTTTTTAACATCTAACTGATTAATACCCCACCCATTAGTCAACGCTAAACTGAGTACGATGTGAATCGTTGCCGGCTTCACCACTGGGCTAAACGTCTCTGCGCAATCAACCCCCACCTGTTGTGTCCTGCCATCACAAACCAGAAGTGCTTTATAGCGCTCAAGTGAGCCATCAGATTTATATTTATGTTTAAAAATCCACATGCACCGAATTAAATTCATATCCGGACGGTGCGGTACCAAATTTCTAAGTATTATTATCGATAAGGGCATTAAACTCATCAGTCATCGCACGGTTCCACACGGGTGAGGACAAGGCGTCGGTGACGTTTTTGGGAATGGGAGTGATAGCCGGAGGTGTGTAAGTCAAAAACAGGCTTGGGTTTAGAGGTGACGACCATGCTGCGAGTGATCATAGTTCGAGTCGGTGGTGGTGGCGGTGGGGTAGGGGACCTCGGTGATGGTTGGGAGGTGGAGGTAGCCGGCGTCGATGGTGTGTAGGCATCGGGGCTGGTGGGTGGGCCAGTAGTGGCGAGGTTGTTGGGTTGGGCTGGGGACATGGGTGGCAAAGGGTGTGGGCTCACGGTTTAGGCCGCAGAAGGGCTGGACGAGGAGGATGGGCTCGCAGGTTGTGTACCTGTTGTGGGCGGCGAGGTGGTAAACGATGGCCAGATCGAGGGACTCAACCGTTCTCCAAAAATGAATAATCAGGGGGGGGGGGGGTGGTTGGGGGGGGGGGGAGTTGTAAGGAAAGACCCGTTCGTCGAAAACGATGTGACGAGAGATGAAGAGTTTCCGAGTGGATAGTTCGAGACATTTGTACCCCCTATGGTTGGAGGGGTACCCAAGAAAGACACAAGCACTAGAACGAGGTTGGAGTTTGTTTATGGTGTTGGATGGGAAGAGAGGGTAGCATAAGCAACCAAAGGTACGGAGGTGAGAGTATGATGGGTGTTTTCTATAGAGAAGGTATGTAGGAGAAAGAAAATGTTTGGTTTTGGTTGGGAGGATGTTGATTAAATAGGTGGCCATTTGGAGGGAGTGGTGCCAAAAGGAGCTTGGAAGGGAAGCGGTGGTGAGGAGGGTCCGAAGAATGTTGTTGATGGATCGAATCTTCCTTTTGGATTTCCCGTTTTGAGGTGAAGTGTGAGGACAGGAGAATCGAAATAACATACCATTTTGATTGAAGAAATCATGGAATTGTTTGTTATTGAATTCAGTGTTGTTGTCACATTGCAGGGTTTTAATGTTGGCATTGACTTGTGTTTTAATCATTTTATAAAAGTGACAGAAGACGGTGAAAACATGAGATTTATTAAGTAAGAGAAAAGTCCAAAGATAGTTCGTATAGTCATCAAGAAAAAGGACGTAATATCGGTGACCTCCCGATCTAGGTATGGGGGAGGTCTAAAGGTCACTATGAATGATATCAAATGGTAAATGCTAGTAGTGACAGAATCCATAAAGGGTAAATTTAATATGTTTGCTCAAAATGCACGGTTCACATAAATTATTGTTTGAAAAGGAACCAACATCAATAAACTTATTAGAGTTCAAAATACGTAAAATTGAAACACCAGGATGCCCAAGACGGGAGTACCAAATGTCTTTAGACAAAGCAGCAAAGGCAGCAGGACTCATGAGACGACTGGAGGGAGTGGAGAGCGGGTATAAGTCCCCCGAGCTGTTACATCTGAGGATAGGATTCTGCGTCGGGTAGTCCTTCACAAGAAAACCAAAAGGGTTAAATTCAATGGATATTTTATTGTCAGTAGTTAATTGGCGAATGAAAACTAAGTTTTTGATTAAGTTTGGGGCTAAAAGAATATTGTTTAATTTTAGAGGTGGAAAATGAGGCTTAAGGGTGGTGGAGTCGGTGCATGTGCCGGTTATGGGTATGTGGACACCGTTACCGACGACTATATGGTTTTGATTACCATTATGGACATAATTTGAGATGTTATCTGCCGTGTTGGACGTGTGATGAGTAGCCCCTGTATGTAGGTACCACTGTTGCTGCTCGGGATTCAATGTTATTGTTGTATTCATGGCTTGCAGCATGTAGGTGTGCATGTAGTGACTCTCCATGTTGTATGCTTGAGGTGGTGCCGGACGGAGTATACCTGTAGAATTGTTAGTGCGAAACGGGGTGGGTGGACGGGGCATCTGCATGGTTGGATACGGACACGGTGGTGTCTGCCAGTTGGGGTTGTAAGTCCACGGACCGAAACTGTTAGCATTCCATGGAGGGATGTAGTTTGATGCACCATTAAAACCACCTCTACCATTTCTCGGGCGTCCGCGGTTGTAATTATTGTTGGGTTATATAACAATTATCAAAACACGAGTACGCAGCGGAAAGAATCCTATGAATTAATCTAACTAACCGGTATTAGAACGTGTACCTTTTTAGCTCGGCAAGACTTGATCTCTTGGAGGATTTGATATAAATCCCTCTACGATCGCACACACGACACACCAATGCTATGTGCTAGCAACCGATCACGAACCTCTCTTTGATGTAGGCTTGGTCGAACCACACAAGAAATCGCAACCCCCTTGGGTTTTCTTGTTGCCGAAATTCGAGAGTAGAGAGAGAGAATTAGGGTTTTTTCTTTATCTCATAAAGCAGCAACTAAAACCATAAACCCAGAGGGTCTATATATAGGTTTAGAATACTTGATAAACAAGCAAAAGGATAGGCATAGGAGCCCTAGTCGAAATCCACTAGAGGCCCTATCCAAAGCCTTCTCTCATTTGTAATCCAATTACAACTCTCTCTCTTAATTACAACTAACACCCCTGTTAACAATTAACTTGTCAGTTTTTAACGAACCCTCGTTAAATATTCGTGATAAATATTAATTAACCATTAATTAATATTAATACATTTGGTGTCGAGACGTGTGACCCCGTAGGCTTAAACAACTTCCGGACATACGCTTACTATTACATGATCATATCCCTACAGCTCCCACTTGAGCTTGCAATAGTAAAGGTAATAACATTGGTTAGCGTCTAGCAACACGCCAATGCTCCCAGAAATATTTAAGTACAGTTTCTCAAAGTGTATTTAAATGGTACAGTCATTTACTATCCCTTTGTTACCGATACCGTGTTAAATATGAATATGGATCAAGTCATTTCATACTTTAACGATTCTGTTTCTCATTCTCACAACTAACTTAAGATTACCAAATTGCAAATCGAGACATCTCTAGATTTCATTTGGGCACGGCCATGCAAACATCTTAATTAGTCCAATGAGGGGCCCAGTGGTATCTGCTTCAGCACAAAGCTGAAGGAACAAATTGTCACACCCCCAAAATACCACTAACGGAGTTTATACCGTTAAGGGGCGCGACTAGACCAGGATCCACAACCATAGTTACAAATACTAAACGAATCAGAGTTAGTTCAAACACAAGTTATAAATCAAAGTCTTCAATTACATACGCAGCGGAAAAATAATTGTCTTTAGCACTAACCACGTGCTTTACATAAATGTTGTTTAAAATTCCCCAAATAGTTCAATTAAAACGAAGGTCTTCACGTGCCATGCCAACCCGCTCCGGATACTCCTTAGCGATCTGCAAAAGTTTAAACCACGCAAGTGTCAACCTAACGGTTGGTGAGTTCACAGTGGGCTTGTCATGCATTGGCCCGGTCTCATAATCACAATTCATGTCAAGACATACTTACAAAATGTTTATTTGTGAAGAGCAATGCTCGTAATTAATTCTCAGTTTATAAATGTTTTGTCCGTGACCACGTCATCGGGTATGTACTAGTTCCGTAAAGTTAAAGGACTCAACCGATATCGCGGGTAGCTAATCCGTTGTTCCATGCTCTAAGGAAGTTTGTACCAAAGCTGACTTATTTTGTGGGGGCCGAGCCATCCCGTACGGTGCGGACCAAGTCATCGCGGTTTTGCCTCCCCCGTGTCCTCTCGGGATCACGGTCAGATAGGCTGATATTGTACCTCCGTGCACTCCCCGTGCCACGGGGCGGAGTTTGTCAAACTCCAGTAGATCTACCCAACATCCCCTCGCTTTACAATTAATGGCACAATTTTAGTTGAGGACTTTTAAGTTATAAGGCATCCTTAGAAAACATGTGATATCATATGGTTTAGACTTTAACCTACACTAGCCATATTAAAACAGTTTTCGTTTCAGAAATCGTTTATTCAGAGTTCACAAGTGCTTCCCATAAAACACTTCAGTTCATCAAGTGGGTGCCAAGCATCCCGTATTCTCAGGTTCATCAGTGAGGTGCCTAGCACTCTCGAGTTTAATCAGCATTGTTTTTCGTTAAGTTATTCGGTGTGGCCCAACGGACTCACGGTATGCGGGTTAGTGACACTCACCTTTGGTTGCACTGCTACACTTCAAGTAATCCAAATATTGTTGTTTAACGAAGACCTAGAACACGTTTAGGTCTTAAGTATTAGTTTCGTGTCTAATCTTTGCTTAACGTCACTATGGCCCATAACATAGCACGTTGCAACTATGACTCGACATACTGACACACGACACCAATGGTTGATCATAAACAAGGGTTCATATAAATCAGATATCAAGCATGTTTCATCATGGTATTATCAGGTAAGTCATGGCATAACACTTAAGCAAATTTCACAAGTTTGGTTATTAGGTCAGGTCTTAGTTTCGCTAGCATAGTTTCGCTAGACAGTTTCGCTAGGTGCACGGGCAGCACTTTCGCTAGGCAATGCCCGGTAACACAGTTTCCCTAGGCTAGTTTCGCCCGAACTGCTGACGCAGTTTCGCTAGCCTAGTTTCGCAGGGAAACTGGTTTGAACTTTCGTTCAGGTGTTTCGCTCAGCAGATTCGCTCGAGCTGGTCTGGTCAGGTTACCCGGCGACACTATAGTTTCGCTGGTCAGTGTCGCTGGAAGGATATATAATTTCGCTACTTAGTTTCGCCCAAAGAACAACAGTTTCGCTGGTCGCGAAAAAACATACGGATTTGCCTAAAAATCAACCTAACAGCTTCTGATCATACATGCAATTCATTATTTATCATCCATGGGCATTTACTAACATAAATCAAGCAACTTTAACACTTTTAACATACATTTTGTCATCAAATCACCAAGAACACATATAAAACCCTAAAATGACTAAAATGGCATAAATCTCTATCATGGTTGGATTTCATACGCAAAGTTGGAGACTTTATCACAGATCTAGCATCCCTAATCATAAATACAGAAGATCTAACAAGTTCATGAAAGATTGAGCATGCTTTATGAAGAAACATGTAGAAAACACATAAAACATAGTTTTTGGGACTCACGGTTGATTCTAGAATCGATAGATGAGATGAGATGATGGTCTAGAGGCTGAGATCTTGGTCTCTTGATGGTATTCTCGGCTGACCAGGTTCCAGAGAAGTGTATGTGTGTGTTGGTTGTGAAATGAGGCAAATGAGGCTACTAGGGTTCATTAAGTTTATTTATATCAGAGGCTAGTTTCGCTGGCAGTTTCGCTGGCTGGCGAAACTGGCTCTGATCTCGGGTACATTGATCAGTCTAGCCTGCTACCGGGCGAATCTGTAGTTTCGCTCGGTAGTTTCGCTGACTACCAAATTTAGGCAATTTTCACATAATCAAGTATTTACAATTAATCATGCTATACACAATAATAAATCATGTATTTTAAATCACATTGCACATAAAGATAATCAATGATGAACACATAACACATATGGACGGGTTCGGTGATCAACCAAAGGTCGTGGACGTATTCGGCCTAGTTATGCATTAGCTACTTATAACGTAACTAACGGGTTTGTCTAACGGAAGTTAACCTTGAAATTCTCGGGTGTCACATCATTCCCCTGAAATTGGAATTTTCGTCCCGAAAATTATTCTTGTGTCGTAGCGTTCGCAGCATCAGCTGTCGTCGTTGCTATCGTCGCTGGGGAAAGAAAGCAAAAAGTTTTAGGGTTGTCACATCA